>JAXRJS010000004.1:11850000-12279855 GCA_037127375.1 Dione juno | reverse complement strand
TAACATATAAACAACAACGTAATAAATTGTAAAAAGCATATAAGAATTTCGATTGAGCTTGATGGAGAACTCATGGCTTAGTGGTCAGAACGCTCGGACGGTTACCATGACGCGCGGGTTCAAATTAAGCTGCGTTAAATTTTTTATATGTTTTATTAAGTATTTTTCGAAAGTAAAATGTACCCAAGTGTGTTAGAGTTTTAAATATTCTCGCCAACATTCTAAGCACGGTAAGCACCCCGCCTTAGATGCTGGTCCACAGCTATGACCAAGATAAAATATTTAATTTGAGAAACCTTCACAACTGTAGTGAAGTATAAGTCAAGTCAACGTTACAGCAAATAGAATGAAATGTAAGATGTAAGGTACATGAGGCCTGAGGGTGTGATGCTTTATTTGTGCCAAATGCAATGTACTTAGTATCGTTTATGTTTAGACTAAGTAGGTTGGTGTCAAGCCATTTTACAAGTTTACTCAGAAATGAGTGTTGCGCTCACTGTGTTGTGTTACTTATTATTTTTCTTGGATGTGTTTTCTTTCAAGGATGAATCTGATTTTTCTTTCTTTTTCCTCATAATTATATATTAGTTACAATAACTGTTACAATAACTGTTCTTATATTTGAAAACTTTTCTGACACTACATCTTTTTTCTTGATATTAAAAATTTCTTCCTTTTAATATTTTTTTAATATATTGTTTAAATTCAAATTTTTATATTTTGTTTTCTCAGGACGGTGTCTTTTTTTTCTCTCTACACTTTTTTTTTAAATTTAATATTTCTCGTTCTTCTTCTTCATACATATTATCTATATTTTCTATATTTCACTTTCATTTGAAGATAGTCTACGTGCACCCTGCGAGCCTCACGCCTCACGTCTCACGCCTCACGCCTCACGCCCCACGCCTTCACGCACACTACCTGGTTTGGATTTGTGAGTAGTCAGAGTTCACAATTCAAATCAGCTTCTCGTCTCTGGAATGATATACCTCTGAATAAAGACGGGCAAAAGCATATTTTATTTTGAAGCGACTTTTAAGAATACATTTTCATGCCCTTTGAATGTCTTTTAGGTTTTACATTACGGCCTATATTTGTGCATGTGTGTATGTACATATGATGTGTATGTATGTATAGTTATTAAATATATGTATATTATTAGTATATGTTTTTATTATTACTATTTTCATTATATTTCTTGTTTATACCCTCAACCCTTTTCCTCCCCTTTACGTCCTATGCCTTAGGTTGTCTGGAAGAGATCGCTATTTTGGCGATGAGGTGGCCTCTTGTACGTCTTTTTCTTGTATTACTTTCTTTATATTGTATATTTTTTATGAGTGTACAATAAATTATAATATTATTATTATGTTTCTTTTTTGGAAATTCTCTGGTTCATACGAACCCAGGCCCTTGGAGAGCTTACGTGAGGACACAGGTTCAACACGTAGAGGCCCCTTAATGCGCTACAGTAAAGTATAAAACATTTTACTGTGACGCATCACCCGGCATCCATCTTTGAGCAACCATATGTAATTATTCAGAGATGGGCGCCGGATAGTGCGTAGGAACTATGGAAAATATGAGAAACTTAACTGGGACTATGAAGTGATATGGAACCTTTATCCTCTGGTATGTAACGATGTTGTTGTCATTTGTTTTACTTCAAGTGTCAATATTTTTTTAGGCGCTGAGACTTTTTTGTAAACAATCATTGATTTGTTTAGGTTCAAAGCAATATTAACGTATGCTTGCTATCTGTAAATATTCTTTACTTTATACGCTTTGCGAAACAAAGGCAACATTTCGCCACTTCCTGCCACTATACGAAATAGGTGAATCTTCATGTCATGAGTTATGTCTCGCAAAATCTACTATTTTTGTTCAATTTCGGTTTTCTTCTTTAAAACTTTGTGTTTATTTTCTTTTAGAAAATTCTAATAAATTGTTGTTTTATTACAGGAAAAGAACGTTTGAGCATAATGCATGGTTCTGGAATAAGTAGATTTCAAGAAAGAAATAAAAATGTATTTAAAAACTGGAAAAACGAATTAGTTCCGGCGCCAATATGTGAAAAAAATTGAGTGCGTTTAAGTCTCAATATGAGTCAAGATGGACAAAAGCGAGTAGAAGTGAATAAACAATTAGCTTGAATAATAAAGAATGGCTTTAAACGTCAATTACATTTCGTCATACTGGGCCCAAATTACAACGCGGTTGACCCGTTATTTGTTCTGTTGAGTATTCTTCTGATAATATCAAGTGTGCAGAAATCGCAGAAATCATAAGTTAATTAACGCGCTTATACGAATTTAAGAACTGAATGTCAGGTGCAAGCTTCAAAAGTTAAGTTCAAAAGCTTAAATAAAAATAAAACTAAAGAAAACAATCACAAGCAAACGCACCAAAGCTAGTTATGAAGTAAAATCCAGCCAAAGATTTTTTGCAATTTTGAGTCCGTACATTTCCCAACGAAGGAAAGGCTTTTCTACCGGCTATTTGGAGGCAGGGCTCTGAGAACTCCAAGAACGGTTTCGCGTCTTCGGCTAAAACCCGTTCGATGCGTAAATACCGAGTGCATAGTACTAATGTATGCAAGAGCTCTTTTAGCCACCGATTTTACTACTTTCTTGGTAATTTCTTGTTTAATCGGTTAAATAATATACTTGATATATAACCAAAAAATAAGTATGAGTGCAAAAAGATTGTTACTGATAGGTTGTTAAATCTGTCATTTGACGAAACTAAGAATATGATTAAGATTATCAAATGAAGTTTTGAAATTCTATTACATAAATACCTAAGATTTAATTTCACACATATATACACACACACACACACACACACACACACACACACACACACACACACACACACACATTCCACAGAAACGAACACATTAACTTCTTATTGTTAAATTGCCAAATTACTAAATAACATCGTTAAATTTTGAACTTACTTGTTATTTATGTCTTGTTTTCTAATTGTATTATTAGGCTTACACACAAATAACTATAATGTATGTCCGGCCCTGTCAGTGTACAGTGCACAGTAACTGTGACACTGGAAGGTAGCCGGTGCTTATAGCACAGGGTAAACCTAATTTAACTGTTTATGACTGTATAGTTCATGTATTTAAATAAAGAACATTTTTGTAATCGCATGGCTTATAAATAAATAATAAAAATGAGATTTACAAAATTCTTAATCTACACAAATTTAGCTATTTTAAAATTAAAAAAAGGATTTCATGAATGGCTACATGGCGTGGATGAACAATGCTACAATGGAATCTATATACATATATAAAAGGCAAACGTGACTGACTGACTGACATAAAGATCAACGCACAGCCGAAACTAATATACCTAGAAACTTGAAATTAAGAATAAAGGGTCCTTTCACGATGTAAGTAAGCACTAAAAATGATCTCTAAATACATCTCATCATTCATATTCGAGCGATTTTCTTGGTCAAAATTTTGTTAAACATTTTTTTTAATTGTATATTATAATAATGTGTTGCTACTGTAAATAAATGATAATTATAAATTAATAAATGATATGGTGCGAAAGGCTTATAAGTCATAATAATACAAGTGTGAAAAAATGAATAAGACATCAAAACCTCAAATGAATTTATATAAAAATACTTTGATATTAATTATTGTAATAACAAACTATTTTTAAGGGTTACAGGTAAATACTGCAATAGTTATATTAAATAAAGTCTAAGAAATCAGTAGACATTTATTTTATGTATTTTATTTACTTATCTTATTTCTATTCTATCTAGTATTTTATATAACAGGTATGTATTAAAAATAGAACAAATATAATAGTAATATTAATAATAAGAAAATTTTAAAAGAAAATCTTTGTAGGTAGACGTTTTTGTAAGCTATTCACATACATTCACTGTAAGCTATTGTAAATACCGTGGACTTGTTAGAAAAAAAAATGTGGTTAATTAAAACCGGCAATATTGTGACTGACTCAGTCATTAAAGACCTTACCCACTTCTAGATTACATAGAAACTTGATATTCGGCACTAACTACCAAAGGCGACTATTATGCATAAAGAAAGGAGAAATGTATAATATATGAGAGTTAGGTGACAGGCGATGTGGGGGACCATAGAGAAGGAGGATCGACGCGACGCGATCGTCACCGTGGGAGTGGAAGGTATTATAATATGAGATATAAATACTTAATATTTAATTTTGCTTAACTGAACCCATCTTGGCGTGTGTCGAAGTGAATATTAATTTATTACTATTTTCAGTTTTCACATCTATTTATCATAGACAATTATATAAACAGTCACCATACTGGTAACATTGACACATCAGAAGCATATAAAAAGGCATAATTCTAACGAACTCTCTTTCTCATCGCAACTCGAAACTCGAAAGTCCAAACTATATAGTGAACTAAATAGTTTGGACTTTCGAGTTGTCGTCCTGATTAACTTTTAACTTTTTTAATTTAGTTAATAAAAGTATTAGTTCTGTTTTATCATTATAATATTATTTTTGTGGGTAGTTTAAGAAATCGCGTGTAACAGCTCTCGTTACGATTCAAAGGTCATTCCATTCATATTTCCATTAATACGTTCAAGAACGAGCTAACTTCTACGAGGATATTTAGCAACTACGCGTAAAGAAAGACCTCGGTAGAAGAAAAATAATTGTATCAAGTAAGTAATCTTCACACACTACCTACTAATTAGGCAATTCCGGACGTTTTTACGATTCCATACTCGTATGTACATAACCTAAGACCGTTAGCTATATTTTATAGCGGAGCCGCGACAGCACTATTACAGCATATGTTAATACCGCGATATAGTTGATAATACTGCGTGAATTAAAGGCAGAGGCATCTCTTTTAGGCAGAGGGAACCGAGTTCCCAGAGAACCCACATGATGCGATCTCCATGCGCCTCATTGCGCCGCGTTTTGTGTTTTTGATAAATTAAATATAATGATTCCCGAACATAATTCTGTATTGGCTAAGTATTTTATATATTTGTGATATAGAGGAACAGTGAAAAAGCTTCAAGTCATTGAAACGGCTTGCCCAGCATTCCCATTGTAGGCACGTGAAAATTATACTACCTACTTTTATTTTATTTTTTATTTGCTTTTGTAATTAATTAGGTTTTGATATTATTAGATATTCTCCGTGAAGCTAAATATAGGAAATAGATTATTATTAGTTACAGAGCTTGGTAATGCATTTCGACAAAATTTGTAAATATTTATTAATGTTTAAGGTCTAAAATTAGTACTGTGCAAATATATTTTAATGTATCTTAACTTTTTTGGTATCAAATAATGTTTAATGACACGTTGTGGTGTGTACGTAGCGGTCGGAACGAAAGTTCGAGTTTGCCATTCTTTATGTTACTGTGTAATTCCCATTCAAATAATTTAGAAAGTTAGTCAGTCAGTCAGTCTTTAAATTAAAAATAAATAACGGTGCTGTTAATTAAACACAGTATAAATGTAATTACGGTCAGTAGCTAGCCGGGTTCGTGAGCGTCACCCCGCACCCTGCTCTTTGCACCCCGCGCAGTACAGACTAGTTCGGAATTATGAAGTGGTCTGACAATGTTCCAGTTGATATTATAGATGCAGGGCTGTCCCTGAAGTGCGGGGCGGTGCGGGGCGGCGCGGAAACCGTATTAACACTAGGTACCTAGTGTACATCGTACCGCGTGAAGTCAAATATATACATATAATGATATAAAGTCATATAGTTATATGTTGGCATACGATTAGTAAACAACATTCATACAATAGTATAGTCCGTAAATGGTTTACCTCTTATCTAGTTGACGACAGGCCCAGACGTTTCCTTACTTTAGTTTGTTTTATTTTTGTTCCGCAGCTCTTTGGTATGTTACCAGCTTTAAATGGCAAGCATCAAGAACAAGCATGCTTTTTATTACTTTAGGCAACGAACTCGGAAAAGTTTCTAGTTCCTTTAGTAAAGATTTACTCATAGGAGTGATGATCACATCGGTACCTAGGTAAGTGATGTACTCGTACTCGTACTCGTACTCGTATATTGTGTGTCGACTGTCGAGTGATACTTGAATTAAAGCTCAGTTTTACATTGGTAAAGGTTGGGCGGCGTGTATAGGTATGGTATGGTAAATATTCGTTAACAAGTTCAAAATGCAAATATTTAGAGGTGGCGGTAATCCGAGTACTTATCTCTCGACCACAGCTTACATTGCCCAATTAAACGGTTATATGTAATGAATGAATCTTATTTGCATTAGCGGATAACTATTGATGATAAAAGGCATCTATTTAATTTGCAGTCGAACTTGAAGAAATTTATTAAGCACACGTCCACGCTACCGCTCCCGCTACCGCTACCGCCACCGCTACCGCCACCGCTACCACCACATCCATCGCCAGATAATTTAAATGTACGTTTAAAACAGGAAATATTAGACTTTGGACTAGATGAAGTCAGACTTCGTTAGAGGGACATGCAGCAGAAAGGCAATTGTAAATTAATACATAGACCTGCCACACCTGACAGATGGCTTACACGTTCTGCAATCAGTGCTGTGTGTAGTTATTTACAAACTGGATACATACACGCGAGCATCACCACCACCACGACTCTGTAGTCCCAGTCACCGCCGTCACCACATTTGCTCATGGCCATGGCCATTACCATCGTCCGTCATCATTGTCGTCGCCGTCGTTTCACTTTCCCCATCACTACTGGCCAAAAGTAAGTATGAGATAAAATTATTTAATTATTTTATCAATGTTATTAGACTAACAGTACTGACTCGTACTATTTCATTCGTCCTTGCAGATCGCTTAAAGAAATCGAAACACTTATTAAAAACTTCCCAAATGACACGGTTTCAGTAAGAGTTTTGATGATTTTTCTTATTGTATTGTATATAATGTCTCTTATTTCTATAATAGAAGGAACGTTATATTTATAATTTTACTAAGTAATTGTAGAAGCTTAAAAGATGCACAATATGCGGAATTCATCCGTCCACTCTGATAGCGCTGTAGAGGCTTACTGGCACACATCATTGTAATGCCATCACAAGCCTGTTCTGTCAATGGAATAAGTCATAAGAACAAGTATGTTTAAAGTAATGTTTATTTCAGAGCTCACCATCACCACCACCACATCCACTTGCGACTGCGACGACTGAGTTCACACACACACACACACACACACACACACACACACACGCACACACATGAGACTGGAAATATATTGTTAACGGGGAACGTTGAAAGCTAAGAGAAACTAGTCATATTAAGGTAGGTTAATATTAATTAAGTTCTAAAATAAACGCGTAGAAATCATCCAATCTAAAAAAGATTTCCCCTCCACTTTAGTTACAATGTGTGAAAATATATAAGTAATACAATATTTCAGCGTGCGAGCAAGGATGTCACGTCAAACTTGTGACTAGTCACTCCGCTGTCCGCACACCTCAGTGTGTTTAATAAGCCGATTGAACGATCACTATATTTGTTGAAGTTGTATGAAACGACACGTCAGCTTAAGACTAGACGAGCTATACTTAATTGTTTTAAATCTAACGAGCGTTGTAATTTGTAGTCATAAATATGAATAAGTCTTGTTTGTGAACTTGTTAAGTAAGGGTGGACTCATTTATCGATATGTACTCCTCAATTTGTAATACAATGTGGTGAAGCAAAAAGATGAAACAACTGACGCCATCTTGGCCGGTTCGATACCCACTCAGACTTTAAATAATGCTAACTTATTATATTAATATACTTTCCTTAGCCCACCTTAGTCTATTTAGCTTGGATCTGCATACTCCATCATAATGATGTAACGTCGTAATTATTGTTTCAGGTCAAAGTTATCGAAGGTCGAAGTTGGTCAAGGTCATTTGCCCCCGGTGTATCGGAACTATTTATTTTGGATAACACGATTGCGATAAGATCCAGAACTGTGACAAGACAATATTGTCGGCCGAGGCGAGTTATGGCGAGTTGTGGCGAGTCAAACATTGACTCGCCACAACTCGCCACAACTGGCCTCGGCCGCCTGGCCGGCGCAACTCCACAAGCTCTTGTGTCCTCTAAAACGTCCATGTCTAATTTGTACGTCTTTATCTGTCAATGATCTGTCCTGAACGGTAATTAGTACAATTTGTTGGAACATTGCACGAATATTGTCGATTGAACGTTTCGTCTGTATGCTCGTATACAAGCAAGTTTCTTTTCAAGTTGTAGCAGAATGTTGATAGATAGGATGTACTTTAAATCTTGGCCTTTAATGAGAAGACGTATAAGTTGGACTTTAATTTTTTATTCCAACTCTACACCTTTTTTTATTAGAAGCAAAGGTTTTTTTATTAAATACACATATATATTACATTATTTTTAATTATTTGTCTCATAATGAAGATACTTTAGACATTAAATATTATTTAAAGGATCTTTATTATGCTATTTATCTGGCGGGGGTTGTTCTACACGTAATTGAGGTGGTTGTCGATATATAGCTTTGATAAATTTTTAACGTATTTATTTTTACTTTACTCTTCTAATATCTAATTTTAATTTAAGGCAAGGTATTTGTTAATTGTACGTAAATATGAGCATTAAGAAAACATATGTAATAATGTATAAGTATAATACTAAATATTGCACTACAGCACTTTTACGAAATAAACCGTTATTATTATATATTTTTTTTATTTATCTACTCCTAGAGGCAACCGAGTTTACAGATGATGTTGACAATTATGCCTTTTTTTTGCATAGTGTTAATAATAGGAATAGTATGCAGTGTTTGAAATTTTATTGTACAAGGTCTATTGCCAGTGTACTGTTCTATCGGTCAGAATGGTTCAAACTCAAATTGAAATAATTTTATTCACAGTAAGACTACATGATTCATTTTTTGAATGTCAAAACCATTACCACCGGTTCTCTAAAGTTAATGCCTCAGACCTGAGAGAACCGGCGCAAGAAACTCACCGGGACTTTTTTTATATAATCACACTCTTGAGATAGACTGGAGGGAGCATTTCATTCCCAAGGTTTGTTGCCATTTACAAAATCATTAATTTTAACTTTAACACACAAACGTTTCACATTTTTTTAAAATTGTGATGTACAACATTCTCGAATGTTTTCTGGGATCCTATTTTAAAAGCGCACAAACTGTACTACAAAGGAATTGCGGACTCGATGCAATCGAGTTACTTGCGCGGTAAGTTTGAACCTATTTCTAGTATACATATAAAACTTAAGAATTTAACATCTAGAATATCTGATGGGGATCTCTAAAAAAAAACAGTTAAATTGTTTTTAAAGGATATGGAAATTGCGCTTTAGCAAGTTTTGCTCAGAATGAGATAGAGAATTTTCCAATGACATGATGTATATTGTGCCAAGTGCCTGCATGATACATGGCATGACCTAAATGTGTCTGTCTGTTATACGTGTTCTATTTTAGAAGCAAAAGATAATACTATGTTGATGTAAATACCTTAGTTGTATAAGAATATGGGAATTTGGTGAAGAATTGACATTTGTAATTTTTTTTTTTTTAACGTTAATATAACTATGCTCATATATTTATGCATATTATTCCTTCCTATAACAGTCTTATCATATGTTTATCTAAAAAAGTTTGAGAGAACAATTGAGAAAACAATCTCACGGCTATCGTTCCTGTTGGACATTAAATGGTAAACTATAACTCAATAAATTGAGATTTGAATTTTATTTTAAGTATTTAATTATTATTTTCCTACGGCACTTTGTCAATTCGTAGTAATTGATAAAAATTGTAAGAACCTTTACTTACATTATATTCTTCCACAAACATACACTTATACACTACACAAAATATTCATTTCACAAACGGACCGGTAAATACCGCTCCAAAGCTACTTCAAATAATTATAAAAATAAATATTGTGTTATACTATACTACTACATACTCTTAACGTAATAATTGAGGCACATTATTATAGGGACGCGACTTCTCTTGTAGGAGTTTGCGATATACAGAACATGATCATCGGTATACGAGTATATCGTTATCCATCTTACACAAATATTGACGGCTTCCCTGCTGCTAAAATACTCTAGTCTTAATGATATTGTTGTGATGGAGGATGTCAACATACTGATAAATTTTAACAAATTAAATACGCATAGCGAATCCTATCCAAATGTTGAAGCAACACCCAGCCTTCTTCCCGCTCTAACACACACGCGTAGCGCTTATGAATCATGCATCGATCATTTCTTTCGACTACCTTGCTTGCTCCAACCACTTAAACCTATCATTACACTGCATTAACAAATATAGATTTGCGGGTTTCCTAAACAGCAGTTGATGCAGTAAAACTAAGAGAAAATATATCTAAAAAATTGATTTCGAAAATATTTATATGTGTGATGATTCTGAATCAGCTCTGAACTATTTGATTAATTTTCTTCAGCACCAATACTATAACAACTAGTAGTATGCCAATACTAAAACAGAAAAACGCTTCAAAAGATGTAAAATTTTAAAACCATGGATTACTTCAGGATTACTTCGCTGGATTAAAAATAGGGATAACTTCACTTAATTAATTTTGAAGAAGGTTATGATAAAATCTGTGGAGTGCTATTAATAAAATAATTATTAAAATCAAAGACAACTATCCCGAAGAGCTCTTAATACTATGTTCTTCTCCACAGAAGTCCTTAGATGTTGTGAATGACTGTTTTTCTAATGTTGGCAAAAATCTGTCACATAAAATAGGCCAACCAATTTGGGACCAAAGTAATCAAGCTCATTGTATAAACTCTTGGGTCAATTCTTTTAGTTTAGATAATGCTGACGAAAAGGAAATAGTTTTTAATTAAAAATATGAAAACTGCTTGCGCAAAAGAACATGAAGGTATTAACAACGGATGTCTGAAAGAAGATCGTGAGTCAATCGTTACGCCCTTGACACATATATTTCTTTTAAGTCTGTGGAACGGAATATTTCCCAAGATTCTTAATAATTATCGACCCATCTCAAAATTCCTTCAAAATATAAATAAATAGAAAAAAATATCAACTCTCGCTTTAACAAATATCTAGAAAAAGTTAAATTTCTCGCGGATAACCAACATGGCTTTTATAAAAACGAATATCCAAAACAATGCGTTCTAAAAATGCTTGACCATCTTCTTGGACTTAACGAAGGTTTTGATACCATCTCAGTTCCCATACTTGATACTGACATTAATACCGACAAAGCTAGGCATGAGAGGAAATCAACTGAAACTTTTCCACGATTATCTGTCTGATAAATTTCAGCGTGTTTAAGTTGGCAACCATACTAGTGCCGATATTAGTCTCTTTTGGTAGGGATACCAGGGAAGTATTATGGATTTTTGAAATAGAATAGGCGGGTCTAAATAGAATAGTTAATTGGTTAAGAGTCAATATGCTCCCACGGAATGTAGAGAAAACCAAATATATATGTTTCAGCATACGTAAAATAAATAATTCTAACAATTATTCTTATAATTTTAACATCATTGCTCATACATGTAGCTTGATTAGAAACTGTTGCCGTGAATTCGAACAAAGGGTAAGTGTACAATATTTAGGCATTACCATAGACAAAAATCTGCGTTTGGGGACCATATGAAGGGTATTTCTGATCGGGGTATAGTAAACTCATTTTTGTGTTTACATGATGGACATCATCATGTTGTCGATCTTTTATCGAAAAAATGAATTACGAAACAGATGAACTCTGCTTTATGTCATCCACTTCTAAATTACTGTATACCTGAAGTTGTATGGGCGCTGTATACCGGAATACAGGGAACTAGTCTCTGTATGCAGACTAGTATCGTTTAATTTTACTTTTTACTTACTATATTTTTAGTCTATTGTTTAAAAAATTGTAGCAAAATTGCAAAATTGCAAATCAGCTATGACTACTATTTATTATTCTATGCCTTGGCTTGGATCACGTGACTTGTCGTTAACTGTTAACTACATTTTGTAAGCGTAAGCGTACGTAGCATTGCGTCTGGTGTTAGTTATTCCATCTTTCGCAGCGCAATAACAACAGTAGATATTGCAAAAACGGGAGAGCTTGAGAGTGTCCATGTTTGTGCTTTAAAACTTCCAAAAACAAGTCCGCGATAGGATGTGTCATAACATTACATACATATATATGTATGAAGGGATATATATAAAGGGATATATATAAAGGGATACCAAACTACTTAAAACTATACGGTATTAGTAATAGTCATTTATTTTAAATGTGTACAAACGCGGGAGCAGAGCGTGACGAGTCATTCGACACGCGGGCGACAGGCAACGGCAGACGAAGTGCGTGGCGGGGGGCGGCGTGTACATATAATACTATTTTTTAATCTGAGCTATTCATCCACAATACAGCAATATTCTCTCTCTATACAAATAAATAGATAGTGATTTAAAATGCAATATTTCTTAACATTAATCCACTAAAACACGATTTCATTTCACAATGCATATAAATACCATATTGGTATTGGTGTATCCCAATAACGTACATGATAAATCATGACTGCATTGATAAAAGCAAAAATAAAAATAAATGAGATGATCGATAATGAAATGATAGACAGATAAAAATATTTTTGGAACAATTTTTTTCAATACATTTCCATTTTCTACCTAATAAATAATATTTGCACAGTAATTGTAATTTTCATTTATTAATATATTTCGAAGGAAACCAGTTACAGCAAAATATGATTATAAACATTATTAAAGTTGCATTGTAGTCACTGTGTAGTACGGTCGTGTTTTTATAATTACGTTCTATATAGTACAAGTTGTTGCTTTAAGAAACCGGTTCCCTCGATATCCGCTTGCATCTTGCACTATCGGGCGGCTCATGAATATTGTAAACAATATTATGATTTGCATCTAGTATGAATAAAGTTGCAATTAGCACGTCACCTGCTCAAGATAGTTTGGGAATTAGTAATGAAGAAGATGCCATTATTGAAAATGAGATGGGATCTCAAATTGAGGAAAGTGAAGAAGGTCCTCAGGCGTATACGAGGAAAAGATTAAGAGATGAGGATGAGAGTGAGACGTGGACTTTGGTGTCAAGATATAATAAAAAGAAGTATCAAAAAATTGTATCAGACAAAAGTGTAGAGGTAATATATAATAAAATAGAAATTTGCATTACTAGTCAAGAAAAAATTCCTAAGCGGATTGAACTAGCAAGGTGTTTGAAGGATGAGAATATACTAAATATAATAAGAGTGAAATATGCTACTCCTTATAAAATTTTTGTTTTATTTGAGGAAGAAGTCGAGGCAGAAAAGTTGATTAATTCAACAGTTTTTCAGGACAAGGGCTGGAAGTGTTACAAAACAAGTGAGGTTGGATCATCTTATGGTATCATTAGAGATATTGATTTAAATTTTTCAGAAAAAGAAGTACAGTTAAGTATTACATCAGATTTAGAAATAACATCTGTCAAAAGGTTGTGTCGTAGAAATAATGAATCAGATGGTTGGACAGAAAGCGAGACGGTTCGCCTTTGTTTTAAGGGCTCCTCCATATATATTTATATATGGCTTAAAAGTAAAAGTAGAACTGTATGTATTTCCAGTAACTCAGTGCTCAAAGTGTTGGAGATTTGGCCACACCCATAGATTTTGCCCAATAAAACATATAGTTTGTCCTAAGTGCACTAAAAATCACAATAATTGTGAAACAACTAACTTTAAATGTATAAACTGTGGAGGGCCACACATGTCACTGGTGAGAACGTGTCCAGGATACCTTAAAGAAAAGAGAATCAGGCAGTTAATGGCAGAGTTTAATTGCACTTAAAGAAGAGCCTTGACTATGTATGTCTCTCCATCGCCTACGCCGGAGGACAAAATAAATTTACACACACGTGAACGTGTGCCTGTAATTAGTTTAGATCCAGATATTAACAACACTGTAACTGAGGCTCAATCATATTCAGTAATTGTAAAATCTAGCAAAAATACAAATAAAAATGAAAATAAGAAACACAAGCAGAGTAAAAGGAGAGGTAAAGTAGAAGAAAAAAAGAATCAATAAATACTATGGATTGGGATTTATCAACTGATTCAGAGATTATTCTTGATGACTTGGCTTCAATTTCATTTAATGAGCTTATGCAAAAATTAAAAAATATTCTTTTTGTGCGAAGCATTTCAGTGAAGGAAAAAGTTGTGGAAGCTTTATCTTCTATTTTAGAATGGATAATATCTGCATTGAAAGCTAAAATTTTAGATTTACCTATACTAAAAAATATATTTGATACTACGTATGGATAGTTTATTGTGTAAAAATAATTGTAAACTGAATATCTTGCAGTGGAATGCTCAAAGCTTAAAGCCTAAACTACTTGATTTTGAGGTATTGTTGAACCGTGAAAAAATTCACATTGCAGTGATTAGTGAAACTTGGTTAAAAGTAAACGATAACATAAGAAATTCTGGGTATAATATCGATCGGCAAGATAGACCTGATGGTTATGGTGGCGTTGCTATTATTTCTCATCGTTCAGTAAAGACAGAGGTTTGCCAATCTTTTTTAAATAGCACGGACATAGAACTTTTACATGTTAAAATTCATAACTGTTATAATATTGAAAATATATATGCTATTTATTGCTCACCATTAGCACGCACGCACGCAAAGTGATTGGGATAGTATTTTTTCGCGTGTGACAAAATGGTCTTTAATATTAGGAGATTTTAATGGTCATCATCATAGCGGGTCAAATAAGACAGATCGTCGTGGAAATCAAATCTTTGATTCGATTGTTGATAGTCGTTTTATAGTTCTTAATAATAATAGTGTGTCTACTAGAATGAAGGTAGTCAAAAATAAATTACAAAAATCTTCTCCTGATATTTCTCTTGTAATAACAGTTATTGCTCTAAATTTTGATTGGACCGTAATAAACGAGACTTTAGGAAGTGATCATTTAATAATAAAATTAACATTAAATTATAGTGTATTACCTGATAACTTTACAAACAAGAGAAATTTTAAAGTGGCTAAATGGCAATTATATTATTCCGAGATTGATTCATTTTTAAGTCGACAAAGCTTTCCTGTTAATATTCAGTTAGGCTATGATATATTACTTGGTTGTATGAACCAAGCGGCTGATAAATAATATTCCATTCATTAAAATAAATCTGAACCCTACAAATAATTTTAAACCAAAGTCTTTTTGGAATATGATAGTCTCAAAATCTATAGCTGAACGACGATTGGCACTTTCTATATTCTGCAAAATAAAATAAGTGCGGCTCAAAGAATAGTACGTCAGTCGAAGTCAAAGTCTTGGCATAATTACTGTAACAGTATATGTGAAGTATCATCGATTAATGAACTGTGGTTTCGTATGAAGTGGATAAAAGGGCGATACTGTAAAAAATAGTTTTGTTAGTACTGAGAGTCCTAAAAATCTTCTTAACAGTCTAACTCCTGATCTTGTAATGAATAAGTGCCCCGATTTTCGATCGAGTAACTCTCACATAGAATCAATTATCTCTAGGAAAGAATTAGAGGTAGCCATCAAATCTAAAGACTCTGCTCCAGGAGTTGATATGATATCGTTTTCTATGATAAATAACTTACCTGACAGGGTAAAGAGTGGCTTTTGGATATATTCAATTTACTTCTAGAAAATGGAATACGTCCAAAACAATGGAGAGAAATAGCTATAATTCCTATTCCTAAACCTGGCCGTGATTTTCAATCTGTGTCTTCTTTAAGACCAATTTCTCTTATGCCTTGTGTATGTAAAGTTTTTCATTCCATCCTAAATAAAAGACTTGAATGGTATTTTGTTTTCTATTTTGAAAGATCAAATACCTTCTCGGTTGATACTACAGGTTTTCGAAAAGCTCACTCTTGTCTAGATAACTTAAGTAAAATAATTTTGTGCATTCATTCAGGATTTGGTCATGCTAACGTAACCTCTTGCTGTTTTATTGATATTGATGGAGCTTATAACAATATAGATATACATAGACTTCTCATCTTGTTGGATAACTATGGAGTGGGATCGAAAATATGTAATTATTTGTGGAATTTTCTTAGTGTTAGATATTTAAGTATTCGATTGAATACCATAACGGAACCTAGATGTTGTAATCAAGGTTTAGCTCAAGGAGATCCTTTATCCCCTTTACTATTTAATATAGCAACTGCTCATATATGTCAGTCTATTAAAAATGTTTTTATCTCACAATATGCAGATGATTTTGTATTGTATACGTCGAATAAGAATCTGATGATAGCGTCTAATGAATTACAATCTGCTTTGAGAATATTTTCTATATTGCTTGATGATTTGGGTTTACGGGTTTCGCCTTATAAAAGTAAAGTTTGTATTTTTTCTAGAGCCCACCGTTGTAAAACTATTAACCTTGAAATCAATGGGGTGCCTCTAGAAATTGTAGAAGATATTAAATATTTAGGATTGTGGTTGAATCGAAAATTAAAATGGGGGCCGCATATAGATAATTTAAGAGGAATAATATAAAAAAAATTTAAATTTATTCAAAATGTTAGCAGGCTCCGGTTGGGGCATCCACCCAAAATACTTAAAAAAGCTATATATATCTTTATTAAGAAGTAGAATTGATTATGCAAGTTTTTTATTCGATGATGCCCCTCGTTCTCATTTAACTAAATTAGATCAAATCCAAAATCAAGCTATGCGAGTTGTTGGTGGGTTCATTAGAACAACTCCTATACATGTAATGGAGAGTGAATTAGCTTTGCCTCCATTATTTATACGACGTAAATATTTGGGTGGAAAATACTTGCTAAAATCGATATCACTAGAAGGCCATACTTTAATTTCTTTCCTTAAAAATTATGCCTCAGAATTTGAAAAACCATATTGGAACAGAAAAAAAAAGCCATTATTAGTTGAGTTATTTAATGAAATCCACAATATTCCAATTCACGTGAGTAAAAAATTAGATATGTTTAATTTAAATGTTTGAATAACAAAAATTGATTTGGACCAACATATTAGGTTAGAAATTCCTTTCGTTAACAAATCAAAACGATTTTATAATGAACTTGATATTAAAATGAAATGTATATGTTATATAAACTTACAATATCCTAATTATTATAAATTGTATACTGACGCATCTATTGATAAAGTTGATGTTGGAATTGCTTGTTATGATCCACAACTAGAATTTAACATGAAATTTAAAAATAGTTACAAAATTTCCATAATGTACGCTGAATTGATTGCGCTGGCTGAGGTATTGTCGTATATTGAGGCAGTTAATTTTGATAAATTTATTGTTCTTACTGACTCAAAAAGTGCATTACAACATTTGGCTCGATGTACCTCGACTTTTCGAGGAACACCGATAGCCAACTCCATTATTGAAATTATCTTAAAATTAAAATCTTTGAACAAGCATGTTGTACTGCAATGGATTCCTTCTCATATTGGTATCACTGGTAATGAGAAGGTTGATACATATGCCAAAGAAGCCTGTACAGATGGAAAAGTAGTTAATGTATTGCCTTTCTATACGGACTGTCTTTATTATATTAAAGAAAAATGTAAAAAATCTTGGCAAGAATACTTTAACAAAAGATCCAAGGAAAAGGTATTTGGTATAAGACAATTCAACCTCAACCGTGTTATCATTCTTGGATAGATGTATGTAAATTAGACCGGCATAATATTGTGACAGCATTTAGACTTCGCTCCCATTAAATAAATTTGGTTTTTTAATGAAGAAAACTGTCTCGCCTAATTGTTCGGATTGTGGAATTGTAGAGGATGTGTATCATATTTGAATGGAATGTACCCGTAGTGAACCTTTGATTTCGCAAATTGCAGACAACTCGATTGGAAGTTGTAATATATATCTCTCAAATCCTACATCCAATATGGCCAAATTGTTATATAGTATAGTTAAGCTTAATATAAGTAAGCGTAAATAGTATGCAAGTGTATAACTAATATATTTTTAAGTTTATTTGTAACTACTAACCAGAGCAACATAGTCACCCAGTGACTCAGCTCTTAAAATGAGAATAAAAAAAAAAACATTATTAATTACGTACGTAGCACGTACGGTACTCGATCGTCTGACCTCTTATTTAGCTGACGGGGTAAGAAAGGGTTCACGTGAATGGCAAGGCACTTAGACCAGCAGCAGGCGTGGACACGGCTCGCCAGTCTCTTACGGCACTATACTTTGAGGTAATGCAGCTGCTATTAATTCGCGCAATTTATAATTGAATTCCTAAAGAATTCAATATATTAATAGTTGCATCTCAATAGATTTTGTAAAAATATGTATGTCATTATTCACTTAATATTATTACTATTATTACTATAAATAGGTTTCAACTTACAGAGCCTGTAACTCGATCGCATCGAATCCGCTAATTTTTTCATGGGGCAGTGTGTATGTACGCTTTTACAATAGAATCCTAGAAAACGTGCGAGAATGTTCTATATCACAACTTAGAAGAATTGTAAAAGGACGCTGGTGTGTTAAAGGTTTATAAATGACAACACACCATGGGAATTAAATGCTCGCTCCAGTCTATTGCAAGTGTACGTGTAGTGTGTCAATAATATTGAATAATTGTAAATTACCAATATTACAAAAAAGTAAAAAGGAGTCGCGCTGAATTTCTCCGCACGTCTGAAGCATAATTTTAGTGAACCGATGCTAAATAATTTGACGTTCAAAAAATTAAGCTTCTTGTTTATAATGTTCCGTAATGAATATTTTCGAAATATTAGTGAATATTAGTGAGCATTAGTGACCGTCTAGTGCAACGTTGGCCGCTTAATTCATCATAGATAAAGAATTTGTTTTTTAATGAATTATTTTTAAGAGAACCAATATTACGTTGAAAATTATGCTATAATATACAGAATAGGTTCTATGCAAAAGGCTTTAGATACTATACTAAACCATTTGAAATTATTTATTACGGACAGGGGAATCTATGATTTTATTTTAAATTCTGTTAAATATTTGCCTCAATAATTCAAATGAGACATTTATAAACGTATTATCCCTCAAAAATGCTTCTCTATTTAAATGCAAACCGTAGGTATCAAATTTATGCTAACAGAATAAAGTGTTCAGAAAAGATTCGTAGGTATATGACGTATACAATATATAAAGAATAAATGCCATGCCATGACATGCCATAAGAAAGAATGCCATGGAAATTAGAATTCTTATCTAAAGCGATTGAACTAGTACACAGTGGCGACACTGTGAGTCGCTGTCTGTGGAAGTTATATAATTGTCAGTGATTGATTCTCCCACCGGACACAGACAGCGGCTCTCCTGCATCGTCTGAATTCTTCAATATCGAGTCTTAGCAGTCGTTTGCATAATCAAAAATAATTTTATCTTTCTTACGCTATGAGCTCTAATTGGATATAACATTTATATTATTAGTGATTGTTATTTGTTTTGTGGACTAAACAAAAACGAAAAAAACGTAATTTAATTTGAAGCATTGAGTAATTTTATGGTTTTTTGTAAATTTACTCGTTTTTTTAATAAATAGTGTGTTTCCCGCACCGCTCGCAAGAGCAAGCGAGCTAACACAATAGTATACTACCTGTATTTATAGGCACAGCGAAACAAAATTGAAACAAAATAAAAATAAAAAAATATATAATACAAAAAAGTTTGTACGACCCTGCCAGGATTCGAACCTGGAATCTTCTGATCCGTAGTCAGACGCGTTATCCGTTGCGCCACAGGGCCTGTAACATAAATTGTATAATATGTTTAGTTATTTAGGTCTCAATCGATTACGCATGCGCCGCATTTAACTAAATAAGCAGTAGCGTTTTAAAAATTATTAACTTAAATGTTAAATAGCTTGACTGGAGTTAGTTATTGATATGATTCAATTACAATTATCGTCTCAGAGGAGGAATATTCTTTGTATTTGTAGATATATAAATAACTTAAGAACACTACGTGGACGGCCAAGTCTTCTTCTGTCACAAACAGTTTTTTATTATGTCATTCAATCACAGCGAATCGGTTCTCTTTATCATCCCACTCCATTTTAATTTACCAAAATATTACAATACAATAATAATCGTATAAAAATTACTAATTCCATATTCGAAAGTAATATATTGCTTATTTGTAATTGTAACGTATCGTCGTGGTCAGCCGTACCTTCGCTAGGTACACAGGGGACAGGACGCAGGACATGCCTCACGGTGGAGGATTCAAACAGTTTTGGAGAGTAAGGAGACTATTGTCATCAGTAAGCGCCACATAGAGTGTGGCGCTTCACTCTTGTCTGGTGCACCAAAGACATAAGGCGACAGTGCATAGGATAAGTGCACTCGTGGCGTTGGAGTAGCTAGCGCATTTCGGACGGAGTCTATAATAAAAATATCAAAAGAATAATATAAACCTATACCAGTACAGAGAGGCTAAAACAGAGGATGAAGAGTGACAACTAATATGGGATATCTCAAACAAGAGAATAAAGATCATCCACCATCATCTCATACCGAAGATCGAACCGTGGCGGTAATGCAAGCATGGTTAAATTAATTACCACCTCATTCAGACGCTTGCTGGTCACGGCTGTCACCGAGATCATTCCTCAGAATGTCCAAGCTACAGTAGTAACAACGGAACATGAGATAAACATGTATTCTTTGAATGTCCAACCTATATACACCAAGAAGCTATTATATATTTACACAGGGGTGTCGACCGACCTATGTAGTAATTAGATAAGAAATACATTAAAGTCCTACACCATATTATTATGACTACTCGCGGACCCGCCGAGCTCACACACACAGCAGCACGTAGCTCGTAAGTAATAAATAAGAAGCCATCATATTGTTTCGCACAGAGACCCCGAGCAGTAACTATTAGTATTTATGTTTAAGTTTCTTTTTTATTTTATCCGACTTCTTTTCCTTTGTAACATGAAAAACGCACTAAACGAAAATCGCGTGAGCAATTAGCATAAGCGTGTTCGTTAATGTATATAATACTCGATACACAAATTGCGGTTTAAAAAAGCGCACTCTAGTGTCGCGCCGCACGAATGTGCTGGACTTAGAATCAAGTAGTTCCAGCCTCCAGGGAGTTCAGGTCGAGCGTTGTGATCGCGGCGTACTGCGGCCACGAGCCATGAGGCCTTCATAGATGGCTCTTACCGCTCACGTGAACATGAATGAATAATTAAGTAAGTATAATTATGAAAGTCTTACGATATAGGTACAATCGTACTTGTATCTGTATGTAGTTTCAACAATTTTTTTATCCAGAATTACGTACTGGTTTCATTAACATTAAATAGATATCAGTCAAATGCAAGTTTACTTCCTAACAGAGGGCTCCGTACGAATTTCATGACTGTAAATCGACCGAAAATGCAATTGATAAAAGTTGACAAATTTAAAGTTGGAGGCTTTTGTACTCATTTTGTATGGAATGAACTACAGATATAAGTTTGTAATGGACTTTTTTTCTGTGACTTCATTTGTACTGTAAGTTATAGCTCTTCGTCAAATTTCATACGTCAACAGAAACTACGCAATAAAAAGAAACAAGCATAAACGCTCGTTACACTCGGTATTTCGTTAGACTTGTTGACATTACGTTCAGCTTAATGCATTGATGCGTATCTTGAGAGGAACGGTCCGGGCTAATACTAATAATTGCTGGTATTTACGCATGCGCGGTATCTACTATATTTTACTGACGTTTTCTTCTTGGAGTAATCAGATATGGTGTACACTGTGGGTTCGATTCCGCTATGCCTCCAAAACCGGGCGCGAAGTGGGCGACGCGAGTCTTACTTTAAAATTATAATAAAATTGTTATAAACATAGTAGTAACAATAAATAATTTAAGAATATGGCGCAACGCACAGCAGAGACTATGTTGGTTAGTATTGGTTAGTATTGCACTTACAAAACATGAGTAAATAAATGAAATAAAACAAAATACATTCAAAGTATATAATAAAAAGTGTGTGTAAGTATGTAATACAATTATTCGCATACACTAGCCTCGTAATGACGGCATAAACACATGTTTATTTAGTACAATAAAATTACTAAAACTACATACATTATGTAAACACGCTACAAAATTCACTACCGCCGAGTCACTACCTACTATCTACTAGCTAGTGACTCCGAGACACTCCGGGACATAAACTAATTATTATGCACACATAAACAACTATTATTGCTTGTTAATTCATGTAATATTTTTATAATTATAAATTTATAATGTTTCAATTGATAATGAATGAGTAATGAAGTATATGCATCATAGAAAAGGTGTAATCGCTATATTGTTCTATTTAAGGTATTAATTATAATATTTACTTAAATATCTAATTTCAACACTTACGGTACAAAAGCAGTGTGTGAGTGAAACAGGGAGATCGTCGAGTACCTGTCTCCCTCACACAAAGCGAAATGAATCAATCGCATTTCATAATCATAATTATTATATCATCTAAGATAAAATAAAATAATATTATACATGTAGCATTACAATACATAGCAATAACATTGTACATGTAGTTCATAAAACGAAGTCAGTTCATAATACGTATAGCACTATAATCGGTAATATTTTTTCGTATATTGTGTTTATGTGTGTGTGTGAATGTGTATGCGTGAATGTGTGCGTGAATGTGTATGTGTGTGTGTGTATGTGTGTGTGTGTGTGTGCTCATTAAATATTTCGCCATTGACTTTATTCTACATGAAATAATTCTGACATTCGCAAAGTCACTTGTGATAAAACATCATCATTATATAATACGTTAAGAATAAATTTTCCTTAAAACTAATACCATAATGTTGCTACCACCATTGACACCTGAAGACTTCTAAAGACACACAAACAAAACAATTGATTAATAAAATAAAGTAAAAGTGTCAAGTAACAGTGTCGTACGATTTCGTATGAGAAATTGTACAAGTTATCATTATTATAAAATAGAATTGCTAATATTTATAAAAATATAATATAATAAAATTATACAATTAAAATCGTGATGTAAACCGTATTTAAAAAGACATATGGATAATAATAAAATAAAGGTGAGTACTCGCAGGCTTAGTGGCTCGCTGTACATAGTGGCAGGACTGAGGCAATAACTAGCATGCTACCAAGATTTCGTTTGATCAAATGTTAGCACCATATGGTATGCGACTGTCTGGCATGCCTGCGATTGGCATGATAGTCTCTTGCGGATATCTAGCACGAGAATACATCTCACTACTTTAAGTTTATATTAAGGCGTTGGGCGTATTGGTCTGTGATATTACACTATGATCTATTCAGTTGCTACCGTCATTGCCGTCACTGCCGTCACTGTGATCGTCAACGTGGCGGGAGGTGAGTGCATGTTCGGTGAGCCGTCGCATCACACAGCGCTGCCACTGGTGGGTCTCGGTGACGAGGGACCCGCCGGTGGCAGCGCGTGTGGAAAGCCTTGATCATCCCAATTCCAATACGACGCTCTCCCGCCTCTCTATCCTGAAAACGAATAAGAACACTAATTAATTCATTATATATTATAATCTCTGCCCAGCCAGCCTTTTCCCTATTACTGACTGATGTGCGATTTTGTGGGTACAGGTGTATAGGTAATAAGCTTACTAACCAATTAACATTTTATGTTCTGACCAATATTTTTATATCATAATTTTGTACATTTATTCATTGTAACTTACATATTTGATTACTAACAGGTTGTTTGTTACCTTAAATATTATTTATCTTCTCCGAGTGCAGAGAGTCTGTTGTTCACACTCAGAATGGCGTTAAGTTGGTCCAACAGAGTCTGTAAAACAAATACACTATTATAAATGTAGATATATTTACTTTTACATACTCTCACTTAGCAGGAGCAGTAGTAACTAAACATATAGTAATAGGATGATGACGTATATACTCGAGCAAGGCGATACTTCACCTTGTCCTTGTCGCCGTTCATTGAACTGAGGCCGTTGGTATGTGTTGGAGGTTTGGGTGAAAACTGAAACAAAAGAATACCTCATTGAGCCATACAACATAGCCGCCTAGCCTAGCGCTCGCCTGTATGGGCACAAGCATGGGAACAAGCACAATAAGAAACAAACACGTCATAGATACTAACCGAATGCTTAAGTAACGCCATGATGATGGAGTAAAGCTTATCGCTCTTCTTATCCAACACCGCGCTCTTCTTTTCCAGCTCCTGTTTGGATTGTAGCATCTTTTCCATTTTGTCTTTGTTATACTGCAGTCTGTTATCAATATTTATTAAATACACATATATTTACGTCGCACGCCAGTCATGGCTACTTATACTTATATTATCGAGGTTATTGTAATACAAAACTATCAGTCCCACCGTTCATTTAAAACTATTTAAATCACAATTTAATAATTATTATAACTATAAGCAAACGCTTTTTAATAAAACTAAAATTTCGAACACCACAGAATACAAACACATAAAAGATATTTTGGCTTGCGTCACTTTTACATATTTCAAATTAATCTGTTTAACCGCATCAATCGTATAATACTAAAATATTTCATTAAAAAAAACGAAACAAAAACACCTAAAGAAATTTTTTGTGTTAAATATATTAAAGCTATATAAAACATATAAATATGGCTCAGTTCGCATGGTTCGGACTGTTGCTTGCTTCGAAATCGCCTCATTGATTACGCAGGATTCTTTTTATATATAGGACGAACCAGATTGACTGTAGGGATACAGTCTTGGGTCTGGCCGCTATCAGCTTGGAAGTTGGCCATACAATACATCGGTTACCATGGTTTCAAAGAACCCTATGGTCGAATTACGATATAGACAAAATCGATGACATTTAAGTTATTGTTTAATAACAGCTGACAGGTATATGCAAGCTGCTTCCAACTCCCAAGCCCCGCTTAGCTCAATGTCAAAGTACTTTTTTTTCTCCTGTTTATATTGATTGTGAATCAATATACAATCTTCGACGCCTCAAGAAGTTTAATGGTGTTTGTATTTTTAGTTTTCAGCATTCCAGTATTACAATGTGGAGAATCGGTAATAGTATGAAACTAATCACGCTCCAGCTAAACAATTAACACAGCAACTCAGCATTTATGGAGACAGTCATGTAACATTTACAACGACTGTTTTTGACGTTGGCACAGGTATAAAAAACAGATTATAATATTTTTATATTTTTGGACAATGTCAATAAGGTTATTATTTAAACAGGATAACTCAAGTTAATTCCTGTATCGTCAGGCACAAAATGGATATCCCCTTTCCACTATATATTATTTATTAAGACAAAACAAATTGCAATATGCTCCAACTGAAGGATATCTTTTGTAATAACCTGCTTTATATACATAATATGTAAGCAACATGTTTTTTCAAACCTGAACTCCATTACGTCGCATCTCTTGCACTTCTTGGCCTCATTCTGGTTGGAGTATATGCCACGCGATCCCACTGTACAAGAAGGACCGCCAATTAAAACCTACCAATATATTACAAGCACGCCAACCAGTCAGCCAGGGTAGCGAGACTGAGTGGAACGTAACCAGAAAATCTAGATAAACCAAATAAATAATAAAATTGTAAAATAATATAATTGTATTTATAGAGTTATTAAGTAAAACTTACAATCCTCTATAGCCTTCCATTGCCGCTTCAGAGATGTGGATCTCCTCGGCGAGAGGAGGTCAGAGAAGTTTCTGCCCTCGAAGAAGCCCATTGGGAGACAGTTCTGCAAGGATTTATCTATTCTGAAAATTAATTAAAATATTAGGTTAAGAGTTCTTCAGCTTCACCCTGCATGATAGGCATGAAGAGCCAAGTGTTATATAGTTATCAATAGTTATCTTTTAATTCTGTAAAGTCCAAAATATGTACACTTTTTTAAATATGACAATGTTTAAAAAGCTATCATTTTGTTGACCGCTAGGAGCTAAATATGATTCAGTAAACTGTAAATATATTTTGTTAGTTACTCACTCATTAGGTATTGGCGGAGGAGGATTAGAAAAAGAAATAGGTGGAACAGTATGATCCATAGAATGATCTGGAACAAAATTAAAATTAAATTTTATATATATATATATATATATATATATATATATATATATATATATATATATATATATATATATATATATATATATAATATATATATATATATATATATATATAATATATAATATATAATATATATATATATATATATATATATATATATATATATATATATATATATATATATATATATATATATATATATATATATATATATATATATATATATATATATATATATATATATATATATATATATATATATATATATATATATATATATATATATATATATATATATATATATACATTTAAAGGTAAAATTGTAAAATTAAAGATATATAGAATTGTACTGTGTACATCCCTCTTGGATTTTTTATTATTTCATAAACACATTGATCAATACTTGAACTTAATGGAGTGTAAATTGAGTCTTCTTGCAAGGTGTAGTTTAGGTAATGTAGAACTTATCATTTTAAAAGGGCCCCTGCTGGGTTACCAGGGAGAAGTCCTCCCCCCTACAATGTGACGGGCCCGACACCCGCCCGGTGAGTCTACGGAATGCTAAGTTGTATCTTCTCATGTATAATTAATTCATGTGTATTGATAAAATATGACAATACATATTGATTACCTTGTAAGCTAGCTAAATGAATTGAATATGAATTGTCTGATTTTTAAAATGTTAGTTAGTTTGTAGTGTTTGTATATGCACATCTTCAGACCTACTGGAGAAATTTGGATGAAACTTTTATGTTGATTGACAATCATATGACTTGATGTACAGCCATAGTAATCTAGCTGAAAATAAAGTTATGAATTGCTGCCTTTACAAAAATAACTGAACATGATAGCACCTTCCATTGGCATATAATCAAGAAACTGGAAAACCTGATGTTAAAGCATAATAGATCAGTTAGAATATAAGATGTAAGAAGATGGCTGATTCGTAAATTATATTGAGCACGATAAGCATTTCTCGTTGACATATGAAAATTCAAGATGTGAAAAACCTTATTAAGAACCTTCATTGCCACAGCTGCTGTAGATAAGCTATATGAAAAGAGGAAAGGGCGGCATAGCAAAAGTTATTTAGCGTGATGGATATTTTTCATTGACATATATAATAAAATATATATAAAAATCAAGGGTCTAGAACGTCTGTTATAGAGCCACGGTAGATTAGCTAAGCTATATAAAATAAGAAAAAGTATCTGTTGTTGACACTTGACAGGGTGCAGGTTCTAGCTCCACCTGGGGATGTGATTATATTCAATAATTGTGGTATTGGATGAAACTATTAAATCATAAAACATCTGGAAATAAATCTGGAAGTAACAAATTGTTAAAAATTTAAAGTTTAGCTACATTTTATTATTTATGAAATGGCTAAAAGACGTGAGAAAGTGAACAGGAGTAGTAGATGATATCAAAAAATCACCTTGATTGGTGGAGATGTACCGGACAAAAAGTTTTTGGATGTCAAATAGCATAAAATATTATAATTCAGATGTAAAACTAACTGCTAGAGAAATAAAGGCTTATTGTGTTGTAATATTTATGAAAACACATTATCAGCATGAGGGTATTTTGATATATGAAAGCCAAAATTATTCTAAAAGAAACAATAGAATAATAAAAACTGAATCTGTAGGTAGAAACAAAAATGGGTAAATTGAACCCATTTTTCGATTATAATAAATCAGTGAATATAGAAATGGTGGAAAGAATCTTAAAGTTCAGGCTAACAAAGTAGCAGGCATCTACAATTTTAAAATAATTGTGTACACAATAATATAAATAATTTACAAAATCTGTAAAAAGATAAAAATTATAGTTTACCCTCAGGAGGTGGCGGAGGAGGCGGCGGTGGTAGCGGTGGGGGTTGCAGCACATTTACTTTCTTATGGTGTGCCAAGGCATGCGGTGGTAAAATCCCAGTTCTGTAAAAGTTTCGCTCCTCAAAGACTGAAGCATGCACATATTTACAGTTTGCATATGTACACACAGAGTTCTGGTACTTGTGACAAAATGTGTAGACCCCCACCAGCTGTGAGATGTCGTACTTATGCGCGAACTTGCAAGTTCCCTGACGCTTGCAGGTGCCACGTATGAAGTCACGGCATATAGGCATCTTGGGCTTTTCTGAACCATCTTGGCTATCGCCGCTCCCCGGCGTATCTTGTGACCCGGAGTCAGGTGACTTGTCAGCCATCTTATACTCCGGGTCTGAAATTTCCTGTTTTATTTGCACATTTAAATATAGTGCATCCTGCGGTGGTGGCTCTAGAGGCAGCGGCGGCTGGATACCGGGCCTCGCCGGCAACCGCTTACTGATATTCGGAGGTGGAGGTGGATCGGGCGCTGCCGAGTTCACCACCTCGTTACGATCTATTTTAGACCTTATAAATTTTTTCATATTTATAAAATTTGGTGACGACCGAAATCTTATTAAATGTTCTTCCACTCCAACTCTTTTGCAGCTGTTTTCATCTGAAATTATGGTGGTACATTTTAAAAACCATTATTCTTCGATTTTAGTAAACTCAAACTTCCGTAGGGTACTCTAATAAATATAAATATAATAAAGTACGTAAATAAATATATTTGCTTTGATTTGAAAACTTTTAATGTGTTACATTAGATTTATCGTCACATCATTAGACGTGTACGAGAAGAGTTTCCAACTAACCTGCCTGAGTAACCTGCATTTACTTGCGATATTTTCGAGCGCCAACACCTTCTCGATTTAACGCAGCTATGTTATTAACCATAGCCAGCTGGAACCTAAGAAGTCAGCATCGGTGCTAACTCGAGAATTAGCGTACTTTAAATGAAAACACTTGTAAATTTATTACAAGATGAAGTGTAATGAAGTAAACAACTTCAGTGAAATAACACGAGTGAAGCGATGCGCGATCCAAATGACAATACGTATCGGAGTTCGGACACTACTAACAAAATGGCGGACGACTAGAATGGCCTTCATAAATATGACAGACGATGTAAAATCGAATAATCGATTAATGATATCTGTAAAATAAAAATCATTTTAAATTAAACTGAATTCGTAAATATTTCCTTGCCGGATAGTCAACGTTTTCTTATATATTTCATAAATTTGTATTAAATTTCGTACGTTTCGTACTTATTTCATGATTTTATGGGTTTCCGCCGAGGAAAATACTACTAATTAAATTTGGCAAAAATAAATTTGCGGTTTTATCAACTTATTTTGTATAAAAATTACTACAAATATAAGTTTGTAATAGTTTGTTCCTGTGTTAAACATAATAAAATATCAATTTTAAAATTTCTCATTTCTTGACAAAGTTCATAAATCATCACTTACTCATTACATCAAAACATCACTTACCAACAGATGCCCCGTCTGTTGGCATGGTAGGCATCTGTTGGTAAGTGATTACCGACGCCCACAACTCCGTGTAACACCATAGGTGTGTCAGGTGCGCTGCAGGCTTAAGGTTGAGGTAGACGCGCTTTTGAAGGTCTTATGTGTTTACTCGGGTCGTATCGAGGTAGAAACACTTATAATGGATTTTTTTTTGGGATATATCTATAAATTTTAAATTTTTGGGGTGTTTTAACTTTGTTTTTACTATAACTTTTAACTTATTGCCAAATATCATAACTCTAGGTCAAAGGGAAGTACCCTGTAGGTGTAGGTTACGCGGCGATCTTGATACAAAATGCAAAATATAGCTAATAGAAATAATGTTATTTTCAAGTAACATATCAATCTGCTATTCATATGGAGTAGCGCGTTATTGTATGACACGCTTCATTGTGTCATATAACAGCTTATTTTGCATGTTTTGCGAAACGGCTGCATTTTGCGCAATTTAAATTATGATCTAACTCTATTGAATAATAAGTATAATAGTGATGACTAATGAGTATTTTAGTACAATTTAATTATACTAAAATATATATATACTAGCGACTCGTTCGTGACTTCACTTGCTTGATCGATGCTTACTCGGGTTTACTCTAGTATAATTGTATGTATTGTATTTGTATTTTTTTAAATTTTTCCTTTCAAATCACTTTTATAAAACATTTTATTAGCAATAATATGTCTAGGCGGTGAGTACTCGGGCGCATATTCGGTATAGGTAAATAACTATTTACCGCGAGAATTTAAGGATAAAAAATCCTCAGTGTTGCAAAATCGGACAAATGGAAAGACAGACAGAAATTCAAAAATGTTGTTGTATGTTTTAGAAACTTGTCAATATCTATATGCACTCAACAAATTCAGCATTTTGAAATCACAATCAGACACCCCAATTTTTATTCTATGTATAGATATATTATAATTATTTGAATTGATTAATTATTTGAATTTAATCATATGTATATTATGAATGTATGTATGTATATATGTATTTATGTACGTTTGTGTTATTTATTTATTAAATTACCATGCTTATACAACTCCCACATCCAAAGGTTGCCCGGGAAATAATTTGAAGATATTTTGTCACGTGGTGTTTTGGTTCGTTTCGTTGCTTAGATAATATTTCACTTAAAGAAAATAAGCGTTAGCACTTCTTTAATGTTAATGAAGTTTAAGAAAGCCACGAAGGGGACAAATGTGGTGCTATTTCTTAGTTTTGAAGCAATGCTGAAAAAGCGGAATGTACCTGTTGTAGAAAGAAGAAAATCTTTTGTCTTAAACGAAAATAACGAATTTAAAATAATTAATTTATTTTTAAAGAAATATGTAGAAACGATAAACATGACATATTGACTAAATTAGCAAAATGTTTTAACATGGAAATAAAAACTTTAATAAATTATAAGAATAAATTAATTTAATATATTATTAATTCACGTCACACTGAGGCGTCCACGTCCACGTCTACTGTACTGTACTGTACTGTACTGTACTGTACTGTACTATACTGTACTATACTGTACTCTGGGAGTCTGGAGTGTGGTGTTACGAAATGAAAGGTATACATAATTATGCAGCATTTTTTATTTGATTGCAATATACAAACGACAAAATTTAAATACTAGTTACAATAATATGCAAAACTGTTTATCTACATAAAACGTACCTTATTATTATCATAATAATGTTGTATACGTAATTAAGTTATAATTTTTCAAAAAGCTTGCCTACATTTCATTGTAATGATGTAAATAAAACAGATTAATTATATTAGACTCACACGTTTCTAGATGGATCGTTGGTCGAATGGTCTTACAAACGTCGCTTAAAAAATGGCACCAAATGTAAATGAATAATATATAATGTATATAATCATTATCATTTCCCTTTGTACCTGTCGTGTCGCGTCACACTCGCTCAGAGATTACTCACTCGGCCCTAACATCTAACTAGGACGAAGACGAACTATTCGTCTGGTCACTGTTGTATTTGTATGCTCATATATTTCAATATGCTAATGAACTCGCGCATTTGTGGTTCCCTTTAAATATATTCACATCAATACTGTATTTAAAAAAATAAACAAATTCAATAATGTTAATAAAACATTGAGAAATAATAAAAAAAATAAGTAAATAAATAAACATTTGAAACAATTGTTAAAGTCCTATTACAATGTAATGTATGTGCAACATCATCACCAGCTATTTCCGTACCTATGAGTATAATACAGCAATATATATATATATATATATATATATATATATATATATATATATATATATATATATATATATATATATATATATATATATATATATATATATATATATATATATCGTTTGATGAACATGTTCATATTTCATTCAGTTAAGACATATTTCAGGAACACCATCTAGATAATTATATCAAGTATTAGTATCACTATTAGTATAATCAATCAAAAACATTTGGCGTTCATCAGGTAGGTATTAAGTGTGTCTAGTTCCTTGTTGCAGAACACTGTCATAAATAAAATAAAATATAAAACGGAACACAAAACACAAAACACAGAACACAAAGCGCACTTCGTAGTAGCGTAGTAGCGTAGACAGGCCAGCGTAGCGCTACAGTGTACAGCGTAGCGCAGTGCGCTGTACTCCGGCTCGCCCGACTCGTTGACTAGAGGAGGAGCGACGAGCGAGGAGTTCAATATACAATATCATACATTTACTAAATATAAATAAATAGCACATATTCATTGTCCTTACAAACACGATTGATCTATAACAATGAGAAAACTAAAATCACAATGCAGCCGCATCGAATGCGCGAGTGCGCGAATGCGTGCCAGTGGGCGAGGGAGGCTAAGTTTATTAATAAATAAATCTTTATAATCTTACATTAAAAAAATCTTACTTAGACTATAAATAAATTTGCACCATGAACATTTTGGGAAACGAGACCGGCATCGAGGGTCTCGCGTCTCGACTCGATTTACAACGACTTACACTAAACTTGTGATGCAGACGACGCTAACGCTGTCTATACGGCATACGCTAGTTAACATACTAAAAACAATATTTGGTGTTCACACGCCCCCCGTCCCCATCTCCAGTGATGGTCCCGTCCCCGTCCCCGACTCCGTCCTTGGCCCCGGTCCCGGTCCCGGTCCCCGGTGCACGTCGGCGGGCTTGGCGGACGTACAAACGTACACGTAGTCGCCGTCGGAGGGAGGGCGCGGGCGGCGCGGGCTACGGGGACTGCGGCGCAGTAGAGGCGGCGGAGGCGGTTGCAGGGGCGGGGCGCGGCGCTAGGCGGGCGCCACCTGCCACACGATGAGGTGGCTGCGGGCGGCGCGCTCTGCTAAGGAGCTGTGGCCGCTGGAGGCGCCGTCCTCCGCCGCCGTCGCGCTCTCCTCCAGCTCTGAGTCCGCTGTAACATCACGGCACTCTATGGTGAGAATGTATTGAGCGAGTATAAAAGTGCGCGGTTGTCGCGGTTACACTCCGTAGTGTTAATGTTAGTAATTCGTAGTGACTCTTATATATATATATATAGTGGTAGATGTAGTGGCGCATACTGTGGGTTAATGCGAGGCCCCAAGCGACATGCTCTCGTGATGTAAACTCAAAGGACGTACCGGTCGTGACTAGAACGGATTAATATCCTTATATTCTATCAGGTACGTTCAGGCGTCAACAATCTGCCATACTATGAGGTGGGAGGCGGTATCTCGGACGTCATCGGCGTGCTCCTCTAGTGGCAAAAATATAAATGCGTCCGATATATGTATAACACATGAAATGCTGAACTCACTTTCCACTAATTTGTAGTTGCCGGCTCGGCTCGGCTCGGCTCGGCTCGGCTCGGCTCGGCTCGGCTCGGCTCGGCTCGGCTCGTTACATATTAGTGAAAAATTTGCTTTTTTTTAAATAATAAATAAAAGTATAGTTTAATGATACGCAAATAAAACAAAGCAAAACTAAATATGTACTCGTATATACGAGTATGTGTGTACTTGGATTCCAGTTCCACTCGTATAAACTTATATTATTGTCGTGTTGAAAATAAGCTTCTATTCCAAATCACATAATGAGTACGAATAGTGATTCATTTGCATTTGCATTCATTTTGCGCTCCCTGCAAGCTATTTACTCGCACTAAAAGCAAGTGATGGCGTTGATGTCAAGGGAGGTAAAGAAGCGTATAAGGGAAGCGTTACCATCAGGATTGTACTGTGTCAGTGTGCGTGCGCGCGCGCGCGTGTGTGTGTGTGTGTGTGTATGTGTGTGTGTGTGTGTGACACAGTGATGCTACTGTTTGAGTATTGTAAATATAAGCCCTTTCATATCTTCCGCAGAAAGTACTTAGGGATCATTAGAAGTTATTTCATTGCGATTTTGTTAATTTATAAAAATCACGTTTTGTTACCAAAGATTACGATGAATGTGAAGCAAGCGAAGCAATACGGTGACGTCGTTAATGACAACACTGTCTCTCAGCATACAAGTGGATGATACTTGTGCGTGTGTGCCAGTATATAGGTATATGTGTGTATGAGTGTGTGTGTGAGTAGAATGGGGTGGAACTTACCTATTCTGAAATCGATGTACCCCTCGCCGCCTGAGATGACGAGCATGGGAGAAGATGGTGTGGGCGCCGGCTCCAGCGTAGGGGCGGGGGCAGATGCTGGCGAGGGAGGCGCGACGGCGTGCGAGGGCGTTGTTGCGGGGGAGCAGGCCGGCGAGGGCGGCGGGGACGGCGTGCCAGCGGGGGTAGCCGAGGCAGCGAGCGGGGCGGGGGGTGGCGGCGAGTCTGGCGAGCGAGGCAGCGCAGCGCCTGGCACCGCAACGAAGAACGTGACAGCTTCGCGGTGGCCGTGGAAACTGAGCTGTGCGTGTGCCATGGAGCACAGCGGGACAGCCGCACCGTCGTCAGAGTCGGAGAGCGGCACGGAGATGACGACGCCGTTGCTGGTGCCGATCCACAGCCGGCCGGAGCTGATGAGCAGTGCGGTAATGCGCACCAGCGAGAAGCCTAACTTGCCAGTGCCAAGCATTTTGCTGACGTATGGCTCGATATCGACGTCCTTGAGGTGGCAGTAGGTGTGTGCGCTGTAGAGGCGCAGCGCCGAGTCCATCTTGATGGAGACCCACACGCCATCGCGGTGCGCAGCGAGCTGGCGCACTTGGCTCTCGCGGCGCGGGTGCGCCTCCAGCGCGTGCAACACGCGGCGCTCGCGCGGCTCCACCACCAGCACGCGGTTGCGGTACCCGCACCACACTGCGCCGCCCGCACCACCCACGCCACCCACTGCGCTCAGACAGCGCACTGACCACTTGGGTTCACCAAGCACCACGAGCCAGTAGTGCGCCAGGTCCCAACGGCCGTCCGCCAGGCGCGCGAACACAGCTATGGTTCCGTCCGCCAGCGCCACCACGCACCGCGACGCGCACCATACTATCGATAGGATTGCGTCGTTCAGCTTGACCCTGCGCGCAGACATAACAACGACGATTACTTATTGCATTACAACACTGTGGTACGTACGACGCGCGAAGAGTCTACTATTGGCCACCAACCTTGCCAGACATTTGCTGTAGTTGGCGACAGCGGAGTGCACGTATAGGTTGCCACTCTTGGTACCCAGCCACATGGTGGCCATCACGGTGGTCGCATCCCGTGTCCCCTCGGTCCCCGCGTCACCCACCACCTCTACCGCCTCCGACTGCTCCTGCGCGAATGCGTCTACACCTGTCTCGGGTGAGTTCCTGCCCACAGCCACTGGAACTATATACAACAGTCACGTTGAGTCAATGTGACATATGTAGGTAAAATTAGCATCAGCTTAAATGTAGTAAATATTGTTGACGGCGCTATCTGTTACCATTTATGGGCGTGGAAGAGAGCGGCGGGCTGTCGGCAAGGGCGGAGTCAGCGTCGGTGTCACCACCGTCGGCACCTCGCGCGTTCTCTGTCGTCACCGCCGTCGGTGACTCCTTCACGCCTCCTTTCCGCGTGCTCGGAGGCGTCAGCAGAGTGGCTTGCACCTGCGCACGTTATTTATGTAACATCAGGGCTGACACATTGAAACAAGTTAAATGTATATGTATATAAGAGCAGCTCACGTATCGCGTAGTGCCGACGATGACGCCGCCCTCCTCCTCGGCCACGTTGACGTACGACACCGGCCCGTTGGTTTGACTTTCCGTAGACTCACTTTTTCCGACGCAGAACAATGATTGCTGTATTTGGAAAATACACACGTATTTATTGAACTACTGAACTACGCTTAAGGATAAAGGTAATTTTTATAATATATTCCGTATTATTTTAGGGGTGCAAAAATGAAATGGATTTTTGGAAAGAAAACAGCCGGTGTCAAAACTAATGATATCAATTTCTTCGCCCGGAAATGTCACTGCAACCACCGTAGAGATCTACTAACATCTAATAAATAAAAAGAACAAATAACACAATTGATGGTTAAAACTACACTTCAAATTTCAAATACAATACTACAAAAAGGTAAAGCACTTGGGGTACGTGATGTAGCGGATATGCTCCAATAAGAGCGTCGCCTGAGACGGTTATGCCACCATATGAGTCAGCTTAGGAATAGGAGGAATAGGATAGGATGTAGGATGGAGAGCCAGTGGACTGTGCACTTGATGTTAAAGACTGAACAAAATGGAATAGGCTTAGTCGGAAGGCAGAACCTGGCAAAAATGGCGGCACTAATGTTAGGCAAAATAAAAAGAGTTTATAAGGATACAATGTAGTTTCCTGATGAATGCTGTGGAGATGCGATCTCTTCGGAGGATATGTGGACTCAGCTTAACTGACCGAATACGCAACGAAGAAATACACATAACGGTAATGAATGAAGAAGAACGTGCTCAGGCGGTTTGGGCACGTCGAGAGAATGAGTGATGAGAGAATGGTAAAAAACATATGTGAAGCGGTTAACCTTCGAAAGCACAGTGTAGAAGATACTAGAGGAAGGTCACGTAAAAAGCATGAGGACCCCCCGGGGAGCAAGTATGAAGAGGTTAATGACAGTGGACGAGGCGAAAGAGGTACCTCTCGCATAGCGATGCGTTTAGCGCTCCATTTTCTCTGATTTCCCCGCTAGGGATAAGATGTGAACATATGTATGTAATATAGTTTCCTAACTAATTTGCTAAGAGGGCGGTTGTGAGTTGGTATAAATAATACATTTAATAAATCATAAATGAGTTGTCTGTTGTGATGATATCTTCAATATTTTATAAGTAATATTGTCCCGATGCCCTCGATAGTGTCTTAGACGTGCGATGTATAAAACATTAATGTAATGGGTTCCTGAAATGGAAGTAATAGGTACACCCTAATTATAAAAATGAGTCGTTTTATATATTATCAAACCAACCAAAAATATTTCAAGAGATAGTAGAAGGTACTATGAACTTAAGCTATCCATCACGCTACACATAAGATTAGGGTTTATACTTGAAGCGTTAAACACTAAATAAATTTATTAAACTGAACTAAATTATTAAACAACATTTATAGTTTTATTTTAGGTTAAGAACATTACACGAAAATTACATTCTCTAGTGGCTCCCTCCTCTTAAGACTTCACAGTGAATTGATACAAGATATTAAAATAAGCATACAAAGGAAATAAAATAATATAAAGAAATGACGCTGTCTAACCAACGTGTTTGTCATAAAATCCTATCAGTACAAGTCTGTACCGACAGAATTACGCAGTCACCATAAGGTGCTATCGACACGTTACAAGAATATCACCACCAATAAGGTGGAGGCATCGAAAATCAAAACAAACAAAATCTGGACAAAAATTGGCACGACAGTACAATACTACCATGTGGAGACGCTCTATAGCATATGCCCCACATGATGGTTTATAGTTATATCACATCCAATTGGTGGCAAATGTCACTAGACTGAGATAAGTAATCTGTTCTGTGAGGTCTGCCTGTACCCGTCTATTGTCTTTAACATTATTAGAATTAAATAAATTTAAAACTTTACTGTGCACTGTGCAACTAGCAAAATAAATTAAAGTATATAATATTTTTTTAGTTCAAATATGGAAACGTTCAGTTTTACCGGTTTCTAATTTGTTTTTACAAATAAATTGTAATCGAACTTAAAAATTAATTTAAAAAATTCACTTAAAAGTAAGTCTGTCTTTACTCACGGAGTGTCGCTTATTGCCGTCTTCGGTGTCGGCGAGGGCGGCGGTAGCGGGGGCGGGGGCGGCGACGGCGGCGGATGAGGGCGTAAAGGCGGCGTCAGGGAGGGGGGCGGCGCCGACTTCGTGCTCGCGGTAGTCTTCTTGGCATGCGGCAGGCACTGACGCCACGCACAGGATGTGCTTGTCGCTGACGGGAAACGATTCTATCACCTCCGCCGGGTTGTTAGCGTCTATGATCTGAAAATAAAGCGAACTAAACATAAACACCGGCTAACAATGCCAACTAAGCTGTAAATCATAAATAGTAAATCGTTACATAAAAATGTGGTATATGTATTTAGTAGCTAGTCAAGGATTCGCTTTCACTATTATAGTTTTTGTGAAACTAAAAACAAGTGGACTCCACCCATCCAAGCCATCGTTTGAATGGAGACAAAGTGTCGCGTTGAGTCTACTGTACAAATTGCAAGTCTCAAATTCAAGTGCAAAGCAGAGATTGCTTTGTTAGGTAAAGGCTTAGTGAAATTACAAATATTTCACGAAGCTCTGTAACCTAACCTAACAAAGCATTGAGAATTTAAATGAGTGTTCTTATTAAGTTTGACCCACGTATGCGAATTCCTTATAAGATAAAAAATGCGCGGGTTCTTTATATTTATGTATATATATATATATATATAATATATATATATATATATATATATATATATATATAATATATATATATATATATATATATATATATATATATATATATATATATTATACCAATTGTATAAGAAGTCTGCATTCATTTTTTCTTTCGAGTGAATTTCATATGATTACATTTATTTATATTTAAGATCATCCGGAAATAATATAAAGTACATGACGTTGAAGTAGCAAACTATCTTCCTATGTACATATTGTTCTATAGAATTTTAGATTGTCAGCAAATATAAATTACAAATATCATTTATAAACATACTAATAAAACAACAGTCCCAAATTCTCATTCAGATCCTTGAGATGCTGCATCACGTCATTCCATTCAGAACAACAGCTGAATGGCGACACGCCTAAGTAACGTTTTAAAAAGTATCTTTACGTGAGACTCACAGGTGTCACAGCTTCCTCAGAGTCTCACTCCTTTTACCGTTTAAAGCATTTTTTTAAATTTTTTGTTCTACATTTGTACTTTTTTATTATTTCAAAGTATTATCTTTTTGAAAGAAAACCGTCAATAAAATTGATTTGGATTTTGAAATGAGCTAAATTAAAAACATTATGAGTGATTGCTCTCTCTCTCTATGCGGTCTCTCCGTTTGAAGCGTATTATCGTATAGTGTGTAAATTTACAGCAGCAGCACTCAACTAGATTCCCTAATCTAGTGGTAACACCGTCTTTTATGTGTCAAAGGACAACACAGTTTAGATACTCACTTAACACATTGTTAATACTGATCATAAATATTTTTGGATAATTGAAATTTAAATGGAAATTACATTGGAGTTTTGTTATAAAATGGCGCTCCTTCAAAGTAATCTTTTGTACTGTAGCAAGTTAATATATTATGTTAATGCTATGTGTTCTATGTGTTTTTCGTATACGAATACAAATGTTATACACGATTGTTGACAGTTGGCGAATTTTTGACCGCGGATTAATGATCACAGGAGAGCCGAAACTTTGGGTCTCTTTACAGGTTTTAATTGGGAGACTATTAACAGTGAGTGGTTTGTGTGCTTAGTTGTATGTCGGCTAATTTTAAACTTTAATAATTATATAACATGTGTTAGAAATGGTTATTATTAAAATATTATATTAGAACCATGTTTACAACTCATTAAAGTCCTTGTGCAATAATATGAGCCGAAGTAAAATAAACAGCGGGGCTACTCTTGAAACCAATATTCAATAATTGAATCTTGATAAACGTCATTTGGTACTAACGAACCTAATAATCATGGCAGCACTATCGGTTATTAAGTGTTTATAATGGGAACTAAATATTATTGTAGAATTCGTTACGTAGAATTTGACAGCTATAATGACAGCAAAATTTGCAATCAATAATAGAATTTTAGTAATCGCGAAGTGTAACTTTTAGAAATTGTATTGACAATATTTTGGTGAAAACTTTAAATAAATGCCATGACTAGCTGTTATGTTCGGTATTTTGTAAGTTCCATGCATACAGTTTAAACCTATAAAACGTCGAAATGAACGTCGGTTGGCTAGATAATTCATTACATAGGGCATTTGCAAATGTGCAAACTATCGAGTATCCAAAGCTTTTTTAAGGATAATACGAGGATTTAAGGATAATATGAGGAAATAGTGCACCATTTCAAAATAGAGGGGTGATTATAACTCACAAATACAAGGTAAGTTACTCGTATACTGAATACTAATCTAAGTGTGTTAAATAATAACTGAACGAAGTGCTAAATATGTAATGTAGATTTAATATGATTTTAGTAGATTTAAAGAACTTTCACATGAAAATTTTTACATTTAAACAATATCAGAGAAAATTTATTTTTATTCAAATTTTATTTAAACATGTTTTTTAAAAAACGTCATATTTTTTTAATAATGTTTTTAACTATAATAATAAATTTTATTTTATAGGTTGATGATCATAACTTCAAGGTACCAAAGGTATAGTCAATGACTCTTAAATATAGATGCCACGGTAGGAATTCCACAAGAATATTTCACCAACATTCACTATGCTGCTCCGTTAAAGTGAATGGAAAAGGAAATAGGATGCTGCATTAATAATTTTAAGCACATGGTGTAAATGGCAACAGATATGTGACAAAATAATGCCACACAGCCAAAATTACTTACTTATTAAATAGTACTTATATATAAATCATCTTTAATTATTTTTTTTGATGAATAAAATTATTTAATAACTTGATTAATTGCAAAGAAAAAATGTTTAAAGTTTAAATGCGTAAAATGTTTACTATTCTGTTTGTATTTGTTTGCACAAAAATGAAATATTAGTAAATATATTCACTCTTCAGTTAATTAGTTTCAATTTATCAAAATTTAATAAAAATAGTCACAACTAAGTCCAAATGTGTAATTGATTGACTAGGGATCTGTCAGAAAGATGCCTAATAGGGTTACAATATTTTGGTATATTAATTTACAAAGAAAGTGGCTATTTGAGAAATTCTTTGAGGTAAATATGAATTCTAAGCTAAAATTAAGTGTTTCAAGTAAGAATATGTTATGAATGTTTAATGAAATTTAAAGTTTCATTTTGAGAGTTTTGTAAATTTGAGTGTCGAATATAATGTAAAATTAAGTTAAGATGTATATCTATCTATCTATCTATCTATCTATCTATCTACCTATCTATCTATCTATCTATCTATCTATCTATCTACCTATCTATCTATCTATTTATTTATTTATCTATATCTCGTTATGGAAACAATTATAAGAAATTAAGCTAGGACCCTAGACCGTGTTATTTGTATAGTTAAAGTATTATTGATATAAACATTATAAACTTTCATAACAATATAGAATAAAGCACAACCACAAAGCATTTTAAGTAAAAAATTTATGTATTATAATATAATATGATTATTGTTATCAATAATTGTGAATGTACAATACAAAGGTTTAATAATACTAAACAATAACTTTTATTTCAATAAATTTTAAGGACTTAATTAGCAATCAATAATTCTATGCTGACATATGCATATCTGAGTCATTGATAAACAATAAAATTTGTATCTTCTTTTCTACTAGAGCCCTCAAAGGGCAGTTGTTGAGAAATTTCTTTAGAATATAAACGACAGTACACTTTTAACAATCATTTGTTTCTCGAGTGACTTTCAAAATCATTTAACGTTGGGTCGTCATATAATATTCTCAAGTAGAATTTTCTTTAAATTATTAAGACAAATGTAAAACCCCAATGTGTTGTGAAATAATATATTTTAAAATAAATCTCAGACGTCAAATAATTCTTTATTGACAAAACAGTCTTACAGATAAAATATTTTTATTTTTAAATGCGACGTAAAGATTTTGTTGTATTTTGCCCAAAATAAAACAAGTAGTGTTCATAAGTATTACTTTTTGCAAAAAATTGCATGTAAATAAAGTATTTGAAGGAATAATTAGCTATTTTTGACTATTACCGGTTTTTCGATAAGAAGTTCGCAGCACTAATGTTACTTGTATAAATGTGGTCTGTGGTTATAGCGGCGCTACGATTAGCCAAGAAATGTTTATTCCGATTCGTAGACAATTGGTTTCGGGAGTACCAAATAAACGTCCTCGTTAAGTATGACAGACTGTTCCAATTGCATTTTTTAAATCAATGAATATAATTATCATTATCAATATTAGATCTTATTTTAATAACTTAATTGCTGCAGACAGTGTACTCTTTTTCGGTCTGAATCTAAAGTTCATGGGACTTAAACAAATTTCAAACCGATGGTAAGAGGAGCAGCTGAAACGTCTTTGAGCCTTTAAATATCACTAATGACTCGCGCCACGCACTCTCTCCACAGGGAGAAAAGCCGCCACTGAAAGCTCACGCGGTAAAGCTCATGGCTACTGGGTTTTGATTATCGATTATCTTGCTATAAATACTACAGTAAACAGTTGTCGAGAAAAGTAGATGCAAACAAGCGAAAGGAGTCATGGTGTCGGAAACCAAGGCGCCCGTCCACCGTCCACGTCTCGCTGAGACAGCGTTCAAAGAAACCAATCACCCGTCCTACAGTCCAGACCTAGCGATTATTTAGTCATTCCTAATTTGGAAAATGACCGAGGACGGAGACATTCCATTATATTTAATATCTTAGGCTCAAAACATATCAGCCGCCGCTTGTGTATCGTTTTTTGTAATAACTTTGATAGGACATGTAGAATAGAAACTGGCCGATAGTAGTCTGGATCGGTTGTACTGGCGACTTTAAGCTAACACTCACATAGTTTAGGTGCTATTTTATTTTATGCACTTCAGACATTTGGTATATATTCCATCTATTTCTGTGGTGCAGTTAGAATATAGATTATCAATTAAATTTACGATTTCCATAGAAGTAAATAGTTCAAGAGCAGAAAGCTCATTAGTTGATTGTGGTAATAGTTGAAGTGTAGGATTGTCATAAAATGGTTTTAAGACATTCTGCCCACAAGAGTTGTTGTGAAGTGAGCTGTGTCGACTAATTTAATGAATAGTGTGTGTAACTTTTAAAACTTTGTTTTTTTTTTCGTATATAAGATTTTAGTTTATTTTTAAGTTCTAGAAAGTGGAATTTCTGTATAGTTTAGTATGATTCTCTTTGGTAAGTATTCATTTCAATATTGAAGTCTCCGAATGCAAAAGTTATAAATCTCCACATTTCTCTATGGGATCTCCATATTTTCCGAGGAAGTCCTTCTAGTTAGTGTACCCAGGTTGATATATTACTTCTATATCCAGTGAACATATATATTATATTTAAATAGATTTAAATAAAAGTGTATTGGATATATAATCTAAATGTATGGTATAGTTACCATGACGACACCCTTGCTCTTGGTGCTGCCGCAGATCCACACCAGCGAGGAGGGCGGTCCCGGCCCCGGCGACGGCGCTGCGTCCGGGCCTTGCGCCGCGCTCATCTCGTACGCTAGACATTATAACATATACACATTTCTTTAATATGAAGATATAAATTTGTTGAATACCTCACAATTTAAGCATTGGATAGTTAAGAAGTGCGCTAAAAGAGGATTTCCGAAATTCTACTGAAACCGAGGAATCATGCGAGCTAATATTCTAAAAGTAGAAATTCTTGTGAAAAATAGGCGATATAAGAGACGTTAGAATAAAATAGGCACAAAATAATACCAACACTACTCACTATTACAAGAAATATAAAATATTAATCCAATACCATGTGGTTTTCTTAATGGCTACAAATACATTTCTTAATTAATATATTCTCTATCATACTGTATCTATACAGTGTACATTCTATTTCCATTAATTTCAAGCAGCGATGTATGCCAAGTGCTCACCGAGAGAGACGTCCGTGGGGTGAGTGCCGCAGTCCACGGCCGCCGCGCACAGCAGCGACATCTGCGGCTCCGACTCCGCGATGGGGCGGCAGAATACAGGCACGGGCACCGGCACGCCGCCCCGGTGCGACGTGCCGCCCCCGCTCGCCACACTCGCGCCACCGCCGCCGCCAGTCCCGCCCCCTCCCGCGCTTCCACTCCTGCACGGTAGGCTCCAGCCGTACGCCTGCGTGCGTCCGTCCTCCTTGCGTACGTGCGCGCGCACTTGCCGGAACTGGTCGGTGCGCGTGGGTGCGTGCTCGTGGCGACGAACGTGGGTGTGGGGGTGGTGGTCAGACAGCTGTGTCTCGAGGAAATCGGCCTGCGTGCGCGAGTGGCGCAGCGCGGGCTGCGGGGCCGCAACTGCGCGCAGGTGCGGCGTCGAGACCGGGCGCTGCGGACGCTCGGACGAGCTGCCGACGTCAAACATGTATTTAGAGTATGTTCGCATAAAGCATGAAACCTTACAGTAAAGAGAATGATTATGAAACAATTACATGTATATATGTAGGTATCATTATTCTTATGCTTTTCAGCTTCGCTTTTTAGGAGATTACACAATAGTTAATATTATTTCAAACAAACATTTGTAAGCATGCCAAAAGAGGGTTATATTTAATTCGCCAAGAAGGTAAGTAAAGTTGTGCTATTCGTATCATTTTTAGATATAAAAGAATAGATGGATCTTGAATGTAACATACAAGTATACAGTAGACATACTGTAGTCAGCACCATTGTCGCGATGATCTAGCCGACAACATACTTCGTATTGAACGGAAAAATACGCCGCGCTTTGTCTTACGAGAAGGAAATGATATAATTTAAACACAGTCAGTCTCCGGACTGCCGAGTGCCATCGCGTTTATAGTTAGCATTTTTCCTTCTGAGATTGCAAGACTTACTCTTAATTGAAATAACAGTTATATTTTACGCACTTGCGAAGCATCAGTTAATATGACAATTTTAATATTGTTAGCCGTACACAAAACTAGCTACATATTGTGACAGCTCTAGTGGCACCAACAACCGACCACCAACAGACGACAGACAACAGTAGTACCTGGGTAGCTCATTACATCGCATTGCTATTTGTCACAACATCTGTTACTGGATAGTAACAGTCAATCTTTTCAAATCAGAATGTAAAATTAATTGTCATGTTAAATTTTACAAACGCTCATAAACAGAGTGAAATAATTTCACAAAGAATATCAAAAGGAAGTTAGGTTAGATATGTTACTGGTATTCCTAAGAACTATACTCGTAATTACTTTGTAGACGAGAAAGATGCTTTTTGTCTATTCAACAGCTATATTGCGAAGTAGATATATTCTCCACGTTTGCATTTATTTTGAGGTACGTCAAAGCATGTCTACGCGCTTTACCAGACTAGACTAAAATAATATTAAGTGTTGTAAATGTTTTATTGTACGTTCGCAAGTGGACACTGAGCAATGATATATGACATTAAGGTAAGTTCGCTTTCATTTTATAATTAACAACACACTCGCATCGCGTGCGGTAGGTCGCCGCAGTAGCAGTCTTGCTTATTTTTATTTTTGTGTTTCGTGTCATTTTAAAAACGATTAAATCATATGAATAAATAACTCGCACAGCGCATATTGTATGGATGTTTACCTGAAGAGGTTGCTGAAGAACTTCCATATGCTCTGTTTGCTCTTCTTGTCGATGGAGGTGTCCTGCATGCGCGTGGCGCGCATCATCTCCGTCCAGCGCACGGCGTCTTGCAGCTCCATGAAGCGCTCCTTGTACTGGTTACGCTCCATGAGCACGCGCGCCATTTCCACGCGCGTGAATTTGCGGCGCTGTGCCATGGGTACGTCGGCCTCGTCATCGTCGCCGGCACCACGGCCCGGCTCGCGTACCGCTTCGCGCAGAGCACGCACCTCTTCCTCTAGAGAGGCCACGCGCGCACGCAAACGTTCGCGCGCGGCGCTCAGTGCGCTCACCTCCTCGCGCAGGATCTCCTGTTCGCCAGTGAGCTCATCCACTTTCACGATCAGATCGTCCTTCACCACATTGAGCGCGTTCTTGGTCGCCAGTAGCTCGTTGTTCTCCAGGATCAGATTCTCCACCTCCTTGCCCATTCCTGCAACACACAGCGACACTGTTACTCACACTGGCACAGAGAATCACACATCTGCCACAGCCAACATAGCCAATACTACACATACCTAATAAGCAAAAAAATTAGTACAAAAGCTTATGAAGAAATGACAAGTTAAAATAAATGGTGAGAAAATTAATATAGATAATAAAAAAAATAAATAGGGTTGAAACCAATATACACTTACCGAAATAGTTATCGTTAACTGCATGTCGATGCAACGATTGTTAGAACGCATGGAAATAGAACAAACGGCATTAGTTATTAGTCCGAGCTTAGCAAGCAAATAAATAGGTATTTGGTAGATAAACTTTAATGTTACAATAGTACTGGCAATACTATTATTAGATAGCTTTTTCAGTCAAATTTAATACTTAGATATTTAAGGAGACAGGGAATGAAGGACAAAATAACGGAAAATAAAATATAGATGAATGTGATGGTCTAGTGTCGGTGTCGGTAGCTTACCGGAGGACGCGTACTCGCCGGGGTGCACCCAGCTGCCTGCAACCAGAAACAACAAGGCGAGTCAACACGTACAGTCCCACCTACACACTCGTACAAGTCTGGCGTCTATATATATTACTTATTAACTTGCTCATTATGGTCTACTCGAATGTTAACATGACAACAAAACATATGGACACGACGTGAAGCGAAAGCTATAAAGCTGAGCAAGTGACTCCGCAGTACGCAGTACACAGTAGACAGTAGACAGTGGTGACTGACCGGTGATGTCGGCGCCGTCGTCACCGTCCGCGATGCCGGCGTCCGTGTCGTGGAAGGCGAGCTCCTGGTACAGTGTGTTACCGCTGCGTTTCTCGCTCTTGGTCTGCGAGCGCCCCGTCACCACCCCCGCCGCCGTCGGTGTCACCGGTGACGTCGCCTGCGCAATGTACCACAGTAAGGGACAAAGTTACCCATTATACGAGTAGAAATCAAAATGATCCATACTCCAATAGTGCCACTACAAGCAACGTACTGCTGTATATACTGTCAGCACTACGGTCCTGTTCGTCCGGCAAAACATTACATAGAACTCTACTATACTGTATATAGTGAGGCATTATTACCATTGTGCGATGCACCCCGCTCAGTAAGGAGTGCGCGTGATCTCTCAAAGGACAAAAAGTATTACAATAACATCAGGTAATCGCCGAGTTGAGACCACATAGTTGAGTGGCGGTCCAGCAAGCATCCTCTATCATCAATTGCTAGCGCAAGTGTTTCTAGAACTCACGCGCCTTAAGTGGGCAGGTGTGTGCGACCGCCGGGACCGTGGGAACTGCGCTGCACTCCATCCACTACGTCCACTATATGCACTATATGCACTATATGCATGATGTATTATGTATTTAATTAAATATATATTCATTTTATGTAAAAAACTTGCAAAGTTTTATAAAATTATGAGAAGTAGCTGTTTAAGTAGAAATATAACTGATAAAGTAAAATAATAACTTTCGATACGCAAACAAATATACATATACACTTTTTCTTAAATATTATTATTATTAATTTTTTTGGGAAAAATTAGTAACTGATATTTTAAAGTTCAAAACGTTAATGGTAATATATTGTAAAATTCAGTTCTTACGGAACTAAAACCATTCAATAAACTACATAAAATACCAAATCTGTTCTATTGGAAACAAACATGAAAAATGCATTTCAGGCTTTTCATATTTTATTGGGAATAATGTATATAAAAAAAACAAGAAGCAGAAGAAGCCGTCACAAATAGTGTAGCTGTCTGTCTATCTGACCTGGCTGTGTTGCGTGATAGGGTCGGTCTGGTGCGCGCGCTCGACGGTACGCGCCGCTGCCAGCTCGGCGCAGAGCGCGGGGGAGCGCGCGGCAGGTGAAGGCGGCGACGGCGACAAGCTGCCGGCGCTGCCACCCAGGCTGTCGCGCTCGCCTGCCTCAAGCGACGCGAATCCGAAAGACACGGGCCCACTGGACCGTACGCCGGCGCCTCCTAACACCAGCCGCCCGCGCGCCTCTCCGCGCTCACCTGCTGTGCTAAGCAGCAGCTTGGTGCGCTCCATGTAGTCCATGTGCGTCTTGAACAGTTCTGTGTAACGCTCGTGCAGCTTTGCATACTCCTGCATACACAAATACACACACACACATATACCACTAAACTCTATATGTGTATATTACGGGTTATATATTTTGTATATTTGGTTTTTAGATGCATATTGCACACAGCAAATAAAAATAACTAGAAGTAGTATATGGCATAATATGCTACCTTTAAGCTACCTTCTTCTTACTAGGCCTCACCTAGAAAGTTTGACAAGCTCAAAAGTATCTGAATAATAGTGTGTACTCTCCAAAATAAAAGATTTCTTTAAATAGTGAACCAATAGTTCCTGATATTTCCATGTTCAATCAAATAAACCTTATAGCATCATAATATTGGTATATATTGAAAAATATATGTTAACTAAAATTAATAACACACAATGAAATTTTTATGATTTAATTACCTTTTTCAGTTCATTTTCACGCTCCTCTAGTCGGCTGGTGTGATCCAAAGAGTTCTTGTATTTGAGCTCGAGCATGCGGACTATGCTGTCTAAAGCCTCCAGCCGTCCAGTTAGATCCTTTCTCTCACCTTCATAATGATCTTCGGCCTCCAATAACTATTTAAAATTTCCAATTCCTTTTGGTTATTCAACATGAACAGTAGTTGTACGTAATTACAATATTACTAAATTAACATTATTTATAATGAAATTTATATTCAATACAAATGTTATTCTTATTACATAAATTATTCTTTTTTATTAATCAAAATAAAAATGCATGTACTAAATTTTCAATTTTATAGGGGAAGAAAAAGAAAGAAAATTATAGTCATCTGAAGATGTTTTTGTAATATACTTATTAGGCAATATATTGAACAAGAATATTAAATAATGTAGTTGTTTACCTTGAGATTCAGATAACAAAGTGGGTGACACATTATACATGAATTATTTATAATAAAACACGATTAAATGTTACATCTGAACAATGAAAACAGATGAAACAAAGATTTGTGAATGACTGCCTGAAATGATTTTAAATAGCCTTGTAAGCAAAACAAAGGAAATTAAATCAAGGTCTACAGTACTTTATTGTAAAACATCATTCACAAGTTACCTTTTGCTCTGAATGCTTCCTGGCAGATTTTTCGCGCTCGTATTGAGTGACAAGTTGCTCATTGTCCTCGCGCAGCAGCTCCAGTTCCACTTCATGCTCCTGGTTGGTCTGGTAGGCTGAGTCCAAGCACTCCAGAACGTTTACTAGCAAAGGCATAAGCGTTTTGACGACGTCTTCATCATATCTTGCAATCATTTTTTCGAATTCTTGATAAATACTTCCTGCGAGGGACTGAACCTTCTCTGACATCACTACATGGCTGTCTTCGTGAGTGCCGTAGATGGTCTCTGCCGTGGCATAGCCACTACTCGCACTATCGTCGAAATTCATGGTCGAAAACAAGAAGGGACCCAGGAAACAACAACTATCATCGGCCGCGACAGCTAGTAAATTTTACGCGAAAACATGATTAGTGAAATTATGTACAATATTGTACGATGACGCGATCAATTGCTATTTAAAAAATATATTTGAAGTGCATTACGTTAATTGTTGTACAGTTTCACCTAAAATGTGTATAAATATATAGAGTAAGAGAGAAAATAATACAGAGTAATCACACCATTTGTTTGATTGACGTATTTTTGCTGTACTGCAAGAAAAAAAGTTCGATTAACGATTGACGTTGGAACCGTTTCCGGACATAGACAAACGTGTAATGCGCCACCGTCCCAATTATGTATTACTATTTTAGTTAGAGCTTCAGTATATTTGAGACAATATTTTGTATGTTGTTATTATCTTATTTATAAAAACTATCTAAGCATATTATTTAGGAATTTTGAGGCGCTAGTAGGTTGTAGTACTTTTCTATTTAATATAACACTCAAATATCTTTTATGCAAATATAGCGAAATTAAATAACTTTCATAATTATTATAATTACAAAAAAAGTTTCTATAAAATAGGACAAAATAAAAAAGAAACATTTATATATTATTTCATAGATAACATGTTTATAAAAAAACACAAACATACATTTTTATAAAAATATAAGTGATCATAGCTTATAATAGTAGGTTTTTTTAGTAATAGTGATTCACTTTATATTACGAGTCACCTGCTTAATAAGAGGTAGGCAGAAAGAACTTAGCAATCTTATTTTAACTTACGATTCATTTTTAACATCGCGTTTACAGCACTCTTATACTATTCAGTGTATGTGAGTTCATAGTACTGCTTTTTTAACTTGACCACAAAAAAAAAAAAAAAAATTAAAAAAATATATATATATATATATATATATATATATATATATATATATATATATATATATATATATATATATATATATATATTTTGTTAATGAATCGACTTTAAATGCAAATCAAATAAACTAGTATCATAGTAAGTTCATATATTTTTTAATGTGGTATGTATAAAATGTGCGATAATAATAACTTCAATAGATTTCCGCTAATTAAAAATTGATTGTCCAATATAAAAACCAAGACTTGTATTTATAATTGACATATCAACATTAATTCGTTAGAACATTTTCTTTATTCGTTTTAAGCGAATAAGTTAAAATTGGGTAATTCAACTTCACAAAGGTGTTCTTTGTGATTTATTATGTACAAGTATTCGAACAGCATTGGCTGACGTACGCACTCTGACGTGCCGTTATGTCAGTCGTTACTCGTTGTCAACGCAGCATTAGTTTAAATGCTAATTAGAAACATTTAGTTGATAATTCTTACTCTTTTGAATTATAAGTTTGTTATGAGATAACTTGTGCAATTTATTTAATATATATTTTATTAACTTTTTTGCGTCAGGGTAAAATTATACATTTTCACCAACTAAATTTTGTATATTAGTAATAGGCGTCAACATGCATAACAAGAAATCTGTAATTATGGCCTATATTCTATGGTTATTCGGTGGCTTATTTGGCGTTCATCATTTTTATTTACGTCGCGATAGACATGCTTTCGTCTGGTGGACCACTCTCGGGGGATTCGGCATCGGTTGGCTGGGTGAAGTGTTGCGGATACCTCGGTACGTTAGAGATGCTAATGAAGATCCACAATACATGCAAGAATTGGTTAAAAGAATGCTTCAAAACAAAAAGGTGGGTTCACAATTTTCAAATAGTATTTTATACACTAATTTGCGCTAGCTTGTTTAATAGTTATTTAAATTTTTTAATGTCTTAGGTGTGTACAGCTAAAATATTATTTCCTTACTATTAAATATTACAGTTTGAATGCCATTTCTGCAATATCTTTTCTTTCCATAATGTTATTTATTCAAATTCATGCTTACATTTTTAAATCCTTTTGCAAATATTTATCTGTTTATGTGTGTTTTTAACCTTCACTAGTTTTTATTTTATTATTTTACTTGATACTAAAGCATTGATTATTTTATAAAATAATGTAAGCTCCTCTGTAAATAACATACAATGAAGATATGTTGTGTACCATTTTATGTAATTCTTTTAAATACACTTATCTATATATTTAAGTATATGTTTGTAATATTAAGTAATTTTGACTTTATTTTTTATTAATTTTGGTATTTAGTAAAGGTTATTTGTCTATTATTAATTGCTTTATTGTTCTATTCTATTAAGGATCAACCTCAGGGCGAAGGAAGTTGTTGGTTGAGGTAAATAAAAGAGCATGTCTTATGTGTGTTCAAATGCTTGGCTTCTTACTTCTATTGAATATAACAATTTTAATTATTTATAAATTGTACTTTCACATTTTACCTACACACCAATTACTTACTAAAGCATCTTTTAGTGTGTTCATTTATTGTACATTTGTACTAAACATATTACACTTTTAGAAATAAAAATATTACAGTGTTCTTATAATATATGACCAGAGTACTACTAATATTTACTATTAACTTAAAGAAGATATCCATAATTTAAAGAATTTAAAGTTTAATCTTTACTTACATCATTATATTGTATAAGGATCAATGAGTCTATGAAAAGGGACAGATTACTATGCCACTAATGACTCGGCTAATTTATATCTTGCTTTTTGCTTGCTTTTGATAAATGTAGACTTTTCCAATTAGATTTCATTTATAGTGTTCATATATTAATTCTTACAAGTAACTGACAACATATGTAACATATTCACTACTATGCTATTAATTTATATAATATAGTAAATACAATTTGGTTACTAATATCTGTTCCACCTCTGCCTGGTGAATTAAGACAATTAGCTGTTAACAAGCTTATTGGTATCTTTACACTCAGTGACATAATGTAATTAGCCTACTTTTGCATACACTGTACACTGTAATTAGAGACCAACAACAACAGCTCACCCACTTACTTACAACTGTCTTTTTAATACAACTTGTAGTATGTTTCAGTTGAAACATATTTCTAGCTTTGACATAAAGTGCACAAGGTGAGTTGGCTTCATTGTATGAGTTGTGATTGTCCATTTCGTTAATTCATTCATTGAGGGGTTTCAGAAGGACAGCGCATTTTTTATTGATTGTCATTGATTTACTTGCTTATTATAATTAACAAATACATATTTTGTAAGTGTGTTTTTATAATATAATAGTATAGTAGTATTCATATCTACAAGTAACTGTGAATGTGTGCCTTGGCTCACAGCCCCCATTCTCCATCAATCGCTTCTCTGGCATGATGGTGGTTGCCTACTCATGGGGGCAGATGATGATGCTGGCCATCCCTCCTGACGACTTCTGGGGCATCAAATTCAAGTACTTGGACCTTCTCGTGCCTCTTGCTGCCGCCCTTGGTAAGTACATACTTACTAAATAAAAACTAAATTTAAAACAACTCATAAATTCTTGTCTATGACTTGTGAATAAGTCGGATTTTCTTGTGGTATGCAGGCGTGTGGACGGTAGGCAACATCGGGCGTGAGCGCGGCGGGCTGCGTTGGGCTTTGGTGGCGGCGTACGTGGCATACCCTGCGCGCTACTACCTGTACGACGAGAGCCTGTGGCTGACCGCTGTAGTGCTTGCTGCTGCACTCGCCTTCGACTCCTTCTCTAAAGAGTGGCGCCGAACTCCGGTGTGCAGGCGCAGTGTCGCCCGTCGCGTGGCCGTGCTAGGGACGTGCGCGGCGCTCTACGCCGCCTTGTGGTGTGGCTACCTGTATTTCCATGGCACAGTGACAGATAGCGAAGGCGACGAGGTGCCGGTGTATGAGGCATTGCATCACTTCTTCACTAGCCCGTGGTGGCTGGACGTGCAGCAATGCGCGGCGGACACGTGGCGGTTCGCGCAGCACCATGGCTGGTATGAAGTATGGCGGCAGATGGTAGACTTGTCGGACCCGCGCGGGGAGCAGCATGCGCTGCGCGTACTGGGGCTGACGGCGGGCGCGACGCAGGCTGACATAACGGCGCGCTGGCGGAGCCTGTCGCGCGACCACCACCCTGACAAAGTGCGCGCGCGTGATGCAGCCGAGCGACGCCAAGCGCACGACCGCTTCGTGGAGGTGCAGCGTGCCTACGAGGTGTTATCCAGCAGCAAGCACAGACGCACGCGCCGCAATAAGCGAGACAACTCCGACTCCGCCGACACCGCCGACACCGCTCGCGACACCCCCGACACTATACACGTGTAGAGCGCGGAGAGCAGGCGAGCACAATCATGCATTTATGATGCCAAATGTAAGTTAGGTTCGAGCGACGCTAGATCATAGAAATAAAGCATTTTTTTATATTTTTTCAATTATATGTTTATGTGTACGATTGTTTCTATAATTCTATTTTTATGGTGAATTTCATGTGAATCTCTATTTATAACCTTAACAAGTTTAGTGCATAAGTCTGGCTCACACGAGGACCCTCCTCTGGTCCACCTTCCGTCCGGAGTTCTTTAGTATATTCTAAGTTAATCTCTATTTTGAATTAGTGTTGTTTGTGTAAGTATAACATTAAATAAATAATACTCGGTAAAACACGAGCGTTTCCTTTACCTCATGGTCATTCGCTGCGCCAGCTTTCTTTTTGTTTAGACTGAAGGTATGAAAGATAAACTTCTTAGGAAGTAAAAAATAGATCTCTTTCTGAGGTTAGCTTTTTGTTATGTGGCACATAGACAAATAGTATAGCTTTAGGTACTTCATATTATATCGATAAGACGTGCCCGCTATGCACGTACGTGTACGTGTACGTGTACGTGTACGTGTTACAACATACAGACTACATGTCTGTGACTACAAATTATTATTTGTATGATATTTTAAATCAGAACTTAATAAATCCATAATCGAAGGTAGAATGAAATTATCCACTTTATCTAGTAAAATCTTCCTAGAGAGATATCTATCTATCTTTGTTTGTTGATACATTTATTTATTTACTAATGGACGCATTGGACATTTAATGTTACATAATAATTACATATAGGTACTTTAACTATCTAGTAGCTAGTAGCTAGTAGTACCTAAGTAGTAAGTAGTAAGTAAACCTACCTAAGAGTAAACATTGTTAGCTCAAATTTAATCATAATAAAATATTTGAATCAAGTAACTGGAATTCTTTACAAGCTCTGAATATCTCTTTTTGAAAGTAGACTAGGCTCCTTTGTAATCTTCCTACTCAGAGTCAAATGATTTTATTCAAAACTATTGGACGCCCACAGCTTCGCCGGCGTGGATTTTATATAAGATTTAAATTACAACGAAAACTGCTCGTTACGCTCTATAATGGTCACTAGAGATATTATAATTGTTTTTTAGTTTAGCTTATCTATTTTGGTTCATCGTAAGGTTCATCTCCAGATCCTTGATATTATTTATCAGAATGTCAATGGAAAATGTTCACGTTTAATGACTTTTGTGGAATTTCATGTAGTTTAGCTGGACATAATGATTCTTCGTGAGATGTTCCAGTGATTGAATTTTAATTAAAAATGAACATCACGCCAAACGTTTAGATGTTCCATTGGAAAGCTTGCATTTCAATATTCCTTGTAATTCAGCTGGTCAACTATGGTCCTACATCAGGTATGCTCGTCTTCAAAATGTTATTAAAGCCTGATCCTGAGATCCTGCCCTGATCGAACTGAAATACAACAAAAGATATTTGAACGCAGCTTGAAGAACGTACGGTAGAGCGCTTGGATTTGATTACATGAAGCGCGGGTTCAAATCCCGCTGCGTCAAAATTTTTAAATTGATTCCTTAAGTATTTTTTCTATCCATAGTGTAGATTAACTTTAAAAATCATTAAAAAATTTAATACAAATAGCATTCTCTCTTACCAAACGATTGTTCTTTGCAATAATCTTTGGGTAGCGGCAATTTGTAAAAACCTCTCTACAGAGATGCTAACAACGTAATAAGTCGTATAAATCGCATATAAGAATTTTTATGCAGCGTGAGGAAGAACGCATGGCTTTGTGGTCAGAGCGCCTGGACGGTTTCCATAAGGCGTGGGTTCAGAACCGAAAAACCTGAAAAGAAGCGCATGAAACTCCATTACTTTCTTTTTTATATATTTAAAAAATCATTAGTATTAAGTAACAATAAATGCAATTACTGTTTCTTACATATGTACGTACCTGGGTATCGTTTTGTAAATCAAATATAATAATATTAGATTAGTCGGAACTCTCTCTATATGTCTAATAACATGCACAATATCTACACATCACTGTCACCTATCGGTCATTTGGTTTATTGTTTTTTAATTATCTTTGTTCTAAAGTAATTAAATTATTATGATCCACTTTTCAGTTCCTGTTTCAGTTTGATCTTATCCACTGCCTCATCAATGCCTAGCTTGTACTTGCTTAATGCTTATCCACTCCATATATTGGAATACTTCGAATCTTTTATTAAAAAAGTTCAAAATCCCATACCACATAACATTTATCTATATAAGACCCGCTCTAAAACCTGACCTACCAAAGAAAAAAGTATAATCTAACTCCATCCGTAGTTGGCGCAGTGATCGCATAATGAACATACGACAACCATACAATCGATCGAAATATTAAACTTATCGATGTTACTTACGGTACCTCGTTTTGTTTCTTAATGCCAATATATCATTAATTTATTGAAGTATTAACTTCTTAGACTTTAGTGTGTAGAACTTAAATGAACTTATAATATCTACACATTTAAACTTTCACACAAAAATTACTGGACAACAATTTTTTCACTATTAGAAAGTGGCAGCTTCATTGAGTGATATAGGCTATAGGCTATTAAATATATAATATATATATATATATATATATATATATATATATATATATATATATATATATATATTGAATAGAAAAGTGAATTCGGTACTTTAAAGATTTAAAAAATATATTACTTGATTCGGTTAATATATCGACAATAGAAGCTAATAATCTACTCAGTTCAGTGTATCTATCTGACTGCTCAATTATCCTCCAACGACGCAAAGGCGACTGGACAGAAATTAATGAATTTTGGTACAGCAACAGCTTGCAGTTCCGACCAGCGTAAAATCTGCGGCAGTTCTCGGAAAATAAATGAAAAAGTGTAATAGCTTGAAACCTTAAACAATATATAGAATAATTTTAGTTAAGTCAGGGATCCGTATGAAAACTGATAAATATAAAAAATAATAAAATATCGGTCAAGTGCGATTACTACTCGCGGTCTAAACATTCCGTATCCTTACATGATTGTAGATTATAAGGATGTACAACTTAAAAAAGTTGACAAACTTAATTTTGCGGTCGTGTCCCACCGATTGCATATGAAGTTAACTACAAGTTTGTAATTAATTTTTTCTATGTTAAAAGCTATAATTTATAATTTTTTTGCTTTTATATTCATATTATAGTGTAAATTCTCACTACTCACTGAAGTAAAACTAATAAGAGCAGACAAACTTAAGTTTGCGGTCGTATGCACTCATTTTGTATGAAATTTATAAATATAAGTTTGTCAAGGTGTTTTTTGTTGTACTATAAGTTCTGTTTTTAAGTACGAAACCCTAAAACGGACAAGCTTGAGAGCGCTGTGTAAATGGTTAAGGCTACGTAAACTATTTACTTTTACAAAGTTCTAAGTAAAAGTACGCGAGATCACGTCTACTTCCTAAAAGTAGGTAGTAATTGAATTAAGCTATTTTTATACCTACGATATCATATTAGAATTGTTCCATTTTCTCCGATATATGTATGTAAGAGTATACTATAGTTTCGAATCACTTTGTCTATTATTAAAAATCGTATGAAAAATATATGTACATAAAATAAAGCGATCATTTCATATGCAATTTTTAGTAATAAATATATGTTATTGCGCTTACCAAGTGTATGCGTAAGTGTAAGCGGACTCTTTTGTGGCTTTTTCTATTCTACTTACTGTCTCTCGACCAGTGAGTGTCTCGACCATTATACATTATACCTCATCCCGGTATTCCACGCAGTTACCGGACAAAAGTGAAAAAGTCAAGAAGCTAAATTACTTTGATTATTACAATATATAGGATAGTTTTTATCCTGAGGCGCAATGGAAGCCCCATAGGGGAATAGAAAGGGCATAAATAAATAAATAAATAAAATCGTTATTCGGTATCTTATGGGTTACAGACAGTGACTTCTGATTGGGCGCTCTTTTTAAGTGCATAAACACTTGTGTTAGGAGTTCCCGCCCTTCCATTACATTTATGTACTGTAACAATCTGCACATATTATATATATATATATATATATATATATATATATATATATATATATATATATATATATATATATATATATATATATATATATATATATATATATATATATATATATATATATATATATATATATATATATATATACTGCGAAATCGTATATTAACATATGTAGGTTAAATTACTTGCATTCTCACTTGGTAACAAATGGTTTTAAATAGAAATTTTATATTATACCATCATTAATATTACTTTAAGCATATGTAACGCTAAAAAATAGAAAGTCACACTCAGAGCAGGTACACACACACTGTAGGTGTATTACGAGTAGAATGGCGTGTACCTACATAGAAGGTAAAGAGTGTGACGAGCGAGAAGTTGGTATGTTGTTTACTTTACGTTGTGAATTGAGAAATTTCTAAATCACAACGTTTCTTCTTTCCTAATGTTTCTTCTCCTCGTGAGTCTTTGTCCCAATCCCGGCTTATCAGATTAATTAGAAAAAAAATACTATTTCTCTACAACTGGCATTTACTAACTTATAGTCGTACAATTTAATAACATAGTTGAGACTGATGAAAATGTTGTTTATTACAATATTGTTTGTATGTCTCCAAACAAATATATTAATTAAGGAAGTTCAGGGATTAATATTTATTCTAATTAGTAGCTTCGTCATCCATTACTCTTACCCATTCGTTATTTCGTATAGTTTAGCTGAACTATTGTATATTCTTCCGTGTACTGGTGTTTTGTGTCAATGGATTTTTTAAAATTGCTCAACAACTTTTGCTACTACGGAATTTACTTATTTCTTATAGTTTAGCTATACTACTATGGTTATAAAGATGTACCAGATGTAATCAGATCCAAAATTGATAGCTCTGTACAACAAAACTGGTTTCATTCAAATATGTTCAGTACTTCTGAAGATGTACGTGTACGTTTGTCAGCTTTTGCTAAGTTTTTAATTATTTCTAACAGGTTAGCTAGAATACATTTTTTTAAAATTAATATCAAATATCCAAGTCTATAATATCTTGAAGCATATAAAACATCAAACCTCTAAGTCAATGCAATCAAAAGATATGAGCGTCTATGCTTAATTTTTTGCATTTTGTATGATAATAAAACCTACAGAGTACAGTGTACTTCCTGTCGTTCGAGTCATGAAATTCGGTAATAAGTTAAAACTTACAGTACAACCAAACCCGAAAATAGGAAATTTATTGTATATTCCGGAATAAACCCATTACAAACTTATATTGTAGTTAATTTCATACAAAATTAGTGCATGCGACTGCAAACTTAAGTTTGTCGATTCTTATTAGTTGTATATCATTGATCTAGACTTATGCAACTTGCCGGAAAGAGAAAACTTATAATATATATAAAGGTGAAAATCTCAATGTTAATCATATATATGTTCAACACAGAAAGAACCCGTTACAAACTTTGTTTTGTAGTTATTTTCATACAAAATTATGGTCGTGCATTATACAAAATAATTGTGGTCGTACTTACCACAAATCCATTTTAACAACTTTTATAAGAAGTATTATCATCAGCGAAATACCTACAATTTGAAGTGGGTATGGGACCCTCGGTGCATAAGTACTACTGGCACTTGACCAATATATTGTTTAGATCTATTATGTCACCTAAGTTTAACTATTTACAAATACAATTGTAATGAAGTATACAATGACCAAGCCGATTATTTCACTGACGTTCACAATATGATACGGCTGCTTCTGTTCCCGAGGGAAATCAAAACCCAATACATTACAATAATTATTTTTATTTGTTTTATTAATTAAGGTACATGTACCAGGAGTTCATCACAATTATATACAAACGTCGAGCTCGTCCACGCGCTCGCGCTCGCGCGTCTCTCGGACCAGGCGCGAGTCATCTGGTCGCTTTATTTAGATATACATATATATATTTATTTTAATGTAATTTGTGGCGCTTATATTACACACGAGTAAATGAGCACATGACAATCACAATACAATTACACTTTACATATTACATGAAATGGCACACTCAGTACTAGGTTCTAGGCTCGTGCTCTGCTCCACCAGCTCTATGTCACATGTCATAAGCTATATCATTTATCGACTTACACAATTATAATAACATAACCAAGTAATTATTTACATCATACATGGCAAACGAGAGTTTGGTCTACTATTACGTGTATAAAATTCCCATCGTCTGTTTCGGTTAAGAACTACAGTCAGGTAAACTGTGCATAAGCTTTGAGCTACGACAGTGCGCGGCGTCTGCGGCACAAGGTCCCTCGCCTTTAAATATAGCTACAATCAAATTTAATAACTAAATTATACAGTATTTTAATGAAGAACGCTAAGTCAGTAAAGTCACTCATTCAATGATCCCCTAACTCATGCACTCCACATGAGTGAGGTACACTCATGTGGAGTGGACGCTGGAATGTACGAACATACATGCAACATAAAGTAACATTAGCACTACTGGTCTTATATTGGCAAGATTTGCTGAGATTGAATAATGTTTCTGGGAATCAGGGTTGTTGCAAGCATTGCATTCTAATGTTATTAAAATAGGCAATAAGTAGTTGTTTTGTTTTAGCCAGTGACTTCTTAAGTAGCTATTGCTAGAATAGTATTGAGAAGTTGACGTGAGACTAACTCAAAGTATAAATAAATGGGTTATAGATACATATATACGTGACATACATGTCTAATATGCTACAGCGCAATTGTTAAATATCTGGCGGGACAGACGTATGTAACCGAAACATGTTAAATGTCATTAAACTAATTATCACAGTTATAAAATTAAAATAACATTTGCTTATAATAATTATACATTCGAAAAACATAAACATAGCCTTTCTTAATCTAAATTAATAAATAACTTATAGATGCGAAGCGCTTCTTTGAATAAGCGTCTCGTATGAAAATATTTATACAAATTATAGCTTTAACAGTTTTTACAAAAATTAAGTAAATAATATAACAAACGGGTTCATAATTATAAACAATCTAGTAGTACGTTTTCACAACAACGAACACTAGCCCTGCATAATGGCACGAGGATACACACGGGACACACGGAGACGGGCAGCTCATTGCTCACTGCCGCCTAGACGGTCGTCTCGTTGCGGCGCAGCGGCTGTAGCTCGCGCTGCAGGTCGTTGTAGTACTCGTGGTCGGACATGGACTCCTCCTCCACGGAGCGGTGAGGCAGGTAGCGGCTACTGCACACCAGCTCTGGCGGCGCGCCGGTACACGTGTCGCTTGCCGTCGGTCCGCTGGCGCTGCTCACGGCAGTTGCCTCGGCGGGGTTTATTGCGTCTGGCGGCTCGGGCTCTGTCGGGATGCCTAAGGTCTGCGCAGGGATATTTTGCTCTGACATAAGATATTCCGGGTTATCGACACATCTTTTTGATGCCATGTACCCGCTGTAACAGAGATCTTTAGGATCCTGCCCCTCGGTAGCTTCACCTATGAGATCCATATAGGCCGAGGCATTTTGTGTATGCTGAGGCGAGGGCATGAGATAGTCATCTTCATCTAATGGTAAATTTAATTTCAAATTTCCTACGTGCGCTTCCTTTGCTTTGGACATGGTTACATCCAAGCAATCTGGTCTCATCATTCTCATAGGGTCACTGCAATACCTCGAGCTTGAACTTTCAGAGGCACTGACACCATGGTTATAATAATGGCGTAATTCTATGGCTTCTTGATTGCCAGAATTGTTATATCTTAAATGGTCACGATCCCAAGATCCCGATCTATTTGAATTGTCAATAATGATGCCTTCCTGACCGGTAGTGTTATTAGTCCACGTTGCACAGGCTTTGATCGCTTGTGGTTCACCACCGATGGTACATGTGGTGTTAGTTGTGGCAGTTCCAGGATTAGACTTAAACTTTGGCTGCAAGTACTCGTCAGCTTCTACGAGCGGCTCGGGACCATCCATCGCTGACGAGAGGGTTCTTATAAGCTCTTTTTCATCCTGAAGTCAAAATATAAAACACGTTAATGAAGATGAAGTAGTTATAACATTAACATATGCTATGATCGCTATCAACTCGTACGATCAAACATTTTTTTTAGTAAATTGTATTGTTCAAATTTGTATTTTTTATATATATATAAAGGAACTTGTACATAAAGGAAATAATTATTATTATTATACTATTATAGTATGTAATGAAAATATAATAATACAAGTGAACTATATTCATGTTATACCTAGATATATTTAAAAGATTTGAAATTTTAAGACTTATGTCTCGCATAATTATTATAAAAAATCAGAAAAGTAAAGTTCAGAAAAGAAGAAAAATTAAGTCAATATTTTACGCATATTTTTTTGTATTTCATTAGAATAATGACCATTATGACCAAAATAAATAAATAAAATTACCTGAGTAGAATAGGATGGTAATCGCATGAACTTGTCTCCAGGAATAACCAGGTAGCGTCCAGGATCCTGTGCCATTTCTGCAAATGTGTCAGCCAATTCTTTGAATGTAGGTCGGCTTTCAGCATCTAGCATCCAACATGAAACCATGACGCAATAAATATCCAAAGTGCAGATATTTGGCTGCGGTAGTTTTAAGCCATTTTCAATAAGCTCTGGCACGTTTCTAGCAGAAATATCTGCATAAGGTCTTGCCCCATAACTCAATATCTCCCAAATAGTTACTCCAAAAGCCCATACGTCACTTTTATGCGTAAATATTCTGTGTTGAACACATTCTAATGCCAACCATTTAATAGGCATTTTCCCTCCTGCTGCTTTATATTCATCTTCATTGATATTTAACAACTTCGCAAGACCGAAATCAGTGATCTTTACGCAATTTGGCGTTTGAACTAAAACATTACGAGCCGCCAAGTCCCTATGCACTAAGCGTTGGTCTTCTAGATATGCCATTCCACGAGCTATTTGAGTACACCAATTTAGAAAGGCCTTAGAGCCAATTTTTTCCTTGTGAGTTCTCACATAATCTAACAAGCATCCAAGTGGCATTAATTGCGTTATTAACATCATTTGGTTTGTCATACAAACAGCAAGAAGCTGTAGTAAATTGGGATGTTCAACGCTTGCCATTATGTACGCCTCTTCCAAAAAGTCTTTGCTAGTGCTAGCCCCAGGCCCTTCTTTTAATACTTTTATAGCAACAGGAATTTTTACATTTTCACCTTCAGGAACCCAAACTCCTTTATAAACTTTGCCAAATGCTCCAAAACCGAGCATACCGCCTCTACGAAGCTCTACTTCTTTAACAATTCTTAATTTTGCTAAATTAGGTTTAACATTAGTCGGTCGTAAAGGTTCGTTATCTTCACATCCAGTAAGTACCATCGTCATTTTCACAGCTTCCTTTTTAGCTTTAGCTTTTTGTCTACAGGTGTAGCCAATAATTATTAATATAATCAAAAGTATTGATGCTAAGACTAGAATAATTACCAGAACTGTCGGTATCTTTGCTGTGGCCATATTAGGGTGACCGCTGGCTGTAACAGAACAGAATGGTTCTCCAATTGAGTTTTGTAGTATTTCGTCGTAATATATTTTATGAGGAACTTCCTTTGGGCAATCTGCGGTACAATTAAACTTTTTGGAATCTCCAATAAAAACTTTGAAATTTTGACATTTCAAACAATCTGTTGATGACGGACCCATGCATCCTTTGCATTCTGGATGGCAAGGTGTGCAAAGTCGATTTATTTTATCTGTGAAATGGTCTAAAGGACACTCGTCTTCACATTGATCACCACGTTTAAAACCATTACATACTTGACATACTTGTGCATGTATGCCATATCCACTGCACTGATAGCATAGTGGATGACATTTACGACATGCAATTTTTATTTTATCCTCAAGATCCTTAACATTGCCAACCCATTCATTATAATAACCATCAGGGCACTGTTCTTCTTCTTGCAAGCAACTTTCAATCGTCGCATCTTCACCTAATACAGCTTTTTTACATTGATTGCATGCGCCTTTTCTCACTGAATTTGCTGGACCAGTGCATCCTTCTAAACAATTCTCATGGCAAGGTTGACATGTGCCATTTTCTGCAGCGTACCTGGACTCAGGACATTCAGCAACACAGTATGGACCGTCGCGTACATGCTTACATTTCGTACAATTAGCTCGAGTTGGTCCGGTACATTCGTCTAAACATTCAGGGTGGCATTGTTCACAAGTCTTTGGGCCGGCCTTGTATAATCTGAAATAAATTTCAATATTTTTTATAATAATACATTTTTGCATATGTATATTGTTTCTTCGGTCGTTGCTGGTTCGTTCGCACAAACACTACATAGCAAACAAACAACCACAACCACAAACACAAACATACACACACATACACACACAAATACACACACACACACACACACACATATACACACACACATACATACACACACACACACACAAAGTATAAATTATTATTAGCATTATTAAGTCTAAATATTTCGCTATGCATGAGACACATTAAAAAGCATTTTTTTAAACAAATTTCTGACAAACGTTTAATCTTCTTAAAAAATTATAAAGTAAAAAAAATTATAAAGTAAAAACTACTAAATTACTTTCGCAAGCAAATAAAATAATCAATATAAAAATTTACTGACCCCGACATCACAGAACAATTTTTTATACATATTTCGTCGAATTGATAGTTCTCACAGGAAAGGCATTGGTCTGGACCAGGACCCCAACATCCATCAGAAGAACACTCAGCGTCGCATACTAAGTGAGATTTTTCTAAATAAAAATAACCAAAAATATATTAAAAATATTAAAATAATTGATACATATATACAATATATTACAGTACAAGTTAACAGTCGCATTGCAATCAGTGATCAAATTTTGAAAAATAAATCGCTGTCGTTCATAGAATAGATACATAAATCGCCCTCGCAATATGTTTAAATAAGTCTAAATGAGGATCCTCAAAATAAAGCGCGTCATAGAAAAACTTACCACATGTCCTTTGATCACCATTTTTCTGAATGACTTGTTTGTGGTCTTTAGATTTCACAAGTTTGTTCCAAGCAATATGTTCAGCAAAACATAAATGCCTGTTTTCCATAATTGCTATTGCACCTGAATTAACTCGCTTTAACGACTTTAATCCCAATGATTTTAAAGATGTTTTAACAATGTAAAGGGAAGCAAATAGATTTTCAACTACTTGACGACCTCCAATGACTTCCAAGTTTCTAAAGTAGGAGAGACTGGTGAAGTTAGGATGGTGTGCTTGAACGTTCAAATATCCGGTCACTTCTCTTACAGTACTAAAAACTTCTAACGCATCAGGATCCATTTTAAGATAACGTTCACCGAATGAATAATCTGGATTAACATGTTGAAACCCAGTGAATGTCATTTCTAGTATTTCTATAGAACCATCTATAATGGTGCAATCCCTGAAGCTGTCTATATTTCCAGAGTGTATAGGTTTTTCAGCACGACATGTTTTTGGACAAGTCACGTTACAAGGAATACATTCTCCATTAACCGCTGTTTTGTTAGGTGGACAACTTCTTACACAAGCACCATTATCCTTTAATAAATGTTCAGGGCAGTTTCTCACGCACGTAGCACCGTACGCATATTTGCCGCTTGGGTTCGGCTCCCAAGAGTATGTAGTTGGATTGTACTTTTGCATTGGAGGACATTCTTGAGAACACGTGCCTTCGTCATAAAAGTTGCGACACGCTAAGCACTGACTTGGTAAAGGCCCGGTACATCCTCCTGCGCAGAAGGTATTGCAACAATCCCTCGGATTAGGCCCAAAACAGCGGCCTTGGGCACACTGAGGGCTACAATTTGTCTTGGAGAACTTTTGACAATTGTGAGCTCCTTCACCCCAACAACCAGCCTCACAACTAGGGTGGCACGGAGGACATTCCCTCTCGGGTGCCGTAAATGTATATACGAACACATATGTGGCATTTACGCCTGTAATTATTTCATCCCAATTTATAGTTTTTACATGACATAAGTTGTAATTGTTATATATGCCCACGCTGCCTCGTAGAACGTCACGAAGAGCTGGAAGTTCAAGGGTGAAAGCAGAAGACATTGTTACCAAAAGTGCAAATTCTTCTTCTCGAACGTTTAATTTGAAAAGAGTTCGGCCTCGTATAATTTGTAATTGGGGTAAAATAATTTGATTCACTTTCACGTAAGAGATGAGGACATATCCAGTCACTTCTCTGATATGTTGGAGAAACGAAAGATCCATAGTTTCATTTTGAAGCCACGTTAACTCTAAGTTACCGTCGACGTAAGTGCAGTTTGTGAAGCGATCCCGAAGGTTTCGGTAGTGAGTGTCCTTGTTGGACGGGACGGACATCCGGCCATTTGTGCCAATGCATACTGAAAAAGAAATATGGCACGTCAGTATTTCAAATAATATTTAATAAATGTATGAAAATTGACTTAAACATACATATAAAAAAATTAAGGAAAATATTATCAGCGCAAATTAAATGCAAATAAATATGTAATGTGTCTAAAGAAAATAACAACAAAAGTGTCATCTTCCTTTAGTAGGTAATGTTATAACTATTTTAAAGTCAATTGTCAGCTGTCGCGATTATTAAATAAGGACATATTAAATGGTTTTTGTTCTTTTTGTTAATAAGATGCAATCAAGAATCCACTCTATAAGATATATGTTCATTAACAATGGCGCTTTATAAAATATAAGTATTAAGTAGTCAACTAAGTATATTATATGTAGAGGTTGGTTTATCAGGGAAACTTAGATCGGTCAAGAGGACACCTGAGGGAGTGGGAGCCGGGTGAGGGGGAAACGTGGTGGTGGGGGCGGGGCAAGGGGGGAGGTGGGGAGGTGCGTGGGCGGGATGGCGGCTACGAGTTTGAAGCCAGTTTTCTCTACTACGCTACACGTAACACCGCTATTTGTGACCGCACCATGGAAATAGCTTACAATGACGCTCTGTTGATTTAATGTTAGACGCGATTGAGGTACATACATATATATATATGTGTATGTATAGCGAGGCGGGCGCGTCGCTGCTGTTGGTCTTCATGGATGGATTATTTATTTTTATAATCTAAATAACTAGCATAGTTGAGGTTTAATTGTTTCATTCAGAGGGAATATATTTGTATTATACGTTGTTGTGGGCTAACGCGGGCTGTAGGCGATCAAATAATCTCTTCATTCAAAGTAATTTTAATTAAACAGTGCAGTATATACTTTTCCTGTGTATATTCAATTATGCGACACAAACGAGGATAATGTGTTTATTAATTTATGTATATTGGTTGCTATGGTTCGTTGTCGGGAACGTACGAGTTGACCGGACTAGCCTGACTCTTAGCCTTGCGAATATCATTTAAGACATGACAATAACGAAAATACACCACAGCAACAACCAGACGCCATATAGAAAAAATATAAAATAAAACTCGACCATGTCAAGTAGGCTGTCGGTACATACGAGTACATATATGTTTTTATTTTAAAAAACAGTTTAGTACGTATGTTATATGTACTTACCGATTTGAAATTGTTAAACGATTATTATCACTAATATTCATACTTTTAACGGGTATTTAAATACTTTAGCGTTATTATTGTTATTAATTTTATTCTACCCTTGTTATGCGTAGACAGTAGCGGACGGCAGTGCTGGCCTACTGCTAGTACTGCTAGTGGCGTGGCCGCAGGTTGTGAAGGCACTCATATGCACTCATCCTGTATAAACTGAGCCAAGGGCCCATAAAAAGTATGAAATGAATAATTTCGTAAATATATTATATTATCGTGAGTCCATTCGGAACTTACATTTGACATTATTAAATTATAATACAATTTAAATATTTATAAATATATTCATATTATTATTTTTACATATGTATTAATATTTCAAAATATAATTCTAAATACGAGAATGTATAAATTTAATAACACGCCGTTTGTCGACCATTTTCAAGTCAAACAAAACAGTCAATAGTAAATTTTACCTGCACAACACTACAAAAGATTTTTTAAGCTGTTATATTGTAAAGTGAAGTGCGCCCGCGCCGCCCCCGACGTCGGCGACGACCACTCAGGTAAACTATTACGAGTACCTTCGTAGAACATCGTGAACTAGTCCACTGGAGATTAAGATTGTATAGTAAGTAAATTAAGTTAAAAACACATAATCTCTAAATTGAGCTGCTTCTATTTATTTTATTATTGACTGTTATTCATGGTTACTAACTAAAAGAAATGTAGAAATATAGATGTACTTGTGTAACGTTGAAAATGTGCTAGAACACGTCCGCTTCAATTAATCTATTTTATATTGTGTCGTCAGCATTTTTATTTAATTTAAAAATAATATTATTTCAATAAACAAATCTGTACTTTTTCTAACTGTATATATGTATATAACGAAGTCTCGTATCAAATAAATAGTATTACGTACGTACCTACATACTACATAGGTATGTAAGCAAGAAAATCACCAATAACAAGAATATCATAGAAGTATTCTTTTAATAGTAAATACGCGATCGCTCTACACGATACTCGACGCAATCTAAAAACTCAACTCAAACTGCCCTAACTTAAACTTAAATAGATAACTTTCAATGAATTTTTGTCCTTAATTAAAAGTAATATTCCCTTCAAACGTGTTATTATATATATTAAAACACATATTGTTATTTACACGTTACTAAACACAAAAAAAATTACAAAAAAATTTGTTTGTCTGTCTGTCTTTCCATTTGTCCGGGCTAAGTTCCGGAACAGCTGAACCGATTTTTATAGAACCTTCACTGGAATATAGAACTTGTCCTGCTTTTTACTATTTTAAATTCTGGATTTTCGAGTAAGCCGCGCACGCGTTCCTTCCGCCCCAATGAAATATTTCGTATAAAATAATAATTTTCATTTATATAAATATATTTTTCAGAATCAAATTGATTCGAAAGGAGAAGTACATACGTACAATACATGCATGTTATATTAGTGTAAATCCGACCTGCAAGTTATTTAATAAAAAAAAGCCTCGAAAAAAAGCCTGACGCGCACAAATGAACACTCTGAACGTCGCGACGTGACGTGCATTTTTTGAGTTGTCAATTTTACTCGTCCTCTCACACCGTCACGCTTGTGGTAATGATGCTTTAGGTGTCATTAGAGTTCGCTGGTTCGAATGTATTGTGTAGGCAGAGGCAGTGGCAGTGGCGCTCAGTGCTTCCGCCGACCCAGTTGCACAGTCGATGACACGAGCGATAACATTGACGTGTGGTCGCAACAGTGTGACGGTGACGCCGGTGTAGAGTCGGCACACGACCGGCGCAGCGCACAAAGCCCAGCGACTGGTTTGTCTCAGGTTAATGTTTTTATCCATTTACTTGCATTCTAAAGCTTTGGAACCAGTTTGTATCGACTAACATTTCATTCGGGCAACTCTACCTTTCACTGCGGCACGGCCGGCGCCGCGAACTCGCGCGTCCACCGCTTCTACGCCCAACGCCCTATGTGGCTAACGTTGGTCATATACACAGTTGTTAATAATTTTTACCTTTATTCAACAAAGCAAACGTTGTAATTAAACAAAAGAGAGAGAGAGAGAGAGATAGAGAGATTGATATCAAGTTTTAAATATAATGTATGTATGTACTGTTAAATGTGTGGAAAAAGTTATTGGCTGTAGCTGTTCTAAGCTTCTATGAACAGTTGTTCAGAGACTTCTCACGACGTTATGTCGGGATACGAGTATTATGTACTAGATTAGTCTGGAAAATCAACTATTAATTTAATTTTGAGAAACTCACATTCAATAGTGATACAAATTATACCAAAGTTACAAATAATTCAACAGGCGAATGGGGATGTTCGCATTCTGCAACTGCTATCACTGCTTGTATCAGTTTATGAACAACTACCGACCAATCAATGACAAGGCGGTGGAACAAGTTTTATGTAATTTTAATTATGAGTATAATGTATCGTTCTCTACGTTGTCGATCGTGAACAGTTTCCGTAAAATTAATTAAGTTATACCATCGCTTTATTATATTTCTACACGGTTTCATTTGTTACATTTGTTTCTAGCAAAAGTAGTAAAATTAAGATTAAAATATTATCTAAACAAATTAAACAGAAGCGTTGCTTTTTTTTAATTCCTGTTTTGTACGTCACTAACGACGTGATTGAAACTTAATTTGTTATTCATATCATTTTAATCATCACACCGACATCAACCGACATCACCCGACATCAACCGACATCAACCGACATCAACCGAGACCAGCACGTGGGTTACAAGTTCCAAGTTGTTATTTAGCGAGTGTGGAGTGTGTCCGGACCGGGGATGGAGAACAATCCGATAAAACAATGGAGCGCTGAGGAGCCGCGCTGTAAATGTGAATTATATGACAAGTGGACTAAACGAGTTTACAATGGCTGTGCTAATGAACTTTCCCGAATTAATCTTAACCAAAGATTATCTTCTTTCTTTCTATTGTGTACAGGATTTTTTATGTAATTCTTATGTCCAAATAGATACCCACAATAGTGGTATACTCGTATATACATTTGCTTGCTCTGTCAATAATGTAGAATACTTGAGAAGTTTAAGTAAAGATAAGGAAAAATAGATTACAATTCAACATTACAGGTGATCAGTATATTAAACTCGAGTAACCGGGAACGCAGTGAAAATATATAATTGTCTAAAAGTGAGGCTAAACTGCACAGGAGATATTTATTCAGGGTTACACTTACAGTACATCTAGCTTGTACTCAACTAGGTGTGTTTATTTACGAACAGTCGGGAAACATGTGGAGGCGCTGGCACCTGGAGACTAGTCAGTCATGCGCAGGCGCTGATGCAGTAGTTGGAAAAGGTGTATCGAGGGAAGCAGTCACGAATCTCTGTTCAAGTTGCACTTGAGATACCGAGTGGAGACTGGTAAAAATTAATTTAGAAGTCAGATTAGAAGTTACAATGACGCAATTAGGTACATTTTGACTCGGGAAAATTTTAAGAACTCATTTTATTTCCATGGCCTTATACGTGAATACGAGGTGCTAGTGTTTTTTAAGGTTTTACTGTATGGAAATAATGTGCCCACGCACACCTCACTTTTATATTGAAGTTTTTAACGTAGTCGCATCAAAAGAATCGAGCACCAATTACGGAAACAATACCCTATGAAATGTGAATAGACACTATTATCTCTAACTGAAATGATCACTCGATGATTGTAAAGGGTTTTCTTTAGTTCCAAATCACTAAACTTCTACTTTAACTTAGGAGACGGAATCACATTTGAATATCACACTAAACTGTAGGCAGTTATTGCTTGGTGAGTTGTTTGGGCGGGGGATGAACTTACTCTTTCCTTTGACGAACTCAGAGTGCTTGTGCCGCGCGGGCACTAGGTGATGTATGCGCGAGGGGCGCACAGCGGCGGCGGGCGCAGCAGCCGCCAGCCAGCACGCGCACCAGAACAACACTCGGGCAGCCAACATGCTGCGACATCACTCACAACACGGCCACTACCGACCGCCACAACCTCCCATCGTGTACTGCGGCCGCCGTGCCCGTGCGCCCGCGCCGCACGTGTGTGTGTGCACAAACACGCACACGCACACGCACACCACTAGACCGACCGAGGTTGTAAATATGTTGAAAAGTTGTTTTTATACAACCGAATTATAAATGTAATATTTCTTTGCTTTATAAAATGTTTAACTTGTGGTTATGTTACTTTCTTCAGTACATTCACTAATTTTAGTTCATTTTATATGGTCTGTTTGAAAAATTGAACAGACAAAGTGTTGGACGGAGTGTCCTAACACTAGGACAGACACTCTCCTTGCTCTCCCCTGCTATACGAGAGAAAAAGTGAGGCTTCAATGCCTATAAACTAATTAACAAAGGTACCTTTGTACTTGATTTTATAGTATTTTTGTTTTATTTAGGTATTTATTTGATGGAAATGATGATTTTGAATTAACATCATTTATCATTTATTTTAGATTAACTAAACCAAATTTAATAAATACAATAGAACCTTGCACAGGTATACAGGTACCGGCGCACACTCACACAGACGCACAGACGCAGTCCGGGCGGCAGGTATGCGCCGCAGCGGCCGCGGCGAGCAGCCATGTAACTACACGTTATTATATACGCATTGTATCTTACGCTACACCATGCTGGGCCATGCTGGTCCTTGCCGACCCGTGGTGGCTCATGGTGGCCCATGGTGTCTCGCGTCTATTGATGCCGACAGGCGACAATACTGCACCACTACAACGATCCAAGAGTGGTTATAAGATCACTTTTAGTGTGAAGGTTGCTCCTATCCACTTAGCCATGTTCTCCACCCTATACCTGCCGCTCCTTTTATCTAAGAAAGAAAACTATTTAATAGAGAGCGGCAATATCTTAATAAAAATGCGCGTGGAAGTGGCTCACTTGGACGCGGGTCTCTATCAGTAGGAATTAAAGTAAAACTAGTTTATTACTTTAATAAGTAAATTATATGTTAAATATTGTGGTCCACCATCGCACAGCAGTCGAACTTTAGTAAGCGGAGGATCGCGCGCGTTGAACTCTTTACGAAAGTCCTATCGCGGCGCACTTACGTTAGCATAAGTTGTTGGCGCGACGAAAGGAAATGCTCGAATCAGTACCATTGCTGGGTTGTTGCGCATGTGATGTGACGCGACAACGACCGCGAGGCAATCTATACATCGCTCGCGTTGTCACAGTCAGTCAGCAAGTAAGCGTCTCGGTCAGACACAGTTCAGCTTCTTATATTCCTATTATGCAGCTTAAATACATTATTAGGGTGTAAAGATTTTTAACGATCAAAATATCTCACAAAACAAAATTGTACATTTTTACAATAGTGTATATTGTATATATGTGAAAACACGATGGCTTTGCATATACATAATTGTTTAGATTCTTAAATAAATGAAGCTATCTGAATTACATTCGTGACATTTAAGAATGTTTTGGAGACTGTTCGGAGTTCGGCCGTACGCGCCGACGTGGCCGTTAGATTTAGGCACGATATTGACACGAAGGATTACTAATGTCTCGTATATTCATATATTGTAAGACATCCTTGTAAGCGTAATACGATTTGTACGATGAAATACTATGAACGGAATAGCTGCTTCTATGGAAAAAATAAATCAAAAGGCAGCAGGCTAAGTACTAAATAGTAAAGTTATTATATTTATCTTCTGTACGCTTGTATCGATACGTCCAAAACGAGAAACCCAAAGAAACGCTTGCAAGAGAATGTGGATTAGTAAGGTCTTCATTGTGCGAGCGACAGAGCCGCGACTGCTTTTATGAGCATTTGACTTTATTTACTTGACTACAATTTACTTCAAAACGGGTATATTTAAGCTATTCTTCATTGTAATAAATAACATGATATGGTGGTTCTCTAGCAATGATTAGTATGCAGTAAAAATTAGAAGGCATCCCGCAGGCGGAGCCCAGACATCGTGATCATTAATATAAAACATATCAAACTTTTATAATTGCTGAGAATCATAAAGGTTTATTATAAAAACGCATTCCCGTAGCGCGACGTCCCCCCCCCCCGCGTCCCCTCGCCCCCTCGGGACTGGGTCGTGGTGCGTGCGCGCCTCTCGTGTTGATCAACGCTATCTACAACACTCCACTCTTGATGTCTATCCATAAGATTGAATTTCAGATTAATAGTCTGTCTGTTGTTGCTTGAAGAGGTAAACAAGTCATTTAATGAGATATTTTTTATAAGCCAAATCATAGATGGTATAAATGCAGCATCTGCTGTCTCCCGTCGTTCCGCCGGCCCGCAACCGTGGCTGCAGTGATCACGTATGAGATAGTAATATATACGAGCGGTACTCGAGATTGAGAGTGTGTGTGATGTGTGTGATCGCGAACTAATAATACCTATTTCATTTAACTTCAGCGTTGATATATTCAGTGACTTTATCTACCTACTTATGTATATTAGACTTCTGACTTGAACATCTCTCTCGTGAAATGTGCGCTCGAACATAACATGAACGAAAAAATGATAGCGTATTGCATAATTTTACATTCCAGGATAACTTTTTTATTTTTATATATTAAAATTACACTATAGTGTAGATATTTTAATGTTTAATATTTGAAGGCGAGGACTGACACGATGAAAATGAGCTTTCATTTACGGATCCAATGTTATGCTAAATATGACTTTGGCCCCGAGATATGCGTCTTGTTGCATGTTATCTGAACGCGGCTGAACGCCGATTCACATGGTAATGTCGAGTGTTCGTGGAATGATCTCTTCCACTGCCTTGTTCTGCGCCGCCTCGAGCTTTAGTAATTTACACCACTGAATAATATATATGTACAAAAATATATTTAGTCGCGCTAATAAGATAGCCCTGACTTCAGTAAGTAGAGACTGGAGACGTAAGGATATTTACACCATACACCACCATAGATCATCAAGTCGTTTGGCAGACAGCCAGGGTCAGGCGGCGCACAACACAACACTGCGTCGTGTATAAAAGACTCATGCGCTTGCTTGTGCTCCTTGTATTCCTTGCTATTCACACGCTTGACACAAAAGGCAGTTTTTGCTCACAGATTCCCTGCGAAATCTAAACCGCTATATTATGGGAGCGAGCTAGAGTGTGCGAGCGAGTACAATAATTTAGGTAAACTCATGTGTCTTAGCCACTTTTGTTGGTATTTATAATATTTTTAATCAATATGAATTCAAACTGCAATGGTTGTAAAATGTAGAGCGAATGCTGTTCACGTTTTCGGCCTCCGACCACTCGTGTTACTACGTGTTACTTGACCATATTAATAATTATTTAGTTTACAAAAAGAAAAATTAAAAGTATTTACTATCTACATACAATAAGTACAAGTTAGTGTTTCGTAGTATATACTACAGTAAGATAACCATTCATAATACAGGTATATAGTGACAGGATATAGTATGAGGCATGGTCGTAAATATAATGCTAAATATTTAAATAATAAGATCAAGTAAACCAATCAGAGCGCGTTATTTTCAACGGAAAAATATAATGTGTTATTTCAACTATTACCGATGCAGACCAAAGAGCAATAAAAACAAAAGCAAAAAGTGTATGCAAATCACAGTTCCAAGAGTTTGTAAAAAACTCGCGTTTCATGGATTATTCTCAGCCGGACCAGACCAGACTAGACCAGACGCGGGAATCAATGCTAAATACATTTTTTCGGAGTTGATGAAACTTAACTGACTTGTCTGCTTGGTATTTTATACATATATATATATATATATATATATATATATACGGAAACGAACTGCTTTAGTGTATATATATATATATATATATATATATATATATATATATATATATATATATACACTAAAGCAGTTCGTTTCCAAAATAATGATGTGTGAATATACGGGAGTGTCACTACCGTTCGATGATTAATAAGTGTTAACGGAAATAGGAGTGCTTGCAAGTAATCCAACGGCCCAGACGGACCAGACGGACTGGACGGACCAAACAACTCCGACTCTAGTGTGCTAGAACTAATTTCCATTAACTTAAATCATATAATTTGCGCACTTGCGTGTTTTTAAGTGAAGCGGCAAACAACTCTTTATGTTCTCTTGTTAACTACTTCTTATGCGTAGAAGTGGTACTTGAACCAAATATCTTTACACAAAAGTATCTAGTAAGGCGGCTAACAAATACTCTGACAATAGTACACGATTCAGTATCAACGTATCGCTGTTTTATGGAATAAATACAAGTATGATGTCCATACCACGTTTAGTGCTTGGAGTTGTCAGGTTTAAAATCAAGCGCTAATATTGTACATTAATATCAAAGAAGCGTGTAATTTAATAGCGGATTTTCCGTGGTGGAATGAAAAGACGCGAGCCCCAGCGGCTGGCGCAGTGCCGCCGTGATGCGGGCCAGGGCCTTGTTACAGGGTACTGGGGAATTAAAACAACATCTTTTTATTAAAATGCATTATTTTCACTTTTTTCATTCAATATTTCGTCGCTTTTGTCATTTTGGAGAAATGTTTAAAGAAATGTTCCTATGAACGTTTTTGAGAGATCTCTACTTGACGTTGCGTACGGAGACCTCAAACTTTTCAAACAAATTAGTTAGTATAGTAGTATTAGTAGTACTAGTTTATATAATTAAGTACGTTTTTCAATGTCGTTGTTATTTAGTTTAATTTTTTCTAATCGTATTCTATGCAATGTAGTACTAACAGTCATTGAATATTTAACTGTAGGAGTGTTTTGACGTCGATATGTATAATTAAAGATGTTTGTTAAGAAATTCTTCACAAAAACACCTGTACCTCAGTACAGATAAGCCGTGGATGAGTCGGCAACTTACTGCCGGAATATTTCGTGACCGTTGTAACTTGTAGAGTCGAGAACTAATTATCGTAGAGTCGACGTGTTGCCGCTAAACGCTCTCAGCTCTGCTACGCTACACCTAGTACTATAAACTTTAATGATACATACACGCATGTACCTATGTACCTATGTACCTATGTACGCCTGGCGCCTGGTAAACTAATGCAAAACTAATTCTCGTCACATCAGCTAAAAAATATTTTGTTAAAATACTAGTTTATTATTCTGAACGTTTACCCTAAAATCAGTAGCAGAATCATTGCGGTGTTGAATTTAAATTATGCTTAATTTCGTTGTATTTGGACGTTTCACCTGCATACTTAAACGACTTAAACTTTATTTAGGTATTTTAGCCAAATTCTTTTGTTCTTTCTATTATATTAACAATAAAACGTATATATATACTTTATATATTTGTATTGAAGATGTTTACTTAAAATAAATGTGATATTTTTTAACTTTTGTACAAATATAAGAATATCTAAATGAATAGGGAGATTGACGCACGCTTTTAGAAACTGATTACAGTAATTTACATTTTTAGTTATGTTTACCAGGAAGATGAATAAGTGACGTGTGTTCACATTTACACATGCGATGTGAACAATGGAGGGCAAGAGTGACAGGGCAGAGGGCGCAGAGGGCGCAGAGGGCGCACGACGCGACGCTTCCTGCGTGCCCGCCGAGTGCCGACCGCCGACCGACACTTGATCTAAATTACTTATTCTTGTCGAATTTTCATTATAATTTTTACGATCCATATCGACACGATACCACAGATTGCAATCACATATTGATTTTTCAATCCATTCATTGATTAATGCTTCCCAATAACCAGCCGAAGGATTATTTTAATGTTTAAAAACAGTCTGTCTAGCTAATATAGCATATATATATATATATATATATATATATATATATATATTATATATATATATATATATATATATATATATATATATATATATATATATATATATATATATATATATATATATATATATATATATATATATATATATATATATATATATTCCTTTTATAGCACTCTCCTTTCGTTTGTTTGTGCGTAAAAACAAGTAAAAAAAAACAATCTGGAGGAAACTTCTGTAAAAGTGGAAGTATCTTCTTATGATATGAGATAATCAGGACAGCTTTTCTAAACTTAAATTCCGTCTTCCGCAAAAGTTGTAGGTTCTTGGGCTACTTCGTTGCAGTGTTTGTCGTCTGGTTGCGTTGGTGGCCTGTACGAGTACCTGGCGAGAACTATACATTTACTGGATTACATTCAGCAGTATCCTGGTGTCTTAACCTGTTAATGGCTTATTTTACTCAACCGAACATATATTAATATCATGAGTCAAGAAAAAATAGGCTTTATATTTATAAAAAAATGGCGCCACTTAGAAAACACGCGCGTAATTAAATGCTTCATGACTAAAAGGAAGAATACAATAGATACTGATAGTAATATCTACAAATCCATCTCAAGAGTAATTTATTTATTGACGAGTTGTCAATATTATGTGAGCGTTCAAAGGACAATATGTTCGCGTTCCATATCGTTCCATTTTACACACCTATGCATATTGTTTAAAATTTTAATATTCTTAAAATTTATTCTATGTCAATATTATAGAACTTAAAACGTTATTAATGCATAAACTTCATGTTGCTTAAAGGATTTTTGTGACTACATAGTAGTATAGTCGTAGGATAATTTAAACGCACAGATTAGGTTTTAGTTTATATAAAATTCTATGTAAAACGGAACTATCGGGAGGGCAAGGGTCCCTTTGTAATCTATCGTCGAGCCAAAGTTGACATTGCTAGGTTTGATTTTATTGGCATGCAGATTAGAGGTCGATTCAGAGATTCATTGTTAACATCGGTCGTAAGTCACCTAAACTTTGTTGATATACACGTAAAGATAGTGTTAAAATAGTGTTCCATTTTATCCTATTTAAAAAAATGACCATCTGTTAGTGTAACAGTAATCCAAGATAGTGATTGAAGTGTTGTTTGGTTAATTTTAGTCATGAGTATTCTCTAAAATTTATAAAATTCTTTCGACAATTATCTCTATGATGTTCTGGAATAGACTTTCGTAATAGCCTGTTTCTTAGCTCCGCTGGTATTTCAGTACTTCAGTACTGTAATATTTGTTTCTTGTTTCGCAGTTGGCATGTCGAGTGTAGAACGAAACTTGTTGCATAGATCTTAATAGCTATCATTCAGAATAATTCAAGTGTTTAAATGATAAAATTTTATCATGTTAAAAAAGGAATATATCAGAATGTTGTAAATATAACAGCAGCCACTAAGAGAGTCTTGAGAGAGAATGAATGTGCCATTAGGTTTGTACGCGGTCCGAGCGCGACTTAGTATGAGTATGATCGTACGTGCAACTCGGTTCGTATCAGGTCAGTCGGTTACTCTGAACTAAAACATTAAAACGTGAATATAAACGAGATATTTAGGAGAGACACTTAATTCGTCGTCTTATTTGTTCCGAAAGAGGTCGTATCTTAAAAATGTAGTAATTATGAATAACTTTACATGCCCCATTAGGACCGGCGGCCTCCAAGCCGCTCCGAGGACTCTAAAGAAAACAATCACGACCTCTCATTCGTCGTGGCTCTTAAAATTGTCAGAGGGCACTTCTAAAAATAGATAACGCTCTTGATGTAAAAAAAGTGGATCCCACTTTGTAAACAGGTTGTAAACGATCGTGTAAGCCGTGTCCAGGCGCAGGCCACCGCCACCGCCACCGCCACCGCCACCGCCGCCTTCGTTTTGTTTTGTTGCTGCCACACATCTATAGTGTTAGTGTGTTAGTGTTTACATCATTCCACCAAATACACTTTACACCGTACACGTCCTCAGACTACTAGTAATTAGAGTATTAGCTGCATATTATATTGCATATACTCCTATATATATATATATATATATATATATATATATATATATATATATATATATATATATATATATATATATATATATATATATATATATATATATATATATATATATATATATATATATATATATATATATATATATATAATATATATATATATATATATATATATATATATGTATATATATATATATATACATATCAATATATGACATTTTTTTAATATATTCAACTTGTTGACTCGTTTTTCTTTGTTTTACCTACAGCTTAATAATATCAAGAAACATGAGCATTAGTTTTTTTATGTTTTTATTTATATTCTGTCCACTTATCGTCTTTATACGAGTATGTTGCAATTTATGAGGATCCCTAAGCATATCCATTAACAACGCATTTAAAATTAATGATATTATTTAAACCGACACGATAACAAATTGTTCTACAATCGACGTCGTTCATTTGCATTTATGGGATAAGGAAAACCTAAGACATACTTTGAGATATTTTCAGTGATAATTATTATTGAATAATGTTTTAGTCTATTTTGTTTGTAACTGACGCTACGTTAACATTAAGGAAAATTATAATTATATGGTGGATGCCAATATGCGCGTATATAATATATCGAGAGTGTGTACGACGGAGTCTGGTCGAAGAGTTTACGCGTAGTCCCACATCACGCTTGGCTATGGTGGTGGTCACCACGGTGGTGACATACAGACAGGTCACACGGTCAACAGATCTCCGACGATCGACCATCTATGAATTATTAACTGTGTTGTCATCCTTCAGATCAAAACGTTTATTTTGTAAAATCCAATTTATTAATATTGCGATACATAAGTACTTCTTACATTACGTAAGTGACCGTACACAAGCGCGGCGCGGCGCGGTGCGGGCGCCGGACCTTTTAACTTTTATCCAAAAGCTTGGACACGGACGACTCACCTATTAGTAATCACTTATGTTGTGTAGTCGGGAACAAGACATTAGAGCTTTGTCTGCTGTACTGAACTATAGATCGGGAATGCGATAGAATGGCCACGCTGTCAGAGGATTCCTTTTAATATGAATTAAATGGGTAAGCATAATCGCAGTATATTTCCATGAACTTGTTTTTTTCCACGATGGAGTAAATAACGAGAGGACAGCTACCTCGGCGTGGGGTTAATTACCATAATGTATTAAAACCATGTAAAGATATGAAACAACATCTTCGACGAATGTTTCGGTCATTCCATCGAAACCTGATCTCTAATATTATAATATCTCGCGTTAACCGAGTCGTTAGATCTCGTGATAATGTAAAATATAATGTTTTAAATGACGCAGCGAGATGCAGAGGCGAGGCCGCGTTCCCTAAAGGAGCTTCAGCCGTTGAGGTCTAATATATGGACACACCACAGTCTAGTGTGTAACCAAACACCTTGACCATCGGCGCTGCTGTCGTCGACTCTGATTGGAGCTCTACATTTGACTACTTTCATGTTCATATCAGATATATATAATATATTTCAAGGACTGTATGATATATAGATATGTCACAAGTGACATTCCTACCACCTACCGGTGTATATATTGTAATCGACCAACGGTCGAACAACGAGCCGTTCAGGTTTATATATATATTTATATACATACATATATATATATATATATATATATATATATATATATATATATATATATATATATATATATATATATATATATATATATATATATATATATATATACATACATATTGTAATGGACATAATTGAGAAACTGCAAGTTGGTCCACTTGGCCCACGTTAGTCCACGTTGGCCCACCAAGAGTTCGTTAGAGCAGTGAGCTGTAAGAATTGAGCATACATCGCAGCCGAGACTCGTTCGACTGGTCGTTCAAATTCCACGTAATTCGTCTCGGACAGGCGCTTACAACGCGTCTTACACTTTCGACACTTGTGATGTGGCCGCCGCTCGCCGCTTGTATAGGCTGGGACTCTACATGTACTTTATATTGTAGCTGTAGATCTCTGTGTTATATATATATATATATATATATATATATATATATATATATATATATATATATATATATATATATATATATATATTGACATCAGTTTTCGTGAATACCAAAAATAATATATAATTTGTTATCATTTTGTTCGTTTTTGAGTTAATGCACATTCACATTTACTACTCGTATATAAGGAAAATGAAAGTGACAATGTCATTATAAAATATGTAGGTTCTTGTTCCTATGTACTCGTACAGCGCGTGTTGCTTGACGTCGCGTCGCTTTCAACACTAATATTTACAGCTTGCCCACGTATTTTTTTCACAAGACGCGGCCCACGGGCCTCGCGCGACCGCCTCATGTCGACTCGTCATTGTGCCAACTCTGATGTAACTCTTGAAACTTCATTTATCTTTTAATTTCTCCTCTATCACTCAATCTTTTGTCTTTTATTCATTTATGATAAGTAAGTAAATAGCATTACACAACTGATTTGTGGTCCACGGTGGTGCCCTGAAGCCTTGTACAGGTCTGCAGTAGTGGTTACAATACGGTGAAAGTTGTGTCATGTAACTGCATGCGAAATTATTCCAAGCTTTTTGCTCTATTAACCCGCTTGGTGTTAAAATATTTGCTATATTGAGTAGTTGTCACTTTCGAATCTCGAAATACTTGCAAGTATCTTTATAACCACTTACCAGTCACGCGTATTTACTTTGCTATACGTACCCTACGTACCTACCCTCGCTGTGGCGCGTGCTCGTCTGTTGGAGTAGGTACAAGCGTCGTACTTGCTACACGCTTTATGTCGGTCCAATATTTCCATGTACATATTACGAAAATATTTTATCACTGTGGAAGTCGAAGCCTTGAAACCCTATGCAGAAACAAGCAGATTATTTAGAGTAAAATAATATTTGACTACTTCCTGTGTCCAGCTCCCGCGATATCTACGCTGTATTGTCAAGGACGGCGGTAAACAAGGGCGCCCTTGTCACCGCCTTCTCGAAACACATACAATATTCATGTACACAAATGCGAGCAACGCTAGGTCGCATTCACACTGTTTGCACTACGCGGATATTTTTTATGCTTTCCATAAATCTTACTCTTACTCATATGTGGCAATGGCATATACTTTACCCGAATGAAATAATAATTCATCAGAATACGAAAAAATGTGTTTTAGGTCTAAAAGTTGTTTTATTACGATTGATTTCAAATAAACATTAAATACAATCTGTATATTCCTAGTAATATTCCGAGATTCAGTTCGTTGTTGCTTCGTGCCGTTACCACTGGGACACACTTTCAACCTGCGTGGGCGCAGCGTGCAGCAAACTATAAAAAACTAAGTCATTATTATTGATACCTCATAAACAAGGTATTTTCGTATGTTACGGACTTCTTATACCTTATATGGATACAGTCTTAGAATCAATTTTGACATCGTGATTCATATGTATGAATGTATATAGGTAAATACCTACTGTATCGGTATCGGTGGCGTACGAACACGTATATATGCAGAATATTAAACACGTAAGGCGATTTAAATCGTTTCGTAAAAAATATAGGTATATTTATTAGAGCTGCGATCAGTTGGTAACAAGTAATTTCGAAGAGATTGAGGTCACTGAGGGGTCGGTGGAGGGCCTGGTACGAGAGCACGTGGGCAGCGGCACGTGTGGTGCGCGCTGTCATCCGCCCATACTGAACTAAGCTCGTCATGTACCAATATGCATTGATAATTACTTCTTATATTAGACTTAAACTTTTATTTATAATGAATTCTGCAAGCCGCACCAAGCGTCAACATTAGTGACCGTGACTATTATAAAATTGACGTATGTATTTACATATAGCAGCGTATGTAGAGAGTACCTCATGTGAGGACACTACATTCTCCGTTTTCCGCCTAAACTCGACGTCGCAATTTTCCTTTATAGAGCTGGGAAATGACAAATGATTCATTCCCTCGAGTGAGGACCGAGACGAACCCACAACTATATACCCCTCCCACTGCGATGAGAATTATTTATAATATACCTACATCGTTTGTATTTCGGATATTTTACTGACATTTAAATACAGATTACTTTTGATACAAAGGTTTTTGTTGGGATTTTATTTTTTACGCAATAATAATCACATCACTTTATGTGTAAATTGTTATATGCAATAGTAATAATATAACGAATCCATACAATGATTTCTAAGGGAAGTGACAAATCAGTCCACAAAAAGTGAAAGATCCTCCGCATCTCGTCATCATCGTCTTCGTAGCCTTTGACACGACTGCAGTAAGTACATACACGCCGCCCGCGCGCGTCCCACCAAAGCCTCAATATTAAACTACCACCTACACTCCGTCTTTGCAATGTCATACTAACCGGCAGATAGCGGCTTCCACTCGACACACACGAGATCGAAGGTTTCGAGAGCTCCTCAAATCTGCCGGACTAACATTTAATTGCCTAATATTGTGTAGGATGCGGTCGTCGCTGGTAGATCCAAGCCCGCAGTGATCAGACCAGTGTCGATTGAATTATGCGCCTTAACACGAAGAGGTAGCGCTCACTTTTGGCTGCTCTCGTTAGGAGTACCGTTTGGAAAATGAGGTTCAGCGCGGCGTTAGTTCGGCGATGTCGCAACAGACGCGTGCCTTGGCATTAACTCAAATTTGAGATGTGAAGAGGCGAAGAGGACGCTGTTGTGTACTCTATTGTATTTAGCATTAGATACAGTTTCCATTGGCACTGTGAGCTTACTTGTTGCTGGTGGTAAAACGGCGTGCAACAGTGTTGGCTGCAGTGTGGGCGCGCTGACGTCACTTGCACCCGTCTGATAACTTATTATATTAGGTTATGAAATAATTAGCTTGTGTGTAGGACGGTGTAGGACAAGACATGCTTACCTTATGGCTTAAGAGGCCTTAACGTACGCGACACTTTTATTTGAACATGATTACTTTATAATTTTATAAAATCATCATATTTTATAATTATTTTTAAACCTATTTTTATATTGAAATAATACTGTCTATCAAATTTATTAAAATGTCAATATAATACGATGGTATCTGGTATGAGCAAATATGGTAGATATCACATATGAGTCGTCAAGGCTGACCGGCTCGGCGACTGGCCGGTACTCCGTGAACTGCTCATTGAATCACAGCTACTGCAGCCGTGAGTAGCTTGGACATATTTCATACACAAATCATTTCAGTATCATACCAGTATCGGTTTTAAATTTACAGTTGTTACTCAGCTACATTCAAATAAAAGATAGATCATCATAACAAAGGACAGTTGTAGCTAAACGACATAAATGTAGAGTGAGGAGTGAGACCGACTGTGTGAGCTTCCGTCTCGCTCGCACACCGCGCGCAGCCTCCAAGCGGGGCAGTTTCTAAGAAATGCCTTGCCTAGATCCTATCCCAGATATTGTTGCTTGTTTTAGTGCAAACTACAACTAATCTCAGTTTTGATAATGTTTGACAAGTTTAGGAGATACGGTATTTTAGTGGACTCGTCTAGTAACGTCTTGTATCATGTACATATATATAGCTGATATTGTACCAGTTCGTGGAGATTTATTTATGACAATAATATAAAATACATACAACACAAAATATAAAAAATATAATAAATGAAATTGATTAACATTAACACAAGCATTATATTGGCAAAGGTACTGTCGATGAGTCGAATTGAGCAGTGCGCCGGGTCCCGCCCTCCGTCGGGGAAGCTGCTCAGATTGCATTGTGTGTACTCTACGCTGTCTAATCCTGTTTTATTGTAACTCTAGCTCAGCCTCTACGTCGACCATTCCTTCCGACCTGGCCACTGTGATCACTGTGGTCACTGTGGTCACTGTGGTCACTGTGGCTACAGTCGCGTTTGGAGGTTGAAGCAATTAGCCGCGAGCTTATTATGTTTGCTTTACGAGCCTGATTGAGCGCACCAATTAGCCCCCCCCCCCGCGCACCTCCCGCCCGAGATAAGCGGTTTCACTAAGAAAAATTTATATAATTCATGTATATACGTCGTAATAGTATAAATTTTGATATTATTTGGCGCACGACGAATATTACTCACAATAGGATACAAAATACTTAAAAATATTTGTAGCAAAAAGATTAAATCGAATCCAGATTGGTACCAACCTAAAATAATATTTTAGTTACTTTGGAACAAATAAAATAAATACAGGATATTACTGAAACGTACATACACACATATAGTGTATACACACTAGTCGGCTAGAAATAATTGAATTACTTGAGACGTTTAGTATGTTTATTTTATGTTTAGTTAAGTTAAGTTAAGTTTAGTTAAGTTTTAACGATAAATTACGAAATTACGCAAATTGTTTAGTAGGTACGTGCAGACACGTCGCGTAGGCACGTGAGTGTTTAAAGTCAACGGAAGTATGAACAAAAAGTCATAAAACAGAATTCACCCAAACAAGTCTAGTATCAATTAAAATATTTAGTGACATTACAGGCAAAACGAGTATTATATTTACATCGATTTAATAAGATACGACTATGTGTGTTCGCACCGGACACCGCCGGACATCGCCGGACATCGCCGGACATCGCCGGATATCGCCGGTCATCGCCGGACATTGCCGGACACCGGTGAACACCGCCGGGCAGCACCGGGCGCCGCGCCGCTGCTATAGATAGTGTTACTTGTTGCTTGTTACTCTAGATTACACAAGTCGTTGACACTGATAGCCGACAGCAAACAGATAATGATACTGATTATTATGATTAAAAGTACTACATACTTTGAGGTAAACGCGCGACGCGCTGAGGCACGCATTCCTGAGAGCGCGACATGTATTGAAATTAGGCTAGCAACTTATAATTCGTAGTACCGCGAGACAATCTAACATGTATGTGTGTATGTATGTATGTGAATATATACGCTTATATATTTATAGTATACAGATATATTGAAAACAATCACTTCTGGAAAACATCACTTCTGTATGTAAATTTATTACATTTTATATGTTTAGAATATAATTATAATTATATACTACAGAAGTGGTTTTTTTTTAAAATAACGAGAGCTACTTTTAAATAATAAAAAAAACTGCACGACTTGGACGGACAAGTTGAGGCGGGACGTGGTAAGAGTGTCGGACATGTTCTCCTCAAGTACAACGCTCGCGTGCATTATATTGGCAATTTGACAAAAGCAATCGGCCCGCGCTAGTTTACCGGAAATTTACAAAGCGCGGCGCCGGACGTAGCGGACTCAGTCTATCATGTTCGGGCTGAGATCGACCAAAATATCATATTTGTCGAGAGAAAGTATTCTGAGAATGTGAAACTCTCGTATGTGGTATGCAGTTGCATATTTAAAAGTCATTGTTATGATAATATCAATATAAGTAATTGACAATTTACATTATGTGACTCTATTATAATAAAATGTAATTTTAAATTAAAACATTTAATTTAGTACTCTTATCTATATTTAAAATAAGGTTCTAAATATTATGGAGATAACACCGGTTCAATGAGGCATCGACCGACTCCACCGTGGCGCCGTGAGACGACGTCTGTTTGTGACGGTGGTTGTGGAGTCAACTAGCCAACTAGCCAACTAGCCAACTAGCCAATTAGCCAACTAGCCAATTAGCCAACTAGCTAACTAGCTGTCATCAAACATACATTAACGAAACATGACGGCATCGAACCTGTCTGTCATAATAGTACCTAATAAAATATGTACAAGCAAGTTATATTATATTATATTTCATAGTAAAGCGAAATCGAGGCAGTAGTTCCGAGAACCAGTTGAGTATTTATATTACATGTTCCACTGCGGTTTATATTTTCACTAGGCTCGTTGTTCTGCGGACAAAGAATGTTGAAAAACCGCCGCGGTCGTGTGATAACGGGCGCTCGGCGCTACGCAAATACCACCAGAGGTAGAGTATGATACCTCTGCGCGATAACACGACTGCGCGTGTGTTCTGTTCTAGCGCTACCTCTACCCTGGCGCTAACACAACAACGACCGCTTGCCTCTTGAGTGTTCTACTAGTTAGTTATTTTAATGCTATCAATTTTAAAAGTAACAAATTTAAATTTATCTGTAATATTATGTTCCGTAGGTTAGATTACCTCTAAGTCACACAAAACGTCATATTGTAAATAATTGCAAACCACACGTACCATGTACGAGGCTATGTGCGTCTCGTCGAGTGCAGCACTCACACTATCGTTGCATCTAAGCCGTCAGCCGGCGCCCGGTACTGTAATAGAGTTCGATGTGGTCAAACAGGGCATACTCTGACAAAGCAAGTACATACCTACCTTTGAACACTGGGGTCGGCCGTGCAGGCTGTTTATATGTAATGAATGTACTTCGCAGTGGAATGCTTTACGCAACTCCTGCCGGCTCTCTATACAGGTATATAGATAATAGATATAGTTCTCAGTTAGTAGTACTAAATGCGCGGCAGTACGGAAAGTTAGGACAAGTACTGCACATCGGTTACAACAGCCGCTAGACATAGCGCGGTGTGACGTGGTGTATTTAACCACGTTAAGAAGACGTTAAGGTAAATATATACGTAGATGACATGTTTTTAATATTTGATCATTCTTGTATAAATATATATTTGCCGGCAGAGGGCGGACGCGGGGTCGGGGGACGCGGGACGGGGTTGCGGGGTGCGGGGTGTAGGACGGGCAGAGACGGGAGCCGTGTTTGTTCGCGATAATAGATATATATAATTTTCCAATATTAAGTACATCGATATCAGATATGCGAGGACGGCCCTTATCTGAGAGCACACATGGAATAGTCTGATTTAAATAACATTTGGTAAGCGGCTACAGTAAGCAACATAAAGTCAGCTAACCACCAACTAATAAATATATGTCAGTACACAGTATCACACAACACTACGACTACAAACAAAATGAGGAAATTGTAAGGAAATCATAAAAGTGTTACATACTCGTACATACAAGTATAATAATATTCTTACCTTTATCTTCGATCCACTTCTTAATAACTTTAAAAGCACTTTTTGTACGAAATTTTATTTTAATTGAAGCGGTCGCTTGTGAGTACATCACTTTATTGTTTAAATTTCTTTAATTATTGTTTTGTTTGTAATCTCCGTGTAAGGAATTTTTGTACAATTTGTTAAATTTTTTTTTTTTTTTGTCGTGGCTATAGACTTGAATAACATGACATTTGATGGGTGCAGCAGTGCATACATCAGGGTGCATAGAGACAACCAAGATGTTGAAGAAGAGTCTAAGGTGAAGCTGAACGCCGCGCCGTGTCATGTCAGAGCGGAGAAATCTTTAGTTAATTAGCTGTTCCCACGAGCGGGTGTCGAACCCACTAAGACTCTGCGCCAGTGCACCACGATGACGATATTGTAAGTATAAGAACAATGTATAGTAGTGTATAAGAGTACAATATACCAAAATACATTAATCTCATTTAATATTTTTGATACATAGTATCTATATATAAGGCAGGGGTCTTACATTCTTCCGAGTATGTCATATTTGCACAGGCAAAGGTAATGCGCTAAGTGATACCTGAATGTTTGTTATTTGATAACAGTTTCGACTATCGATAGCATTGTCGCGGAGTCTACGCGTTATAGAAGATGTCGCCCAAACGTCGGTGTGTACTGTAGACACCTACACTGTGTACGGCGACTCGCTATGGTGCCTCATGTGCGATGTAGGTACATCTTACTGAGCTAATTATTTTTATCATTATCCTGTTTGTTTATTAGAACGTTATTGGAATTTTGAAAGTAGCTTTTAGAATGTGACATCCACAACCGATACATTAAGCTCATCTTGCTTCCTGTGAGGGTGCACAGGGAATCACAGTACTACTAATAACCAAACATGCATTTCTTTCACTAACAAATGCTTCCAACGGTACGAGTAGTTCCAACAGTTGACCCGTACTTGTAACTATTTGTTGTTGTAGTTTTACATATAGATTAGACCCAGGAAGTTCACGGCCGTCGGTGTGGGGGGTGCGGGGTGTGGGTGCGGCACGGTACTGTACGGGCACAGGGGGGGGGGGGTGGTCGAACTGGCAGTGACCGCGCTGAGTACTTAGCGGACACGCTCAAATGTGATACAAATCATTTCTTACAAGTAATATACTGTATATTAACAGTTATATGTTATTTGTAATGTATACCTTTGAGCTCTATCAAGTATTTAATCACCTAAACCTACTTTAATTATAATATTCAATAGGCTCAATGGGCTATTACTTTGAATATAAAGTCATCACTTATTGTAACATAGCAACAAAAAGTCTTTATCAAAAATAATATTAGCTGCCTAATCATACAATGTAAGTTACGCAGGCGGACGAGCGGAGGACGGCAGGAGGACGGGCAGGAGGACAGACAAGCGGGCGGGCGCTTAGGCGCTCAGGTATGCAACAAAGGGTGCCTTGTCCCTGAACAAAAGCAAAGAGAGTCAGATAGCAGATAGTGGCGGTCGTGCTCAAGCGCGCTATCACTGTATCTCGTGACTGCTGGGTTTAAATTAGATCTGTCGGCTGTTAACCCATTATGCATGAGTAAAGTAGGTAAATGTACCGTGGAGTGTATTAAATGCAAGACTTCTTTTAATTTTGTGAGGCTGAGTTCAACGCGGCGTTGAGTCCACTCAGCATCACCCAACATGCAGCATCTCTACACTTTCTCTTATATACTTAGTCTGGCCATGAATACTGTTACAGCATTCTTTTTACTTTTTTACGTCTATTTTTTTACTACTTACTGTTTTTTACGTTTACTTTTGAATTTGGAATCAGTAATATTTTTTTTCCATTAACCCAATTCTTATGTTCGCGCCAATATATTGTAAAATATTTTATGACATTTCAATAGAGTGGGATGATGAAGAGAACGGACAGTAATGTGATCGCATTACATAAAGTAGATATCCACTGTTGAATGCGATTGGCATAGAAAAATTTTCCCACAAAATGAGTGCGTGCTGCTATTGATAACCAAGCCAAAAGCAAATGGAGACAGCTTCGAGTAAGCTTTGTATATTTTAATGGCCTTATAGTATTGTATTAAACTAGCACAATGTAATAGTAATAAAAATGAGGTACAATAAAAAGGGTTGTTTTTCTTTGTAACAATATTTATGGCAAGACTAAACATATATGTATAGGAATATATGTTGATAGTGGCCCATGTTAATTTACTTATTATGAACAATTTCATACTAAAATAATGCAAAATACAGCTCTGTAATATACGTTTGTTTTTAGAAAATATATACGATTTCATTTAATAATTTACTATATTTTTTCTTTGCTAAGAAACTATTTAAGTATTGTCACAAATCATGATGCATGTACTCGTATGTACGTACATAAATAGTCCTAGCACTGCTATAGTGCTTAAATTGTAAGGAGCTACAAAAACTCTACGACGAAGATTGATTGTAGGCGGATAGAGCAAGCCTCGATACAAAAAAAACCTGAAATTACAAACGTTCAATTTGCTTAGCTGCTAGCACGCGCTGACAGGGGCGAGTACAGGAGCGAGGGCAGCCGGAGGACAACATATATTATAAATATTTATCTCTTTATAGTGTGTTTTTCAGTGTGACATACATACATTTTAAGTTCGTATTAAAATATATTTGAATTTCAAAACCTTGTTTTTACAAAATTTTATCTACACCTTATGTTGTAAATATAATGCAGGCTTCATCTTTTATTATACTTTACCGTCTGTATCACTAACACGGAATATCGATGCGCGTGCGCAGGCGTCGAGGCCGGCTTATTATGCCTTCAATTAGACATCGCGTACTAAAACATGTCAGTATCTCTGTTTCTCATGTACCAGTGAAATTCCTAAGCGCCGCATCTCCGCGAGCCTTGTCTACATATACTTGTTAATGTGTTGGACAGCTCGTTGATCTCCTTAGAACTGTAACTTGTAATAGTATAATTTGAATTTCGTCAGAGCTCACGTTGTAGGTTTCCTTCAGTCGGCGATTCTAAAATGCTTGCGAAAGCTTTATTTATAAAAAAAATAGTTTAAATTTCAGATTTGTTTTCTGGTAATTAGAATCTCTACCAGTATATAAAACTTGCTTGTTAAATCTAAGCCATGTATGTGGATATCATAAATTCATAATTTTTCCGATTATTATTTACCTATATATATTCTATAATCTACATAAGAACATATATATATATACAAACATACACGAGTACATGATGAAATTAAAAATAAACTTAGAATTTGTTTGAAAATATTCTTTAGTAATAATAAAAACGTTTTACAAAATACAACACAGCAGGTATTTGTATCGACGCGCGATAAATCACAATCTGTAACATTCGTGCTCGCGACTCGTGAGCAACACAATACGTTCGAGCCAGCCTGAGTACGTATACATTCTAGGTATACTATATACGAGTATGTATGTAGTATATAGGTAGGTATATATATAACTAGCTAGCTAGAACTAGCAAAGGCACTAGCGGTGTATGTTATGGTGTAGCGAGTATGCGAGGTTGTTCTACGACATGCCCTTATACTGAAGTAATTCCGGTCGCCAGTCGCCGGACCGGTTGCGCGGCGCTCGCGGTCCTGACGCCGCCAGCGCAGGCCTCCAGGGCGCCCGAGCCGTGCACTCTCCGACGCGATGCACAATATGCTATGTAGTTTACAGAAAAAACTACATTTCTATTAATGTTCTGTGAATTTTAATAAAAGTAGCCTTCTCTTGTATTCTAGTTACAAGCAACTCGAGCTCTAAGGACGTATATATAATTACTGTCTTTTTTTATTTAGCTTTCATGAATGTATGTACCTGATTTTTATTTATTATTGAATTTGTTACTTTCATATTTTCCTCTAGTTTACAATAAAAATATCCCTAAAGCAAATCATCTCACCGCTCGAGGTCCGAATGATATTTATAATTAAATACTTAATAGTAGGCCTCACCGTACATTAATAACACGTGTGGGGTGTTTATCGATCGTTACGAGTTGGAAATTACAGCCTTCGATGTATCAGATGGTGGGAGATAGCTACACTATAAGTAAGCAGAGTAACCAGCATCCCTTATCACTGCGCTGTAAAGACTAGAATTGCTCGGCTGCTTGCGCCGTACAAACGCAGGTTCTGTATGTTTCGCGGTCCTCTTTTGTTCTCGATGTCTTTGAGATCAAATTAAAACGCTACACAAATACAAAACTGTTTGACTTGTTGTTTCAGACTTGATGTTATTGTGACAAAGTAACGGTATTTTGTTAGCGCGTTATTGATTAATATGCTTTAGATGCGAACTACATTTGTGTATAATACAATACTCTTCGTTACTTCGTTTTTACTTGTTTAATCTTGACTGTATATATGCTAGTAGTAGAAGTTTTCACTATGGTCACTAAGATCGCTATGGTCACTAAGGTCACTATGGACACTATGGTCAACATGGACACTATATTGGGTCGTTGGTCGTTAAGCAATAAAGCGTCAGGTGTTGTTTTATTTTTCCCGTACAAATTGGTAAAGGCCGGACAAGGGTCGCTCGCGCACGCCTCTTTTTTTTGGTATTGTACTCAGCGTCACCGCGTCGTGAAGGTCGCCCGCCGCCGCGGGTCTCCTCCGAGCCCTTTCCCTTTCTCCCATATATGCGTGTGCTGTGTACTGTGTATGTCCATGTACACGCGCCCGCGCCCTCGCGTGCTTATACAGGCATGGCGTACACTTTCTTTCGAGTTATGTCAAATCTGTAGCGGCTTAGCTACTTTCTTGGATGATATGAGGTTAAAAAACTTTTGTTTGAGCTATTTTCCTGTAAATTAACAGAGCAAACAGCAGTATTCAATTATTTATTACCAAAGATATTTCTAAACGAAGGTAACCTTAAAAAATAATGATTTCAGGAAAAATCAGATTAGAGTAATAAGTCATTATCATTACACTAATCTGATACGAGTACATTGATGTCAGTCAGTCATCCAGTTAGTAAAGAGAAGAGTATAAGGTAATGCAGCTCTCTATCGTTGTATCAACGAGAGTAAGAAGTGCCTACAATATCAGTAGAATTATCGTACAATAATCTCTGGCCATATATGATGTTCAAACATTTCTAATCTGTTGCTTGTTGTGTATTTAACTGTTTACTGTAACATATTTGCTAATAAATAATAAGCCAACGAGATAACACGTCGAGTGTAATCTTAGCCGTGTGTGTATTTAAGTAGGACTTTAAGTTAGCCATTATTATTGCGATGTGTAAGCAATAAGCTGCATGCTTATTGCTTGGCGTATAGCTACATTATCATTCATTTTGTAATCATAATATATTATATACTAGCGACCCGCTCGCGGCTTCGCCCGCTTAAGTTAGCTAGGTCGCGTTCGTTCTAAAGTTTTAATACCCTACGTCACAATGCAATTCTTCGTTTTTTTTGAATCACTCTTGTCTTTTATTAAAATTCACTGTTCTTGAATATTGTTCTTGAAATTTATATTCCAACTCATACCAACACTATTTATTTTTTATTAAAAAAAGTCTTCATTTCAAACATCGCCAATGTTTAAAATAAAATATTATACTAAAAAACTATGTAATTTATTCGACCAAATCTATTATATATAACTTAACTAACGGCGTAATTAAAATACGCCTATTTCTATTCTACGGAAACTTCATTGAATGCCAGGACGACAACTGCTTTAGGTATATGTTGATTTAGGACAAAATGCTGTCAAGCTGTCATAATTTATTACTTCTTTAGTAGATACTAGTAATTAACTAATTAAAGTAATTCGACTTAATCGGTAATTATTTTTTATTAAAAAAACTGATGCCATGTTGAAATTCCGCAATTTTCATTTTTTTAGCCAATAGCTTTTACGTGATTCGCGAATAAATAAACAAATATATGGACAAAAAATCCACTGCGTAGGTTTTTAGCTTATATTTCAATAACTATAACGATAGCTTAACGTTATTTAAATCGTCCCATTAATTCATTTTTGAAAACTTTTATGGATATTGACTTTTCTATACTTTAATACTATGTCAATATCATCGATCGTCTGTAGATGTACTTAAGATATATCGACATTAATATAAGTAGAAAAATCCTGCCAGTGTAATGCAGAAGTTGAATGCAGTGTAATGAATAACGACATATGTTGACGGATATTCTAAAATATTACTATAGATTTTTAAACACATAATATTGGTTTTCGAAAATTATTTTAAGTTACCTACAATAGATCGCATTCTATCAAATACCACTAAATTATCTTCTGATCGTTAAATGTCACTATAATAGCTGTAAATCAAATGATTTGTAACTATTACTGTGACATCTAGCTAGACTGTGGAAATCATTTTCAATTGCATTTATGTTTAAATTTAAACATAAACTTTTGCCATTTGCCACTGTTACTAAGTGACCTTAATCGACGTACATTAACCATCTCTGTTATTTTTTTTTTTTCGACGTTTGCATTGCACGTCAGGATAGAAACTGTCCTATATATGTAAGGCTATGAACTATTAGCATGCCAAATCTAGCTCACTTCTCTTCGGTAATTTAAATAATTAAAAAAAAAACTAAAATTTGTGTGGATCGGGACTATAAGCTGTTACTATACAAAAATTAATTCATTTCTGTCCAATAGTTTTTGCCTGAATAGAGGAGAAATAAACAGACACATAGATAGAAAGACAGACAGACAAAAATTCTACTGAATGGATTTGTAGCTTCTATTATCGATATATTAACCGACCCAATCAATATTTATTTAAGCATTTAATGCACAGAATTGACTTTTCTATCCTTTTATTATATATGTATAGATATAGATATATAGATTATGTTTATTATTACCTATTATCTACATATACCCGACATTAAATTTATTTTGATATTTATTTGAAATTGTTATGTTATGTTGAACAACATGTTTGGCTTTATATATTTTATCAAATCCCTTTTGACATGTGAATCCAATTTTGTATCTCAGCATATTACAATATTTTACACCTTTGTACTACATTCTTGAAGAATGATATTAGTTTCCCAAAGCTTCTTGAGCTGATATGAAGATTGTGACTTACTAACCGGGAATTGTGATATTAACAATAATAAGTAGGTAGGTAGGTGGGTAGGTAGGTAGGTAGGTAGGTAGGTAGGTAGGTAGGTAGGTAGGTAGGTAGGTAGGTAGGTAGGTAGGTAGGTAGGTAGGTAGGTAGGTAGGTAGGTAGGTAGGTAACTAGGTAGGTAGGCAGGTAGGTAGGTAGGTAGGTAGGTAGGTAGACAGGTAGGTAGGTAGGTAGGTAGGCAGGTAGGTAGGTAAGTAGGTAGGTAGGCAGGTAGGTAGGTAGGTAGGTAGGTAGGTAGACAGGTAGGCAGGTCGATAGGTAGGTAGGTAGGTACAAACCACGCACCTGCCCGGAAACAAGTCACAGCAGGAAAACACTTAATAACATATTTTTTTTTTTATTGGCAAATTATTTAAGATACGATTGCAGAACAACCTTGCAGTTGCATGAATACGAGTACGTACGTATGTACGTTCACTTGCAATGGAAACATATGGTTGTTTATTTACAAGTTGAGGTATTAAAGTTGAGAAGATGTATTGAAGGAAACAATTTAAATACATACATTTATCCTAAGAAGTTTATTTTGATGCATAGTAGTTGACGCAGTTTCCTTTAATTGAACTGTTTTCTAATATATAAAAATAGGAAAGTTGATAAAATACATCTAATACGTAGTGTCACAAGTCTTCAGGAATGTCGGCTGCAGCGTGACAAGACTGTCTTTGTCTGCTTCTTTGATAACTTCTCGTATAGCTTCTGCTATCTTCTAGCATTTTCTAGAATGCAGAGAGAATGGTTACTCTTCTACGTTTTAGTTCAAAATTTTCCATGAATTGGTTTTAAAGACATTACCTGTTGGTATATCTGACGTCGTGTTTCATTAACCAGGTCAAGAGAACTGCTTATTAAAAATATTCACGCGAATAGTAATTGCACCTCCGGTCGATATGACGATGGTATATTGGAAAATAATACATGATATATTGTTGAAGTATAATATATAAGTAAAATATAAGTATTTTATATTTAGTATATTCGTAATTTTTTTATTTTTCTATAGGTATACGTAAAAATGTTAATAAGTAGGCAAGGCCTCGACTTACTTTCGAGAGCACAGTGATAATTATACTATAAAATATCTCGCTAAAGACACGAGGACCACGAGGACATGCATGAAGCTGTAATACTCTGCTAGTAATAAAGCGTGAGGATAAAGAATACTTGACAGTCGCAGTTAAATGTTTTCTATGGAACCTAGTGTTTGAGTGTTTGCTCACTTGCAGTTTCGATAAGACAGTATACTAGTAACTAGTTATTGAAACTCAATCTACTACTACTTAATGTCCCTACTAAATGAATATATAACCGACAGGACAGATATAGAATAGCGCACACTTAGTAGTGCGATTCAAAATATTGTATTCTCGCTAAGAATGTCGTATATTGCAAGAAACGTTAAGTAAATAATAAATGATAATTACCTGTATATTTCCTAGAACTGCTCAGAGCTCACTTATCTCGGAAAAATAGTTTCGTAAGTTTACCGCACGAGTGCCTGATGCATTAAGTGTATATGGCTCTATATGGCGACTGGACTGGCAATGCGGCGTGACTTCACTCGCGTTTACAAAGCATTAAGTAAAAACGTACACCGTTCGTATCGAAGCCGCTCTTATCGATTATAAACAGTGTTATCTTTACCTAGTTAGGACCTAAGAGTTAACACAATGACCGGCCGGAGCAAATTTATTTGCGAATTTGTTTTGAGGTGTATTATTGGTTTCCTTTAAATGATTAAACTAAAAAGACATTACTGATTTTCTAACTAAATCTTTGAAATCAAGAGTGACGTCATCATTTATAAAGATGGTTTTCAATAGTAATAAGCGAAAGTAAGGTAATATAATGGGAGGAAGCGGAGGGATCTATCCATTTTCACATTAATTCAAGCACTGTTTGTAAATACTTCCCTCAGTACGGTGAGTGACCAAGCTTACGGTGGGGACACATCGAGTGCACCAGATTACATCATGTGGATGTCACCACTGCATCAGACAGGTACTGGCGCTACGCCTGCATCTCACACCAGAATGTCAACGATAGCTCTATGTAGAGTGGTCGGAGGATGCGATATCAACGGCGCGGCGGACCTACATTATACTTCTGTAGCAACAGCAATTTGATAACAATTGTTACGTAATTACAATAGAAATATTTTTTGTAGGTATTATTTATTGAATGAGACCACCGCCGCAGTCGACGTATGTACCGACTACCTACCTTGCTGTAATATGTTCTTGTTAATACAGTGTGATTAGATACAGTGATTGTTAAATAAGTACAGCCTGCAAGCGCCTGTTTCACGATTCCAGCTTTTACATCATGCTCTAATATTTATAGCATAATAACGTTATTTATTATACTAAAATTCTAACGACCCGTTCGGGGCTTCGCCCACTTCAATGATGTTCTCAGATTTACTTTAATATAATGTGAATGTACTGTACATATAAGATTTCTCTCTGTTGGAATCACTTTGTCAAAATATATGTATGTAAATGAACATTACACTCTTTAATGTGAGCAGATGGTTTGAGGTGAGGCATCAAGACAGAAATTCACGAGATTCCCGCTTAAATCCCAATCCCTCGACTTTCCTGAGCTAAAGTTATCTATAGCCTCTTCTCAATAAAAATTGATTTAGGTTGCGGACATTAATCTGATCAGACAACATTTTTTTAAAATGTTTTAGTTACGTGTAAATAAAAAAGAAACAAGTAGCCACTTCAGTTTCGATCATACGTATCTATAGATAATAGTAAATTGTTCATATAAATATAATGTTGGTAGTGTTGTTTACTTTTACATTAATTGAGTGACATTAGCTTCCTATTTTACATCTTTTAGTAACAGGATTAGCTTATTATTTGTTTCAAAGTGTTAACGGACTGGTTGGAAAACGTCAACTTGAAATAGCGACGCAAATCATTATAATTGCGCCGTAAGCTTTCCGTCGTACGTTTAAATCTAACCGCCGAACAATTCGCGCCAATCCTGTGCTCGGAGAAACTCGTGTGCGCCATCTTGGAAATCGGGTTGTATCCGACACGTTTAGAAGAAATAAAACCTACGTGCCATACGATAGCGCGTACTAAACTTATTTGATCGGTCGTTCAACCGTGTCGTCACCGCGCTCTCCATATGTGCCTCTCTGTCGCGCGTACCGTTAACGTGCTGAGTTATGGCATTCCGATGTGCCACCTCCACTGCCTGCACCCCCCAACCCCACCTCTTGCTGCCCTGCTCCCCCCACTCCCTCAGCCCCGCCGGAGGCTGCGCCGCACGCGGGGCGACGTAAGGTATATAATTTCGCCTTCCTTGTTGCTCCGAGGCTTTTATGCTACGTGTGAACGCCCTCTTTGGGATTAAAAACTAATTGAGATGATAGAGGTTGCACATCGGAATGCGCTATTTTTTTCTTTGGATACGAATTCCAAAGCGATTCGTTTTAGTTTTAATGATTGATGATTTAATAAGCGTTAGAATCGTTCATGTATAGCGAATTTCACTTGACGAGTGCTATCAGGCTACGTAGAGGCGGATGCAGCGTGTCGGCCCACGCGAGGCGAGGTAGTGAGAGGTGCATGCATGAGGCGAGCTCAGATCATCATTAATAAATAGCTATTGTCGAAGGTGCAACCATATAAGGCCCTCAATCAAATAAATATTATTAAAAGAGCAATGTGGGTAAACAAACAAGCAATCCGCTCGCGCCTTGTGAGGGCTACCGGTGACGTCAGCACCTGAGCCTTTCGTTCCAATAACAGATAGATAATACAGAATCCATATTTAGTCATAATCAATTAATGTGCTCCTTCCATGGCTGGACACTAGTTTATGAATATAAAGTTTTTCACTTTATTAATTCTTGGATTCATTTTTTATTAAAGTAAAAATCTCTCTTGTTTCCAAATTTAACCTGTTAAAAATCTTTATTTAATTATTAACAGATTTTTGTATTCATTTAATACTTAATAATTTTCTAAATTGAACGCTAAATATAATGTATATGCAACTACTAAAAGGTGTTCGAATTTTCTAAAACGCCATCTAGTGAAGTAACTTGGAAACTTATACTTAAAACAAGCGTCATCTAGCGATAAAAATTGGAACTACGTGCTTGATTGGAAAGCCACACGATACACAATAGATGGAGCTATAGTTTACTAGTTTAATGTGTAGATGGCGGCAATCGCAAGTATAACAAGTGACATTTTAAAAAGTTGTTTACTATTTATAAAGCATTTTATTTATTTTTTTATGCAACGACCGTTTTTATATATGAATAATAGTTCATTTATTTACTTTGGTTGCCATCAAAACAACGCTTGTAATAAATGTTATTTTGGTGGCAATACACACATATTTTATATATTATCCAAATAAAATAGAAATAAATTAAAAGCAGTCGAACATTCAAATTTTATTACCGATCATGGATCATGTTAATCATAAAAATGTTAAGCAAATTAATGAAATTTAAGGTTATTCAAAATTTGCATTTACCCAGTTGTAGCGTACAGCACTATGGCGTCGCGTTGCGTCGCGCTCCGGGCCACTTCACAAGCAAAAAAATGTAAAAATAGTAAAAAACTGTATTAAAACTATTATGTTTACATCTCTTTTACATATTCAATGTAATGTGACTTATAAATTTCTATTTCAAAGTTCACTTGACTTCATTAAACCATAACGTGCGACGTTTTAAGAGCAGAGGATGGTAATGGAGGGTTTCGGTTATTATAAACCTATTATTTGTCTAAACAAAAGTAAGCTGTAAATACCTATGCCATGTGCTTGGCATCAAGAGACTGTATACACGTAGGTATACACTATCAGAATCAAAAAAAAAACACACACATTGATATGTGTATTGTCATTGCTTCCAGTACAGTTTTATTAGAGTATTCAGCTTCCGTAAGCATAAAATAATTTTCTATATAGACATCATACTCAGAGTTCCTCTGTCGTGTACATCTCTATGCCTGTGGTCGCTGTCACAGTGGGACGAACTTAAGACGTGGTGCTGCGGTAGGGCCGGCGCGGGCGGCCGGTCGTCGATACTTGCCTCTCGGTAAGTAATCAAATAACTGTGAAGTGAAGCGTGAGATTGTGCGGACGGCCGCCGACACTAGCATTCTTAATTGGGATTTCATTTGCGAAGACTCACTGGGACTCCATGTCTCGTGTGTTGAGCCATCTAGGATAGGTCTACTGCTAAAGCCAGGATGTGCAGAAAGTCACGGTGACGACTCACGTGAATTGAATAAATAACAGCTATAAAGTATTTAATATTGTGCATCAAAAGTTTCAGTAAGACAGCAAAAACTTAATATAAGTTTCTATTGGCTCTGAGCTTATATTTCTGCTCAGTGAAATCGCTCCACCAGGAGCGTTCTTGCGTGTACGTTAATTAAAAAATTAATTACGTTAAAATAAAATAGAAACATCTATTTTCTTATCATTGTTTGTCGTCTCTTGGTTTCCGTCCTCTTGTATACATACGAGTATAAACATAACTCATTTTTTCATTTTTGTAAATATTTTACAATGATTATTCAAATTAAATACATTTATTTTGCCAATGAATAATATTTAAATAACGCACCTACAGCACGCTGCACCATATCTCAACCGATTGAGTAAATTGGCTGAACTTTTAAATTTCATTCACACAAATGCCAATAAAACCAGTTTACAGATAACGGCAATCGACATGAATTTGCAATTACTCTAATTACAAGACACTTATACAACGTACCGTTTTCTTAAATTATTGAGGAACTGTAAATTTTAAATACAAATAGAAAATGTCACAATGATCTAACAGTGCGCCTTGCTGGTCTTGCGCAATTACCTTCGGGGCCGCAGGTAGCCACTTCAATTCCATGTGCTATGAATGAAACAGGTAATAAAAATATACTCCGTAGTATACGAAATACTAAATTTAAAGGCAGTTTGGTAGACACACGACTGCATATGACGGCAATATCTTATTAAAAACTATTGACTTACATTAATAAGCTAGATGCCTATTTCAATAATGATATGAAGTTATGAGAAAATTGAAAAGACTAACTGAATTGACTTGCCCTATGCCCTTTAATATCTCGAGATTAGTGTGTAGCATATGGTGCATGGTGCATGGTGCACGGCGTGAACCCGGCACAGTGCTGGACCTCCTTTGCCAGGAGTCACGCACGTCTGATTGACGCTCAACGCCCGTATGAGCGTTATTTAATTACCGTCTCTCGAACATGGCGGGCGGCGGCGGGGGACGGCGGAGGGCGGAGAGGGGGGGGGGCGAGACAGAGATAACTTCAAATTAAATTAATAAACACCCAAATTGTATTACATTTGGTACTTATGGAAACGGAGTAATGTGGATTGCTGAACATGTGTACAGTAGATGCTTACCGTGTAGGGTGAAGAGCTTTAGAAGTCAGTCAACCTGAAATACTTTTATGAAGTGTATAATAGTAGTTTAAAAAAATTATATCAACGAGTATTAGGTAGTCTTCGAGTTAGACAAGAGAAGTTAGTTTAGTAGAAAGTGACACTGTTTAAATTTTCTTATAGTATGTGTGTCTGTAACACAAGCAATACGATGTTGGGACATAATCTGTTAAATTAATTATTATAATATGAAAGGAAAGTTTTAATTTGGTTCTATAATGTAAATATATATATATATATATATATATATATATATATATATATATATATATATATATATATATATATATATATATATATATATATATATATATATATATATATATATATATATATACATATATTTAAAAATATCTTAAATTAGTTTTCACAAACAAGAAAATTAAAGGGTATACAGTCATGTTGAACATTTTGATTACTATATGTTTAAGTGTTATTAAAAAACCCGTAACGCTGATATGGGATACTTTACGTACAATCCGTCCGGCCGGTCGGTCGGTCGGGCCTCGCCTCGCCTCGCCTCGCCTCGCCTCGCACTTACTTGTGTTATTGCTTTAATACTCGTAAACATTTAGTTGCTCGCCATATCTTTAATTAAAATTTAAAAATAACTCGAATAACATTAACGTTGATAACAAAATGTTGTCAATAACGTGTGGAATTTATTGCGCTGACAAATTTAATTATTAATTTTAGGCGCAAATTCGTAAAGAATGGAGTTTGGATGAGCAAGGCTCCTACAATATAATTAGTAATAGGGAACACGAACAGTATCTCATAAGGTCGTCGGACCGACCTGAACGTACGGTAATAATAACGCGCGGAAGAGCCCGCGGTTCATCAGAGGCTGTGTCATGGATGAACTTGTTCTCTAAAATAAAGTCTAAATGAAACGAGCACAATCGCTGGTCGTCTTATTTGCCTCGGACCTGTCCCGAGCCGGCTATTTTGGTCGCTCGTGAAGTGTACTCTTATGTAACTAAACGACGGAGGCTGCTCTTTCTCGTGCTGGTCGATTATGAAGAAGATAAAGTTTCTTCTTCGTATAAACAGAGATACAGCTAGGTATTTGCCGCCTTTTGTGCGAGCAGCTCGCTACGACAGATACAGACAAAGCTTTTTTTTAAATGTAAGTACACTTATTTATTTTTGTAATAATCATACATCATCATGTATAATATCATCATCACATCATCACCAAACTAAACGAACAAAAATAACGCCACCTTTTGCAGAAAAACGTATAAAAAAGAAATAAATAAAATCACTAGAATGGAATAAATCACGTTCGATCCTCCGGAGAGCGTGGAGTCGTAGCGTGTGTGAGGCTCGATGAGGCTCGACGAGGTTCGATGTAGGGATGAAGTGAAAGAGTTTTTTTTTTTAATTTCAGTCGACGGCGCGTCACATCTGCTGGTGTATCAGATGACCGCCGTTTTTTCTTTTGGTCTCGACCACCAGGTCTCTGCATCGCGCTCGCACAGTCTTCGTCCATTAAGACCTCAGGAATGCATTTTTTTAACAATATTTTTAATAGTTATCTAAACATGTTTCACAAATGATTATTTCCTCATATAGATCTCCTTTAATACTTTATTTATATGTTATAATATATTTTAGCTTACGCTCTCAAATATACACAACACAGTTGTAAATAAAGCGCACAGTAGCACAGTAGCACAGTAGCACGAATGCGAATTGTTTGCATTACAAACATACGCACTTTTCATTAAAATATCACTAAATAAATAAATAAATAAATAAAAATAAGATTGGGTTATGAATTCATCACAGTACTATAGACTATGAGGATGTAATACATATCTACTTACAACTTCTTAGCCATGCCCAAAGCTTACCTGAAATGAAAAAGGTTGGACATTATTATTTTATCCACTATAGCAACATTCGTTTTAACATCTCTTAACAGGAAACGTATTCTTATCGCCAAGTATCAAGACTACACACTACACACTACACAGTGCTCATCTCAGGTTCACGCACCCACCCTTGCTTCAATTTTTTCCAACAGGTTGTTTGTCAATGTGTGCGTGTAGCGTACGTCAAATTTACACACAATAACATACACTAACACACACACACACACACACACGCGCACACACGCACGCGCATACACACACGTATTCGTAATGATATCAAGTTTCAAGTGTGCTCAGAATGCGACAACGTTTTGGTTAACTATTTTATTAACATAAAAATGTACTGAGCTATGACTTTGTTTCATATGGAAATTTTTGGAGAGTGTATGAATAATAATAATACTCTACGTATACTATAAAATCCTAGATGATGATGATGCTGAACAAATGAACAAATGAACAAGTGAACAAGTGAACAAGCAAACAAGTGAACAAGCAAACAAGTGAACAAGCAAACAAGTGAACAAGTGAACAAGCAAACAAGTGAACAAGCAAACAAGTGAACAAGCAAACAAGTGAACAAGTGAACAAGCAAACAAGTGAACAAGCAAACAAGTGAACAAGTGAACAAGCAAACAAGTGAACAAGTGAACAAGTGAACAAGTGAACAGAAACATTCTGTAGTTATGCAAAATGTTTCCGGTCACTCTTATTACACTGTATTTAGAAAACTTAATTAAAATAATAATTTATAATATCTCTAAAAAGGCCAACAAGCTGTCAAGTGTTTTATAGAGTATACGTTGCAAAAGGGAACTGCGCGGTGAAAACAATAAAACTGTACACTATTAAATTTATAATACACGTACATATCATTTTTTGTACTAATAATTTCTGAATAAAGATTTTTCTAAAGCCTTATAACATTAGCTGATGACACGGTGAGAGAGAGAGAGACTAGTGTAGACACTCTCTTATTTCTGTGTCACGCCGCGACAGATGCAACAATTAATTTAGCTCGGTAATAACTAATAACAATAAACTGAAGTATGTACATCTGTAGTCGCGCGCCGGCCGGAGTTGCCGTATAGGGTCACTATAGCGTTACTACGCGCGTGGGCGCGGGACCGCCCGCAGGCGCCGGGCAGCGCTTGCGGTTTTCACACTTGGTTCACTTTTCTCAACCTTGACCGATTCGTTTTGGAAACAAACACTATTTCAATATTACACAACCACCGACCGACCGATGCAGTGTGGTCTCCAGCCGCCTGGTCTATTAGGTGACGCGGTCGAGTCCTGCAGGAAGCTAATTTGCAATTTATTTATTAGAGATGTCAATGTACAGTCTGGTCGGTCAGCGTCGGGCCAGCCCGCTACCTGTTTAGAACGTAATAGTCTATAGATATAGAGTAGTAGTAGAATAGAAATACCGATTGAGCTTTTGACATTTGCATCGTAAGTTTACTTGCAGAGAAGTAGCCGAGTCCTTTCGTTTCACACTTAGTATGTGACGAGGCTTGGAGTGGCAGTCGCTACGCCCGAGTGCTCTCCGTCTTTAACCCACATTGAATTATTATCGATGAGAGTCGTTCTCTTTGAATATAGTATTGTATTTTACACTTTCCTCTTATTTCCAGGACCGAGTTTCAAACATTTCATTACTAACATACACTTGTTACTTTGTTCAACAAAGAGGCTTCAAAGGTGGCTCATTGAAATTTTGCAAAGAAAATGTCCACTTTCTGAGTAAATCTACAATATTTATTTATATTTTGACGTAAGAGACACTCGTCAGAAACTAAGCATTCAATTATATACTTAGGTAGGAATATCTCTGACTTTAAAACAAGAGAAGTATAGTTTACTTCACTTGTACGTCGCGTCGTATATATATATATATATATATATATATATATATATATATATATATATATATATATATATATATATATATATATATATATATATATATATATATATATATATATATATATATATATATTCAGATCACTATTGTTCTTTTATTGATCCATACTTATCACTCACTAATATAATAAGATTGTTTAAAATACATTGTTCGGTTGAACGCGTTAATTTAAGAAGTACGAGTACCTACCTGTTCGAAGTGAACAGTAATCTATTTGTAGAGGTGTTATATTATAGCATGCTAGTTGTATCGATGGAACTCATAGTGGCTGGGAGCCGCGGCGAGACTCACCTCGGGCACTGACAATATGCCATATGTAGTTATGTGACATACACGGTATAGACTTTTAGTTATTTCAATATACCTAAGAGGGTCAAACCAGAGCCATTCTTATTATGATTATATAATAGCATACAATAATAGCATATAATAGCATACAATTTTATTCTCGCCCATCTATCAAGGAGGTTCTAAGGCCACTTTCGTAATAGATACAATATTTAAACTATTTCGTATAAGGTGATTGAAGTTGAGGGGAATGGGACTCACTCGCTGTGCCGCGTGCGTATATGTTCTGTTAAATTATTATTATTATTATTAATATATATTAAAGATATATTTCAGCTCTGTTATATGTATGTATGTCGCACACAATAGATGCACTGACTTCGACCGGACGAGTGTTGCGGCTCAAGTTGCATTGAGAATTGAAAACATCGCTGAAACGTGAAGCCTCGCTGGTCGCCTGGTGGTCACCATACAATCTTATAATTTTAAATATCTTACATTATCTTATATAGTTTTGTAAGAAAAATATTAAAAATAAAAGCTACTAGTGGACGCCCACAACTTCGTCGGCGTGGCCTTTAACACGACAACGCAAACTGCACATTAGGCTTAATAAATATTATTGAAGATACTTCTTATTATTTTTTAGTCTAGCTTATCTATTTTGTTTCTATGTCAGATGTTCTAGATCTTTGATATTATATACCAAAAAGGGTCGAAGAAAATCAAAATGTACAGACACAATATTTTTACTGTGTGTGGCTTTGAACGCTTTACCGATGTTCTAGGACTTATTTATATTTTATTTTTTTTCTTTTAAAATCACTTTCTCTCGCGCGAATTACGAGATAAAAAATACGCTTGCTCCACATCCTTCTATGTTCTCGTAAAGTTTCATAAAGATCGGCGTAGCTGTTCTAGAGATTAGCCCGAACAAACAGAAAGAGAGACAAACACACAAAACATTTTAAAATGTTATTTTATATTTTAGTAACGTGTAAATAATTATATACACTGGTAAAAACCTTAGTTATTTTGTAATCACAAACCGACACTCCATGTTGTTATATATGCTTAGAGTATAGATGTATAGAGTATTCAGTGTGTTATAATATCCTTAATATAGGTCAGTTCATCCAAACGATTGGTGACAAGTTTGATGGCAAGTGTACTCCTGGCCTTGTATGTACTTGTAGTACGACTTCTTATGGATTAAGTGGTCTGTTACTCTACACGTCGACTACAGACCACTTTACAGGTCCTATTTGAAAGTACTCAAATCATACAGGAACCCGTACAAAAATACACACAAGTTTCCATCCAAACTCCTCGAACCATTTAGGCGGAGTATGGCGACAAACAAACATGCGTACAGAACAATATAGATACATATATTTATATTTCCACAATGCATATGTATCAAGTCCCATTTACTTATACATCGAGAACATATACCATACGTGCTGGTGCTGGGCCTCTGCCTAGAGGTGCGATTGTTCTATATTAATGGGATATTTCTCAGAAGGGTCTTATTTCAGTTTACAATTTTTGTTAAAAACGAGTAGTATGCATTTTGGAAATGTCGAGATATGTTAGAAATATGTTATGTTATAGTTAAATATTAAATTGGCTATTTTACTTGAGAACATGATAGTTTGCTGGACTTTTTGCTGGTTTAATCTAGAAATTACGAGAATGAAGGAAGAGTCTTCGACATAATCTAGCGTAAGCTTCTGTCTGTAACATGATGAACGAAGAAGAACCTGTTTCCACTCAGCCTCGTCGAGCTAGTATCTATTTGAAGTACAGGCTTCCATTCTCCTTCCATTAACCATAGTGGTCCAACAGACACACCGAGGTAGTATTTGCTTTAAATTAAATTTATACATGATGGAAGAAAATACAAAATACTTCAAGTTAGTGAAATGTGAATATGTTTTTACGTGCATTCTACAATTGGTTACGGCGGCGCGGGGAGGGGGGGGGGGGCTGTGGGAGATACACAGTGATGACATTCTTTTTACCTTTTGCTAGAAAGGTTGTATAATTATATTAGTCCATTCCTACAATACGTCAATAGTATTTTTATATATTGTTTTTGTTTTGTTGACGTCTACCAAGCTTAAGGACCAACGAAATCGTTAGAGATCGCCAACACTCGTACTTGTGTGTAAACAAGTGTTTAGACAGAAATGTAAGCTTACATATAAAAACAATACTTCTTCGAACTTCGATTGCTTGGAAAGTAAACTGATATGGTAAATAGTGACAAGTTCTTTCTATAGAATATGCAACAAAGCCTTCGTTATCAGTTTCTTAATTCAATACTTGTGAATTCGGTAAACGATATGTTAATTATTATCTAATCATACATATATATATATATATATATATATATATATATATATATATATATATATATATATATATATATATATATATATATATATATATATATATATATATAGGCCCAGCTAGTATTGGCAAAATTGCAATACTAAATTATCAAAATTTAAAACAGTTTATTTCAATAATCAACAAACATTGTTTAAAGATGAAAAGGCGTTAAAAGCACGTCAGGTTAAAGTGCACATTAGAATATGAAGAAACACATCAAATTAAGTTTCAACTTGAATGCCACTGAACCGAGACGCCAAGAAAGCTAATGCTAGATAATTACGTCGAATGACAATGTTGCGAGTCGCGGCGAGGTCGCGACATTGTGTCAACAGGCACTCATGTTTTGTAAATGACCGACGTTTGCGATCACTGCCGCTCTCCGCGTGCAATACAAGCTACGCCGCTTTTATTTTGTACAGGTATCAGTACATTTGAGTACAGACAAGTATGAGACACGTCTTATCAATATATCTAGATTTCCCGCCCGCCCTAGGCTAGACATATTGTGATTTACCGAACTGAGTATATTCTTTACTCTCCCAAAGTGAGATTGTAAAACTAAATCGAGAGATACGAAGATGGAAAGGACACGCTGGCACACAATTATTTAACAAGTCATTACAATTGTTGTAAATTGTAATATATGTTCTATAACAAAACGACCGACGCCATTTCTTTACAGTTACAAGACAGCTCATTGAAACATCGTCCAGCATAAACGTATCACTTACAATTGACAAAACACCATAGTTAAGGTTTCTTAGAAACAACGCCGCGTTCTTTACTCGTAAGCTAATATTGTAAGGTAACTCGCGTTACACGTTACGAGTATGTGACCGAAATACTTCACACTGTCACTTACTTCAAAACTGTAGATAGTAGATATGTATGGAGATAGAATATAAATAGTATGTTATTCATTTATGAGCTTCGTTCTATATACGAGTATACCGTTGTAGCTCGGTGATTACTAATAATTTTTATTCGGTATGTTAATACAGTTGTGCGAACTAACGGAATTGAAATGGCGTTCCCTTAGGTTGGACGTATTGACAGGTTAAACGATGTTATTATTTGAAATTCGAATCGAAGTTTATTGATATCATCATTCACATTTCACAGTATGAGGTCGCGGCGTTGAGGCTAAACTCTCTACCAGCTGGTAGGCAGCTGTCTACACTGTCATATACTAGATACAGGTAAACAGTAAAAACCCATCAAAATACGTCAAGACTAAGTATATTTAAATCATCCAATTCACAGGACAGGAAAAAAATGTTAGCGTAAACATAATGTAAGGTATTGTAACATAATAAGTTATTCTGTATTTTATGTAAATGTTTGTGTACAATGTTCTATAAAGCAAAGAAAAAATATAAAGTATATATTTAACATGAATAGATTCAACGTTAATTAGAAAGCGTTTAAGACGTATACAAGTGTTCGAGAACTTCCTTCCGCCTCTACAGCGTGCGACGTTCACTAGATGAGGATTTTAATTTGAGCGTAAGATGGCTTCATTAACTCCGTCGCAGGCGAAGGCAGGGCGGGCAAGAAATGCCTCGTCTGAGATGCTGGGAAGCTGGAGTTTCAATATTAACATATTTTCTTGTGGACAGAGCGAACCTAGTGTCAAGGCAGGAGGACGGAGGGAGTGGCGGACATTAACTAATAAATAATATGCAGCATATTATTCGTATATATTAAGTATGAGGATTAGAATACAATTCTATACAATGTATTAATAACATTTTTATAAAAATCAAAATCAAAAATCAAAATATTATTTATTCAAATAGGCTATTACAAGCACTTTCGAATCAAGTCATTTAACATAAGTGTCAGTATTGTCAGTCCTATTAGAAGCTACCACCAGCTCAGAGAGCAGTTCTGCTGAGAAGACCTGGCGAGAATCTCAACAGTTGTTTTTAATGTAAAGTTACAATATATAAAGCTATATTTACCCAATTTTGAAAATGAACTCATTTATGAATGGGTTTTTAAATTGCATATCATAAATATGCATACACAGGAACCAAAATACAATAAACATTAATAATTTTAAATAATAATTTTAAAATTAACATGAAACGATATGTTTTTTTAGCTAACGTACGAGTATAACCTCATTAAAATTTAACATCAGTGCGGCGCGGTGGTCGTGGGTACGATTACTACTCGGGGGAATTAATCATTTTCATTTTTCCCGCCGAGAAAAATAACATGTGGCGTTGAGGCTTGTCTATTACTCAATTGAGCCACTGGAGCAGGCAGATTACTTCTCTCTAGGCAGAAAGACATCGCTAGATACTTGCGAGGTAAAACGTGAAGTAAAATAATAAAAAAAAATTGTAAAATATATAAAAAATTGTAAAATATATAAAAATACATTTTACAATATTCTTTCCGTGGAGACTATACGTTAATATATGAATATACGTTTAGTTTTCAGCTATTTTAAATTTATATGCCTAATTTAAAGTTATATGCGTGGTCTGTGTGGGTATCTGCGTTTGATGGTAGATAGCTGCTGTCATAGCCTCGAGGCTGTAGGCTTCACAACTTTATTATACAGAACTCCTGCGTCCAGTCGCGCGTCCGCAACACACGCGCGGCCCCGCTTTGTGCTCTGTGACTACTGTATACATTTATATACTATAGAATAACAATGACAGTTACACAGTCACAGTCCACAGTCGGGATTAAAATGATGTATTATTATTTTATACAAGGAATATATGGTTACTATCATAAAGAAAGGAAAAATTAAATGTTTTGAAAGTATATATATATATATATATATATATATATATATATATATATATATATATATATATATATATATATATATATATATATATATATATATATATATATATATATATATATATATATATCTATATATATATATATATATATATATATATATATATATATATATATATATATATATATATATATATATATATATATATATATATATATATATATATATATATATATATATATATATATATATATATATATATATATATATATATATATATATATATATATATATATATATATATATATATATATATATATATATATATATATATATATATATATATATATATATATATATATATATATATGGCAGTGGCACCATAGTAGGTATTCTGAAGATTTTATGAAATTAGCTAGAATAAACAAGTTGGGTGGTAGTAGTATTCACGTCCCTCATTTGCCATACATCTTTAATCGCGAGCGCGGGGGCCCTGTGACCGCGTGTTGCTGGGCGGGCATTCCACTGGAGCCTACAATCGATAGTTATACCTGAACACTTCTGATTGCGTTACATTGAGAGCTTCACCTTCAATAAGCCTTAAATTTGGTTTTTTGGATATTAGGTTATGCGTGTGTTCTATACATTTAGTTTTTGTAATATTTGAATTAAAATTATGGACCTTAAACCAACGAAGACATTCAAATTGATTTATACTGAACTGTATGACTTTAAAAAAAAAACAATGTAATTGTTAAATAAAATTTAAAGTTCTAAAGATTTTGTGCCCGTCCATATCGTAAGTATCCCTGCCGCATACAGCAGAGTTAGCAGATGGAACATACTGTACACACAGTCAGTTCCACGCGGACGTCAACGACGCACCAGTAACGGATGGACGGACGGACGGACTAACTAACTACAGCTAACATTACGTTAACAGTCCCAAAATATTACAGAAACTTAATTAATGAAGTCAAGACCAGCGCATAGAACATTGAAGAGCGTCTGGCTGATATGTTATCACTTCAAACATTCCTCAGCGCCCGCGCACCCCCCGCGCACCCCCGCACTACTCACGCCCCCCGCGCACCCCGCGCCGCCGCCGCCGCGTCTCCGAATACTAATCGATGACAATTAGCGCCATTCACCAAATAACAATACTTAATTCATTCAAGTGGGTTCTTCATTGAACTGCAAATTAATCGTAACCAATATCCTGTTATAGTAATAATGAATGTGCATTAAATTGCCATTCCTGAAACCGTTCGTTGAATTTAATTTTTATATGAAATAGTTAGTACTTCTTAAATTTATATAAAATTTTGACATCACTAGGTGCGTGTAGAGACAGCACTAACGTTCTAACACACAACCCTAGATTCCCACTCAGCCCACTCTTCCTACTCTGCTTAACCAAAAAAAATATATACTAAAATATTATATATATATATATTATATATATATATATATATATATATATATATATATATATATATATATATATATTATATATATATATATATATATATATATATATATATATATATATATATATAACTATTATAATATAATCTATACAGATGAAATGAATAACCATAGGTACTGTTATTGTTATTCGAATACTAAAGCTCTGCCTTAGGTAACTAAAAGCTCATTGAGCATTCGTGAATGTAATACAACACCGACGGTGACGACATCAATGTGCTAATAGTGACGTCACACTGTCACCGTCACATGTACTTGCACTGTGGGTCAAGCTAGACGAAAACATTTTTTTTTATGAACTGAATATTTGAGACCTGGTGGTAGCGCGTGGTGGAAACGCGTGGTGGTGTCGCGGGCTCGGTGCCTTACTTGGACAAAGGTATGATTATATTTAAATTATTTTATTTTCTTTACTATAGAGAGGCGAAGTGTCCGCCGTCTAGACGCAATATTTCGAATATTAGATAGAAAGTGTGGCTCGGAGTATTCCAGCACTAGGTCCTCATTGCCACGAGTAGCATAAAACAATAAAATTTTATAAATATGTACTAATTACTTTAGTAGCTTTGAACTATTACGACTTGATGAAAAATTACGTGACTAAATTTACATTTATTTTAAACCTACGTTTAATTTTTTTTGAAAACAGTAAAGAATTTGCTTACGTTAAAAACTCTAAAGCGTCCTCGAGGATGCGAACGCAATGAATTTCTGTGAGAGCTTTAGTGGCACTCGCTTATGAAGCTCGGAAGCTTTCATGTGATTACACTTAATCTATATCTAACGTACTATGTGAATACTGTACTTTGACATTGGCTCGAAAGTCGTTACAATAAACAAGCGCTGGCATCGTTGTAATATGTAAGCTATAAAACATTAGCATTTGATCTATGTGAGAAGCTCGAAGCGAACCGTTAGAGGACAGAGGGTCAAGGGCGGAGGGCGGAGGGATCGATATTACATATAAATATGCAAGTTTTTGCAATATACTGCAATTACAGGCGACGTGGTTCCGTTAGCGAATAAAAACTAGGCAGATTGGTAAGAGTGTACGGTACCGGGACCTCAGAGCTGTGGCGGCACTACTTGTTGCGCCGAGTAAGTCGACGCTTGATTATCGAACATATTTATAGACAATATATTAAATTAAAGTTAAATAGACTGGTTAAAAGGGCTATAAAACAATATAATATTATATATACGGTTATATATTATATATATGTAGATTTAAAATTTATATTTTTACCGTACACGTTTACGTCCGACACCATCGGTTCGGCTGCGAGAAAATACTATTCAGCCCGTCTGTTGCATATTTGTTTTGTAATAGTTTACCAAAATATATAAATATATATTTACGCTAGTAGTTAAATACCTAGTTACTTGTATGTCTGTACTGGATATAATGTCTAAATATCAATTTATCGTTTTGTGAGTATTTATTTAGTTGAAAGTGCTTCTAATTATTATTGTTTATCCCATGTATCTACACTATCCGCTTCTCGTCAGCTCCACTCTCTGTCCCACTCAAAGCAGGGCCGAGAGAAGACCAACAACTTCACTCCAACGCCGATACAGAGCCACGATGACTTCAACCACACTCGAATTTTCATATATTTAAGATACTCGTACCACAACTACCTAGTAATAAAAAAGTTAGAAATTATTCTGATTTACTTTGACTAGAAATCTATCTATCGAAAATATAATTTTTCCTCATATTTTTCTTGCATTAATCTATCTTCTCCTATAAACTCTGACATTATCACTCGAGTTTCGAGGGTTACATAACGGCGTCATACAACGTCGTCAGCAATAGGTACTACGTCACGTACTACTAATAGGAAACGGTAGCTGTATAAGGGGTATTCTCAATCATTGTGCTAAAGCGAAGCGGCGCGGGTCACAGTGAATTACTTTCACCGCCAGAAGAAATGCGCAATCGATGCCGTGTTCAATTCCGCGACGCCGCGCTCCTTGTAATTCACACCTTGTTGTTTTGTTTGTCATTTTGTATTTTAAAGTGTTCGTCTAACACACACATGCATATGTATGTGTGTGTATGGTGATCCAGTTTCTGCCCATCGCGTTAAATGCTTGATATACTAAATAATATTCTGTATAGTTTTAAATGAACAAACATTTACAACATAAATTTATTAAACAGTTTTTCATATAATTGCACATTAACATAATGGTTTGTATGTGTATCTGTTCATAGTTTTAGTATTGCACATCTTCCCATCAGCAGAGAAGTCACTACGGGACTTCTGAACGGGCACCCTCCGTGGGAGCCGCCGCTTTACAAAAACTATGAGAATTGAGGCGCGATAACGGGCACGTCACATCTAGGTAAGTAAGTAATAAGTACTTCTATTATAAAGCTGCCATAAACAAACAATATCTTTATTCTCATCTGTTAGGATCAGGTTGTTTACTTAGAGAAAATGGGGGAAACAGACTGTCTTAATAGTAATAATAATACTATATAGCTTCTTTTAGCTTTCTCTGGAAACGGCGGATGGAGACAGCTCAAGCAAAAAAAAAAAAACAGGGGTCCATGTTTCTATTAGGTACCTACTCGTAAGTTCATTTTAAGTTTCAACTTTAAGGAGGAAGTTCGCAATCATCAATAATTCCATATTTTCATAATTTAACATGACTTAACATTAGTATGTCCCTGTCTCTGATATTCAGTAAGAGGCAAGTCAGCGGTACGGAAGCGTAAAGGTTAAGCGTGATGTCTTTAGATGCTGCACTATACGTATCTCACGACTCGACGAGGATCTGAATGGATAATTAGAATAAATTATTTTATTGAAGAGCGTTCGTGAATAAATAATAATATTTTATTTAATTGCTTAATTTATATGAAAATGTATTACTAATTCGACATTGTTAATGCATTTTTAAATGATTGTCTAACCAATTATAAAACACCAAACTATTTATGCTTTCTTTAAGTACTCTGGTAGTTCTCTGATAAATAACAGATATATTAAGATTTAACGTGAATATATTGAAATGTTGTTCCAACTAGACATAAATACATATGTTCACTTTCATATAAGATTGCTTTGCTATTAGCTGTTGGTTTCGAAAGTATGCATTTCTTAACATCCAATTTGTTGCATACTTTTACGATTACGAAAACGAGTCTGAGAATTGAACTAACTGGAGGCGATGCGACGAGACGCGACCGGCTCTACGTACGGCTCCGTTATAATAAACTAATAACTATAAAATCAAGAACAATTAAAACGGTCCCGGGAATAATTGGAATAAATAATGACGGGTTGCGCTTGCGCTTGCTCATTTTTTACGATTATAACTGGCTATATTTCAAAATATTTTCATTCAAAATAAATAATTAAGAAATAAAGCGGTGCTAGGACAGATCCTTTAAAAATACAAATGTTGATATGTAACTAAAATGCAAAACGCGATGGAAATAATGAAGATCATGTATGATACAATACCGTACTGGTTAGAAGAAACACATTCGTAGAATAAATAACATTTGTTCAGCAGCAGCAGCAGCTCCATCGCTCAATATTCATATAACAACGTTTTAGATTTGTATGTGCGATACGACTCGAATACAAAGAGGCGAAATGGTATTAAAATGACGTATCCAATATACTGTACAATAGTTAATATGAAGTTTGACTCCATAGAGTTGTACTGCGCAAGCGGCTGGTCGCTCGGGCGCTCGAGCAATACGCTCGAGTGTCGCGACTCGCAAACAATACTTATGGTATATATTATAATGTTTACCATTTTGTTGTTACTGAATCAAAATCAATGTTCAAGGCTGAGGCTGATAGATCATTATTTTATTTAATCTTCGTTTGAGGTAAAAACTAAAACCAGAATGGAAACAATTATGCTAACATTTAGAATTTTTAATATTTTAATTTTAATTAATAATTTATTAATTTCATAAAGATGAAGAGTTTGTTTGTTTGGACGCGCTAATCTCGCGAACTACCGGTTCGAATCGGAATAATATTTTTGCATTGGATGGTCCATTTATCGAGGGTTGCTGTAGTCCACGGTTGATGCGAATATTAGAGCTGGTTATTACTTAAGTTTTAACTTCTACTGAATAGTACTTGATGTTGGCAACAATGTTATATATGCAGTCTATAGTGTATCAAATAGCACTTGAATTTTTGTTTTAAATATGCCCTAGGCAGAATTAAGAACAAATGATAATGAATGAATATATTTTACGAGTAAGTATCCGATCGTATTATAGGGTCCAATACTGTGTCCGTTACGAATACAATGTTGAACCTTATGAAGTTTCTCGTTATCGGTGTACTAAATACCTGTAATGTATATATATATATATATATATATATATATATATATATATATATATATATATATATATATATATATATATATATATATATATATATATATATATATATATATATATATATATATATATATATATATATTTATATATAATCTCGTAGAAAACTTGTAAGTCCATGTTGTGTATGTAGAAAATATTTGCTTTCCAGAAGCTGTCGCCATTATTATGAAACTAGAGGCTGTCTTCGGATGTATTTAACAAAACTGGTATAGCAACTGTCGAGTCGTGTATATCGCCATGGAAGGTCTGCGACACGCGCACTTGTTATGATACGTAATAATACCGTGAAATGTAACATGGTCTTTGTTGTCATATTGTCATGGTGTTTCATTTTGCCTAACAGAACTGAGGGCCTGAGTAGTTTCTCGTTATACATGTTATTTACATTGACAATGGTCATCCATATTCTATGAAATGGAACTTAATTTAATTCTATAAATTAGCAATTCATCCAATGTATAATAATAAAGGTGTGCAATCAAAATGCTTACCGTATAGGGACTTTAACCCTACGATACAGTATGCAGAGAGCGCGCACTACAAGCGTTGGTGCGCGTGCGCCGCATACCGGCCGCGCTGCCACTTCTACAGAACACCGTCTTGAAATATCTCGCATCTACATACTCACATTGGCATATCGACCTCATACACACATACACTCAAACACACTATACACACACACACACACACACACATCCATATCTACTACCATACTTCTATCATAAACTGGTCGATATCGTGGCTTCAGAGAAGGAATAATTATACATACGGCGAAGCGTCTTAAGAAACGTTGACTGTTGCGAAAGCTGTTTCGACTTAAATCATTATTTCCTGGCTTCCACTAGCGAGTTAGACGGCCGGACTGGTAAGGTTGACCTAATCAATGTGTTATATAATGTAAGATGTATAAAATACATATGTACAATGTATGATAAGAAATCACGCAATTTTGTGCGTCGAGTTTTTTGTCACTTGTACTTGACGCATTGACAAGTCACATATGTTATGTTCTTGAGCAATGTTTATTAATAAGTATAATTTGATTTAGTTTCAATCATATTTGTTATTATTATTGTTACAATTTTAAGTCGTATATGTAAGTTATTTGAAGATTCTTGAAAAAATATTAGCTATTGTTAATAACAATCAGAGGTGATTGCTGATGAGAATAGTTACTTAACATGTCCCAAGAATAACTTAGGTCGTTGGTGCTTCAAGTGAACGTTGCTTAACACCCTGGTTGCCTGGTCTATACTTGTCACGATCATATTAACTTATATATGTAAAATCCATAGTACAGACTAAAGTGAATTAAAAAATTTAAAAAGAGATTATTTCGTGCGAGCTGATAGAAAATTAAGTAACGGCAGTAGTAGTGCGACAGTGTCGCGGTGCGTTGTCGACAACTGATTTAACATGTATATATTACAAACATTTTTTTGCTTCGACGTAGTCTGCATATAATGTAACGATATATATAGAAACGGCTCATAAATATAATAATCTAAATGAATTCATTTTAATTGCTGGATTTTACAGGCCTTTGGACTCAAACAAGTAGGCAGCGCATAAATTTGAATGAGCTTTCGCACCCTCTCTTGTTTATATTTCTCATGCAAACTACATTCGCAGCTCAGCTTTGCTATACGCGAGCCTAAAAAACATTTCAGCAATTAAACAATTTCCTTCTTAGTTGATAATAGTATTATAATACTTTAGAGACTAAGTGTTATATGTGAATTAAACATATAACATATATTTATGGTTATCATATCTAGGACACGTCTGACGTCAACAATACAAAACTATTGGAGGACCATTGACTACTTGTCAGCACAGCAACATCAATGCTGAGCATGTGTGTACATTTTTAATGAGAACCGTAAAATGTGCGAAGTTGTAATTACTGTCATTCATGAAACATTACGTGACGATTTTTAACCTACCTACTATTCTTAACCTACCTACTATTCTTAATCTACCTACTATTCTTAACCTACCTACTATTCTTAACCTACCTACTATTCTTAACCTACCTACTATTCTTAATCTACCTGCTGTACATTTCGCATTATCTATTTTTTTTTTTTAATAGAAAACATTTTTCCATCAACCTCTTTGTACTATTGTAATTGGAAAAAAAAACCAGAAATAATGGATACCCGGACGACGAAGTGTATAATATACACAAACATACTATTAAAAAAACTAAAACTATTTTGTATCACACACCGCGATACAACAACGGATATAGCGTGAAATTTATATTTATATTAAATTAGCGAATAATGTAACGCTTTGGAGCTCATAGCTCAAGATCGCGGCGCGTCCGGTCGAAAGTTGCGGATGCTGTGCCGCCTCCGGGAAGCGATAACCACACTTTTATATGTAATTGTTATTGAATAGTAAAGTACCTATAGGCAAGTAGTATTAAATGAAGCTAAATATTTTGTTAAAGCAATAATTTAGTAGATGAAGGTATGTAAGTAGGTAATCATAGCCGCAGCAGTGTGGAGGGACCGGTAGAGCTGCTCTTGTGAAAGCTATTTATTTATGGGCGAGTCTAATTAATTTTTATATGTTATTTTAAATGGTTACAATGTTGAGCTCCCTCTTTAATACGAAAGGTATACGTTTTATATACGTTTTAATATAATTTAAACGTGGTCATTGTGGATTCAGGTCCCACTCGAGGGAGCCAATGGCTCTCAACACTGGGCTCTCACTGCCTGGGTACGCAGAGATATGCATATACAGGATAAAACGTTTTTGAGACTTATGAACCCTATACGAATAGTTTATGTGTACTTAACGACATACTAACAACATCCATCCACACTCTCTCAGAATAACAGTTTAGTTTATACACAATTACTCTGCACACTGACTTATTGTGACAATTAGAAATGAAAATACAAAGTCACTATCGTCGTTCTGTCAGGGCCGGAGCCACCAGAAGGAAGTCTAGAGAAAGTATTGTGTTATCAGTACAGTAAAGTGGACACTGCTCCCCCAATAAAAAGTAATTGGAATAGAAGGATAACCCGACTAACAAAAGTTGAAGTAGTCTTTGATTTTAACTCTCCTTCCGGAGCGTGTAGTGTATGGCGTGTATAGTTAGTAGGGGCGGTTAAGGAAGTTTCAGCCGGAGTCGCAGGTAGGTGTGTTGTTTGCGAGGTAACAGACTATGCAGGCGGTTCGGGACATACTCTTCCAACACCGGGATCTGATGAGAAGCTTTAACCAGGTCAATGGTACTAAAAATAGTAGCACCGCTAAGTATGTGGGTGAAGTTATGGATGTGACGGTACAGACAGACAGACTACCTATTATTCTTTTCGAAGTCAGGTGTAATGGAGACGATGAAACAAGACGTGGTTTAGTCTGTGTGTGTGTGGGAAACGTGTGACTGAATTCAATATTTAAACCACCACAGACTAAACCACGTCTTCGAATTCCTTTATGGCAGAGATAAATTTTGGAGGAATTGGCTCCTCAAAAATTGAGATCTTCGCGAGAATGGTAACCTTGGTTTTAATATAACGCACAGTGTCATGATTAATGTTCCCTTTGAAGGCCACAAGGGCAAGTGACCTCTTCTATGATTTGTGCGAAGATAGAATTCGAAGAGGAAGCTACAGCTTTGCCATTTGGCTGCTCAGAGTGAGCGGTGTGGGCGGACGCAGAAAGTCTGGTGATGCCATCGACCAACAAGGTAAGAAAGTCTCGCAATAAGCAATAATGAGTCAGGAAGTCAGAGCCAATGATAGTAACGGTTGTAACGTCTACGGTTGTAGCGTCTCGCCAAACTATTTGCCGCCGGAGACCAAAGTTTAAAGTCAAACTGTCTTACCCGTAAGTCTTGAATGTCCAAATTCGGCTGCCAGTTGCACCGGTGAAATGCAGTTATGGCCGTGACCCCAAACTTCTGGTGGTACCAGAAGGAAGTCTATAGATAATGTTAAACAAATGTCACAATCATTTGATTTAAGGATTGTGTTACAAGGACAATAAAATGGCAACAGTAAAATGCACCTATAAAGTACAGTGAAGCACGCTTCACGTTTAAAAGCAGTTAGGAACGCTCTTGTCTAGTAAAATATCCCTTCGACTTCGACTTCCCTATACTAAAATATACGATAATACATTGTTGTAATATGTAACGCGCCAAAACTCTATAAATTGACAAAAATACAGGAACTATTATTTATTTCCAACGTATGTACGTAATATCTATGAATTTTTTTTTTTAAAAAACTAGAAAGTGTGTTGTGGAAATATCGCTGATATCGAAATATTGGATTAAACAGACGGTAAAAAAAACAATTGAAATAGAAGGCATATTGTGCAGAATATTTAACATTACGGGATTTTAGTCTAACAATAACATTCAATAACACATGCCTGTCACTATGGTGTTTCCCACACATAAGCGTATTATGTAGCTGAGATACCTAAATCCCGCTAAGGCGTTGTCATAGCCGGTGGAAGGAGTAATAATTGTTCTTAGACGTATTGTATGTGTTTAAGCATATAGGCAGAAATAAACTGCAGATTTGTCTCTATGTGCTAATAATATGTTCTTTCTTAATTTTTATATAACTAACATATATATTTGACAAGCCACCTTTTATAGACAAACTGGTGTCAAGTCACTCCGCTTTAAGCTTTCCACTCGAATGCAAGAGAAACGGAACTCAAACCTATTAAATAATTTATTCCCTGATATGGAAGCCCAATCCTCACTCATACGGTTTTCAGCTAAACACTAGGCTATGGCTTGGCAATACTATAAAAAAAAATAAAAATTCGGAAGGGTTATAAAGAAGAGTAAAAAAAATAGTTTAAGAAAACTTCATAATAAATTCAAATATTACAACTAAGACATGAATAAATCATGCATTTAATTCATTTAATAGAGTATTATTGGGTACCGACCCTCCTTGCAAGTTGCGTGCGCCGGCGCAGCGTCGCGAGATTACAGTGCGTTCTATTAAAGAGCTGAGTTGAATGAAAGTGCGTCGATGCACTCAGTTAGCTTGAAAGCAAAGCTAGGAAGTGTCCGTTTAAGACGGACATCCATGGACATATAATATGTGAAAGAGAAATCTTAAATTTATGCATAATAATGTCTAATAGTTTAATTAATGGGATATGCAGATAATAGATAAGTCGCTACATCCGGTTGCTAGATAGTTCTTCCTTCCGAGCTTTCCTCTAGTAATAGACTACTGTCAACTATGACGACAACTGTACTATATATAATAAGAGATCGTATTGATTATATTATATATGTTTTTATTTTTTTGTCTCTCTTCATGTATCTTTGGATTCTAAGTATAGGAGTATTTTAAGTATGTACAACTATTACGCCTGAGCAGGATCTAGGCTATTGATTTTGAATATAACATAACCATACTGTAATAGTTCATTAGTCCAGAAGTCCAGTAGTCCTGTAGTCCTGTAGTCCAGTAGTCCAGTAGTCCAGTAGTTCAGTAGTTCAGTAGTATAATAAAACGTAACTGTTGATGTTTTTCCATCAATCGTACAAATGAAAGCTCGCAACTAATAGATAAAAACATATTAAATTATTCACAAAAAAAAAAGTTATTTGTAAAATATATAATAAACTTAAATATTGAATTCAGTCATTGATTATTTAGACCACATGCGCTGGCGGAATCGCGGTCACAAGCTAATTTAAATTATACGTAGATACTTCAATATATTAATGTTTACATTCGATATTGTTTCTATCAGTTCATTATATATGGACGCCATTACGACGCACTTGCACGCAGTTGTTGTGGATTGAAATTCCGTTTAGGGGAATGCATGTACGAGTATGTATAACTTTGAGTAAAAAAAAGCTCTAAATACGATTTAATTAACTATATATCAATAAGTTACTACGGTTTACTCTCGGGGAATGGAATATTCCATTTTACTGTACTCTGTAGGTACTGAGGTATGCCCTGCTCTGGCCTGCAGGGTACAATATTCAAGTCAGTAAGTTATACAGTTATGTTTTTTGGGCATAATGAATTTAATTATTAACTTTCGTTGTATTTGTCTGTCTGTCTGTCTTAATACCGTTAAGGTTATCATTTCCAGCTATTATAGGATGACGACCATGTTGTGCGATGTGTACGTGAACCTGTTCTTGCGATTGTGTCCCCTGTTAGCAGCACGCTTAGCATATCCAGACACACCTGCCTACTGATCACTTGTTGAAAGTAATAAATACTTTACTCGCTCGCTAATGACGAAGATTTCGAATAGTTTCCAAGATACATAACTTAATGTTATTTATAGTTTAAATTAGACCGTTCATAAATATTGATGAAGGAAATGTGAATATACCTACATGTATATATATATATATATATATATATATATATAATATATATATATATATATATATATATATATATATATATATATATATATATATATATATATATATATATATATATATATATATATATATACTTACTGATATACTGACGGCATATCGCTCTGACGAAGTTTGGCTTTCCGCATCACATTATGTAAAATTTTATTATGTGATTATTGACTGGTCTCAACCAGATTTACTCGATCCCGTGTAGTGTACGCATATTTGAACTGAATAGACTTTCCATATTAATTATCCGAATAGCGAACCGATATTTCGATTTTGACGTAATTTAATTATCGTTGGTTATTTCTAAAATATCACTTAATAATTTTAACATTATTTGTACAATAACAGTGATCAGTATGACGAATAGACACCCTCTATCTCCGGCCCGTTATCCGGACTTCAGTTTAAAGCAAGTATAAAGAATTCGACGGTCTCCGACCAAGCGGCGCTCGAACGGTTTCGAACCGCAATGTTTTATAAGACATTCCGATATACTTTTATAGCGCAGAGAGGACAGCAATAAAAGGCGCGTTGTCAATATTAATATACTTTTACTGGACAAAAACAAAACAGAGTATGGTTTGCTTCGCGAGACTGTTTCCCACGCGGTCCTGAGAGCACCGCCCGCCGCGACGTGCACATGTGCGACGAGCGACGAGCGACGAGAGACGAGCGAACGATACCTACCTACCTACCTACCTACCTACCTACATACATACATACCTACTCTTGTATATTTTTATTAATCAAATTTTATAACCACATATGTGAAGGATATAAAGTAAATAAATAAATGTATTATTAAACAAGCTTCTGTGCAGCTTACTATACGAGTACATCTCCATTGTATATATAAGTTAGTTGCTATACATTAATTTATTAGTAATTTTGTAACGATATTTGTTTCCATACGTTCTATTTGCCATGTCTTGCCTATTTTATATATAAAAGTGAGTTTCATGAAATATATTTTTAATATTACTTTATATTTAAAATATAAATACATTGTAATTATGAACATGTACGTAAGAGATCAGAACGCCCATAAATACTTATAATAAATAATTATACTATATTATAAATAATTTTTAAGCAGCGACATAGTTTCTAGAAAGAATATGAATTGTAAAGTGAAAATATTTGAAAACTTAATGTACGCCGGCCAGGAATTAGGGCAGGTGATGGATTAGACTCCACGTTCGGAACAAAAATATACTTGTTGCGTTCTAACTCGAACGTCAAAGAGTATCGCCCATTGCAGGACACTCTCTCTTTAGTGTCGTAACACTCCGTTCTGTGCTTTCTGCGTGAATTTGCGTTAGTGTTGGAACTGCGCGACATACTTTGTGTAAACAGAGCGGAGGAATAAAATTTATTCGTTTCTCCATTTGGAGACGGACCCCACTACCGTCACTGGAGATAGTCAGCCAGTCAGCCAGTCAGCCAGTCGGATCTCACCGTCCTAGAAATTTTTACATAAAATATTTTTTATACGACGGTAGAAACACTAAAGTCACCAGTGTCCGTCCGCGCGTCACTCGAGCCACTTCGTTTTAGCTACAAGACGCTAATTTGTAATTGCTCTCTCCTTGAAAGGCCATATTTGTATTTTGTCATAATTGAAAGTCTGAAATGCTATACATAATTTAAACGTGAAGCAGGTACTCGTCGGTACATCTCCCACTCGGGGGAATACTCGTAAATATATGTTCAACCCCGCGTGGGGATCACGCCCATAGTATTCGCGGTTACGGTCAGACGCCGTCCCTCATTTTTACAGGTTATTTGTAAATAAAATTCGTTAATCGTGAGATCTGTTAAAACGTGTTGTGGATTTAATTCGTGCGCAGGTGGCGGTGGCGGCTTTTTAATTAAATAAATATAAAATTTCAATATACTTAACAGTATATACTAATTAGAAAACTTTTAAATATTTCATAATTACTCGTATGATAAGACTCTATTAAATGATACGTAGAGATCTAAATTTCTTTGCCGACGCGGCGCCATTAATTGTATGACAAGTGTATTTATTACAAAGCGCAACCAGCACTGCTATCTTAATACCTACATTGACATCAAGGCTAGAGGATGTAGTAAGACGACACGGCTTGGACCGTTACACATTCCTCGACAACCTGTTCTTAAAACTCGCGATACTTCGATACTACGATATTAGAAAAAACTACCAACTTACATTGAATGCATTTACTGACAGTTACTTTTGTTATAATCTATTAATAATTAACTAACTAATTAAAATATTTTCCATATATGTATGTATGTATGTATGTACATACCTGTGTATACGAGTATATGGAAAATATTAACAATATCATTGGTAGAAGAATATTTGGTTGTTTGAACTCGTGTGTTTTTTGTATGGACAAGTACGTAAATAGTACGTTAGGCGTATGCAATTTATATATGCAACGATATTTATTACAAAACCTATGAAATACTTTAGTGCTACCTAGAAAGGATATTATTAATGTTGTGAAAGTTAAGGAACGTTTCCGTTACAGATGATGCCGTTTAGAAATTTTATAAAAACTTCTTAATATTTCAAATATTTCTCATATTCAAAGACGGATACGACCAAGAAAAAATCTTTTTCTCAGGGAACAACCGAAGCTGCGGAAAAAGTTCCACACGTGGTCTCCCGCCCGCATATGTGCGCCCGAGTGCGCCCGAGTGCGCCCGAGTGCGCGCTCTGCCACTTTACACCATATGTACATAATAAGATGAGAGATGCGTCTTGAGAACTCTATAAATTGTTCGTTTATACCACGCCTAGAGAATGCCAGTAAGAAGTGCTAACATGGAGTGCGGCATAACTGGCCATGTCTAAGAGGTCGCCGCGCGGCACTCTGCACGAGCGCGGTGGTGTCTCCCGCATTAGCCGGGTTACAATGTTGGGGTCAGCACCAATTGACCCAATGCAGCTGCTGCCCGAACAAACTGCTATCAATGTGCCTTACATATATAAATAAAGAATATTAACTAAACTCTCGGAAATTAGTGACGGGCGCGTCACTCGCAATAAAATATTTTATAAGCGACCATACTTCTGGAGTAAAGAGCGCAGTGAGCCTCACGTCTCACGTACATACGTATTAGTTCTGGAGGTAATTATTTTCCATACTGATATTTCGCTCGAGCGTCACATAATGGCGTTCAATCGAGCTGATATCGCCAGTCATAGCTAATGCTAGATTTATTACTTTTTTATAGACATGTTTTTCGTGTTAATGGCTTCAGATTTTTTTTGTGCGCTTAGCGACGGAGCGAGGAGAGTATATACATAGTTTAAATTAAACGAGCCTCTACTGTTAAAGTCTCTACAGTAGGTACAACAATTTCATAATACAATGAAAACAAATTAAATTCTCATTCTATAAGTACATGTAGAGTCAATATATTTAAGCCAAATGTGATAAAAACGTGCAACAAAAAAGCAATTACACTAAAAAAACTGTCTCGAATATAATTTTTAATGTAACGAGTTTGGTTGAGATCTGCGTAAGAAGTGATTGAATAGCGTACAGTAAGCGAATAGGTACGTGCAGTGCAGTCCGCCTCAGATAGTATCTTTATAATAATACGGTATTTAAAGTTTCAGGATATCACGTTGTTCTAGGGGTATGTCGCAATATTTAACTACTCCAAAGTTATTTGAATAGTATTACTTAACCAGTCAATGTCAATGTTGTTAGTACCAGTTAGTACTGTGGTTTTGAATAACATCCCCACTTGGGCCGGAGAATTATTTTCATTTTTCCGTAACAGCGAGACAAAGAGCGGAGTGGAGCTCCGCCATTAAACACTTAGTGGCTCCAATTCCCTCTAAATTAAAGGAATGTCTGGTCACTACGTAGTGAACGTTCTCTGCGTACCTTAACAAGCGTGAAAATACGATAAATTGGTGCACCATATTTAATATACTGGGAAATTTTGGATCCAATTTTCGTATAGAACTGAAGGAGAAAATATACGTTTCACAACTGTACTCGTACGTCTCACACATATGAGAGGTGTAAGTAAGTGTGCGTAAGTTGTATGTGTACTATAAGTAATCAATATAATCGGTAATCAGTTGCGAATGTGTTTATATATTGTTTATAATTATTAAAGGTTATTTTTTTTTTTAATTTCACAGGCTTAAACTTCTTTGCATTGTTTAAGTTTGAACTAATATCACAATTCCGAACAAGATAGGTATATAAAGACTTATGCATTGTACGTATGTGTACAACAAACAAACACACACGAGGACACGTTTCAACTGATTCGCCTAACCTCTTGATAGACGAACGAATCAGTGAAGTTAGTCATCGTTTTAGTTTGAACATATTATAATGTGCATATCAGTCCTCCTAACAAGCGGTAATGAGGTCCGATTGGGAACAGTCAATACAGTCAATATGGACTTTAACTCAACACAAGGCGATTGAAGGCGGGCGAGGATTTCATTAAGCAAGCTTTGCACATGATTTGCTTATTTTCACCGATGCAAAGTCAATTCCCAATAAAAATGTGAGTGACGTCATGGTCATGAGTTCATACTTCATGTGTATGCAATATATAACATTGGTGCGGGTTCGATTTAAAATGTAGACAATATTTCTGATAATGCGGATTGTTATTTACCTATATATATATATATATATATATATATATATATATATATATATATATATATATAGCAATGGATGCATGTATCGAGTATTGAGTTGTTACTAATATATAACTACTTAAGTACAATCATCAGGTCACTAACAGTTAGGACGCGTCGAGGAATATGGACGTGCATGTTCGCGTGGACCAAATACGGGAAAAACTGAAATTCATATAAAAAAATGGTTTAATATAGTTTATTTAAAGCTGGATAAAGTTTCTCATTTTAATTAAAACCATCGGGTCTTTGTTTTAATATGGATACTTTGAAATAACTCTAAGAATTATGATACATGTAGATCAAGACTGGTATCGCTTCACTTTGGGGACTTTTAAAAGTGCTATATGTAAAGATGAATACCAAAATGATAAATATTCATTGATTATATGATCATTTTCATTACGCACCACTAAAAGTAATTACTTCTTACGGTATTACTATTCAAATGCGAGTTCGATAGTTATTTGTAATTATCCAGATTCGGAGCTTTTATACAAATGTACAGTAAATAGGCATTTTTTTTATTCAAAATAAATACTGGAAATGAATAAAAACAGACAGATATAAGTAAACTGACGTGCGCGCAAATTAACGTATGTATTTAAAAATAGTACCTGCTACCTAGAGGCCATCTTGCAGCGAGTCAAGCAACCGTGACACAACGCGGCGCGGCGGTGAGGCCGCGACGACCGCCGACCTAACGAACTACTATATTCCTATTTTCATATCAATTTGCACTATTCAGGGGGTATTCAGAGAGAAGGTACTCCGTTCTCAACTCTCCACTCAATATATTTAATGTAGATTGGGAGAACTCAAAGCCGCACTTTGTCACATAAGCTCCCACTTGAATAGATATAACTTATATATTCGAGTAAAAATCGAATCCACAGCAATCGAGCTTGCAGTCGCTGTTGCAGCCCCACTGAGCCGCAACAGCCTCGTTCGTTAGCTACTACTTGATTTACACTTGGGTACAATTAAAATACATGTACTTTGTAAATCAGCCATTGTTTAAGAAATTAGAAAATTCTTTAGAATATATTCTAGCTTTACTCGTAATATTGAAAAATCTTTAATGTTGAATGTTTATTCGAAGCGGGGTGATTTAATTTATTGGCATCCTTATTCCATAGTCCATTGACAACAGTAGATGCGGAGTTTATAAGAAACTCGTTTAAATAACAATCGCGATAAGATCTTTCTTTAAGAATACAAACTAGCATGTACTTCTAGTGCCTGTACAATGTTACGCTGGAATAATACGCGCTATTTCTGTTATGAAATAGTCCTTTTAATTATAGTCGTGAGTTTATAAATAGTATGCCATCTATTTATAGCATCTCACAAAAATAAAGCTATATGTCTATTCAAAAGGAAAATTGATTGAGAAAAAGAATAATTACATAAAGTATTTCAATTATGACAACAAAAACAACAGATATTAAAGGAATCATAAGAGTACTTAAATATGATTTGTATACATATACAATATAAGACCTCTTCCGTTTATAGATAACTTACAGCCAAAATTACTCGACTAACAAAAGTTCTGTTTCTTCCTTCTTTTCCTAGTCCCAGTGTAGCAGACTACTACAAAAACTTCTTGAGATCCCTCCGGGAACCGGACTACAAATACGTTTTTACAGTCCGTCAGGTTTTATAGCGTATGACATTTTATAGTCCATGCAAACGCGGCAGCGGGCTACAACTCGTATGCAAATAAAATACGTGAATATCGTAGTGGGAGGTTGCGAAAAAAATGCGCTCTAGGGGACACACACTGTGTACATGTGCTTCTAATGTTATGTCTATCTCAGTCCTAGCGATTACAATATGAAAGATCTCGTTTTTATAGTATATATATATATATATATATATATATATATATATATATATATATATATATATATATATATATATATATATATATATATATATATATATATATGTTTTTTTTTCAATTTTACATAATATCTAGATATTATGTAAAATTGAAAAAAAAAACATGACATTACGTGTTGGATGGCGAAGCCCAGACATTGTTTCACTATAAACATAAATAATTAATTCCTCTCGAATGAAGTTAGAAACATAATTTAGTAAAACTATATTTACTTAAATATATTTATTTAAGCTAAACGTGCAACAAAAATAACAACTATGACTTTTGCAAATATGAATATGTATAAATAGATAGTTTGACCGCAAGTCGTCGATTGTGTCATCGTCAGTTAGAGTTAGCTAATGTTAATGTAACAGTTTAATTTTCCTGCAAAGTACGATCATTTTATTGTTTTGAGGTTAACCTTTAACTATGCACGTGGAATCTCGGAGGCCCCACCTGTTCTATGAACCTCACAAACCAGCCACGACCCCGGGTCTTTCGGCAATGATTCGTTCAGTATCTTCCTTCCAACTTTTTGGTGACAAAACAAGTGAAGATGGGAGAAGTTGTACCATCAGCTTAAAAACACTCGGGTATTGATACTTATAGTATTGATATACTTTTTCAACTGGGCTGGAGCCTCTAAGGCCCCACGTCTGCGTTGTCCGTACGTAGTACTTTTAAAATGTGTTATATTTAATTATATTATAAGATACTATTTTTATATTTTCATAAAATGTTCATAATTGTCTAGCTCTCTCTAAATGAAAGCTTCTCTATGTGGGAAATATAAAGAAACACTAGACAGAGATGCCCCAAGTCAAGTCCCAATCTTACAAGAACCGTGAAGTATCATTCGCTATGTTTGGTTTTGTGAAAGATATAATACATACTGTTCTTCTGTACCAAAGCATATCATATTTATTTTTCGGGTTGGACGGGTATCGTCATGTGCATCCAAATAATGCTCATGACGATACCCGTCGTGTTTTACATACTTTTAGATTTATCTATTTATAATCAACACCATAGAAAATATATAGAACTAGAGGATTTTGTAAATCAAGAAGCACTGGTTGCTGGATGTATTAGACTAGACATTCACTCGCGTTTGGGGATCTGATATCCAATATACTGAATATGAAGCTGAATACCAATTTTCCAGTTGTCAAAATACACGTAGGCTCTGACCTCCAACACTACATAGAAAGACAACACATACTTTTGTTGGTTGCGCTCGTCCCATTTGTTTGCCATTTGTATCTAAAACAATTGGGTAAAGATTGCCAGAAATCAGAAGATACTTTATAATTTAGTAAATATATATATATATATATATATATATATATATATATATATATATATATATATATTATATATATATATATATATATATATATATATATATATATATATATATATATATATATATATATATATATATATATATATATATATATATATATATATATCTTATATAATATGTTAATGCAAGTCATGTCATGTTCCTGTTCCAGAGAGTAAAAATGTGACCTAAAGTTATTTAACTCGTTATAAAGAGTGAAAATCAATAAAAAAGTATTTGATTCGTTTTGGGTTGATTTAAGCTTATCCACGACAACCAAAACATAAATTATCACCTTCGCTAAAGAAAACAAGTAGAGTATAGTCATTAAATACAAGGGTCTCAAAGACTCCGCGTCCACAGTTGCGTAACTAAAAATTTACGTCTACAGTTAAAAGCAAAAGTTGCGAATAATTATAAAATATTTAAAAAAGCATGTGCACATATTAACGAACGTGTGTTTCTGGCTTTTTAAGAATACAAACGATGGTTATTTATCTAAAATACTAAATGTCTTAAACACGCTCTCATTACGTCAACTTGTAAGCCGATCACGCAAGCTGACGAATTATGTAACAAATTTTAAGAAGCTTCATTTTAACCATTGGTTATTCTTTATCATCACGAAAATTGCGAGCTGGTATGACAATGGAGATGAAGATGGGTGACGTAACCCTGGGATGCTTTTTAGTAAGGCCGTAGTGCTGGGGCTCGGTGGACTAGTTTTGACATGTTCTATTTGTTTCTCGACTGACGTGATTCCTACGCTGACGATGACAAAGTATGTTAGTAGATGGTAACAAAACAAAATTATTAATGTAATGTATTAAACATAGGTACTATTATTATATAAGTAATTGCTATTTATTTTTCTTGTAAAAAAACTAAATTCTCACAAAAGTAAATTTCCATCCTCCGATAAAATCTATGAATTATTATGATCTGAACAGATGTCGGTCACGGTACTCGCTAGGTGTCCCTCGCAAGTCGCGACACGCAAACTTGATTTAACTTCGACTTGCGCTCACTAACTAATAACAGATGATCTATTAAAACTTTGGAATATTCTCTACTAGCTTTATGATTAGGCTCAGGATATATATATATATATATATATATATATATATATATATATATATATATATATATATATATATATAAAACATTTGTTTGACTTTTATGTTTAATTGACTATTAAACTATTTATTAACCTTCATAATTTGACAACTTATACTTGACTTATAACCGTCCGTTAGTATGAATGGCATGTGATGAATATATTTAGTATTGAAATATCATTGGTTAAAGTTAAAGTAACCAATAGTAAGCGATAATTTCTAAATCACTAAAATGATTCGATATACTGTTTAATCTCCTGTGGAAAACTAGCCTTTTCAGGGTATTTTAGACTTCTTTTCTCAAGAAATTATTATCTATAGTCCCTTAGAGTATCAAAAACGACAAACTTCTAAGTCGATTCCGTTACTCGAAGGATGCGACGACGCTCCGACATTCCCTCATGTTTTGGTTTTCACAGTGTAATTATTCCCTAAGACGTGTACTTCCCGTCTTCCCGTGGACCTGGCGTTATCGATGTTTGAAATTACAATTGTTTTGATAATGCATAGAAACTTAACAGAGAAAAATATGAATAAATTATATTTGTAGTTCATTAATTTCATATAAAAGTCCAAAGTCGTAAAGATAAAGAAAGTTTGTCAACTGCCGTAAAGTTGTACCACCATACCACAATTAATCCAGTAGTGAGCGCTGACGGAGTGCCTCCAGTCAAAAGTTCTGTCTTCAATACCAATTTGTAACTAAGACGTCAACTCTAATATGAAGTTTCCTTTAATGACATTGTTAGCAATAGAAGTAAAGTAAGTGTTAATATTAAGATTAATTTCTATTTTCATATATCTGGCAATGAATAGGGCTTAGGGGATCGTGCTAGAACTTAATTTATCACTCATGGTGTCTGAATCGGAAACTACACTTTGTTTAACTGCCCTAATCGAGGTGGGTGTCGACTTCGTTCAGATTGCTCGCTAGAACGTTTACTTACTGCTTTACGCAGATTCGCTGATACATGAAATGTGAACTTTTCCTTGTATACATATCAATATTTAAATGTATATTGTAAGACTCTATCACCTCTCGTACTTCTGTGTTCTGTGTTTGGGCACCGCGAGGACGTCACACTCGGCTGGCGCGGCGAGGCGCGGCGCGGTGCGGCGGCGCGTCACGCCCTGACGAGCCTCGTCTTAGACCCTCCTCGCCCAATACTCACTAATTTACTCACATCTATTGGCTAATAATAAGTTATCATGTAACACTCTCAACTTGTCGTTGATAACAGGTTGCAATGGAGATAAGCTATTTGAAATTTAATTTCGTTTTCACTGTTTCTTTTTTTACTGAATCGTAGTAGATTATGTTTTAAAGTTAAGTTAGTTAGGTCTTAGTTTCTCTTACAGAAGGGAGGTGACTAGTTACTTGGCGTTGAGATAGTGCAGTGTGACTCCACTGTCACCACTTGGCAGATTGAGTGAATCGACAATTCAAATATTTTGTCAGCTGAAGGTCACGACAAAGTAGCTTTATGTCGTCATCGTGTTCTGTTATAACGATCATATTAATTGTAGGCACCGAGACCTCGTCCCGCCGCCGCCGCCGCCACCGCCGCCGCCGCTACTGCCGCGCCGCATTCAACACTTATCAATTTAGGTATTTTTATTGTTTCATACTCGAAGCGAATTCCATTGTTTACGGCTTCGGTACGCGTTCTTTATTTTGTAATTAGTACATTATAGCCTGTATTGAAGGCATATTAAATTGATTTTACTTGCATTGCTTTTGTGAAGAGCAACCTTTTAAAAAATTATCCGATCAAACATATAAAGAATAAGACATCTCAAAGTAAACAATAAAGCTCTATATATCTCAATGAGGCTGGCTAAGCGGAGTGGCGCCGGTGCGGCCGCGGTTCCGTATCAACGATTTGTTCAGTTCATATTTGGGGCGACCATTATTTTGTTACAGTTTAGAAATTAAATGGCATTAATATTTATTTCAGTTCTGTTTGGTCCTAGCTACCTAGTACTGCTGCCAAACAAAGTTGAGTGAAACTTGTTTTTATCATAGCTCAAATTCATTAAACTGTTTACAGTTATTTTGATTAGTCATTAAATGTCATGCTCATTTATGAATAAGTATTATAACGATAATGTCAATAATGCTTTTTTTATATTTAGACTGATAGATATCTGACAGTAGGGATAGGGATCAGTAAATAGTTTACTGTCAGTATGTGATGTCGATAGCTTACTAGATTTTTGTAAATTTTGAAACGTTAATGCGGCGTTGAATCCCGCTGACTCGTCTTGTTTTCGTAAAAATTGCGAAAGTTGGAAAACGAGTGTCTTAACCCCGTAGGTGTGACCTAGAGCGTTAAACTGAATAAAGAAGTAAACCTAAACGACAATTTTGTTTAAATTTTGTTAAAATATAAATAAAACTCATAAAGTAGGTATTTCCAAACAAAGGAAATGATATTGAATACAACTATCGTCCTAAGAAGAATATATTTACAGATAATATTCTCACTAGAAACTTAATATGGTCACCTCTTTATACTATACGCCGTACTCACAGCTCACATACGTATGTATGTAGCTGCGCATACGCACGCTACTCGTGAAATAACTGACAAAGAACGTTTACTATTAAAAGGACTTTGTGTTTGCTTAGTGATTAAGAATCAGTCATTTTTATTGGAAATATCTATTTATTTTTGAAATTTGTATATTATTATATTTGTGTTTCTTATAATAATGACACATTATAGTAAAAACCTTAATAAGATTTTCACAGCAGCAAGGAAAATGAGCTGATGACCTTCAACCACATGAACAGATTTTCACTATTTGTAGCCTAGAATTATATCGTACATGTTAACTTTTAACAAAAAAATATTGATATAACGAGTTACAATGCCACAGACAGACATACACACTCGTTGACACATAGACATGTCAAACTTGTAGCAGCCCTATTTTTGAGAATAAAATATGTGAAGTGAAGCCTGCTCATATCATACTTCTTTTGTTTATATTGTTACACGTATGTATGTATGTACGTATGTATGTCGGTATAATTAAAAGTCATATGTCGGCATTTAAAGTAATGAAATAATGTTTGGACCAGATGTTGCAACTAACACAAAATAGATACTTTGGTACAGTTTCGCTTATTATTATTATGCGAGTATAACTAATGATAGATTTCAAGCTTTTTTTGGTTTCAGAAATCTACTAAAATATAATTTTAAGTTTTAAAAAACTTTTGTACGATGTTATTAAATACGCTCCTTGTACAGCCGTCGAAGTCATTCCTAATAAATAAAAGTTAACAAGCTCAGAACTTCCATGGGGAGTCACAAGACTTTTTACGTTGGACTTTCTGTGGAGCTTTACGGTTTCCGAAATAAAAAGTCGATTGGAAATCTACTGATACCTCACTTTCAACGAGTAGTTGAAACAAAATTACTCGATCTGATAAGGATCAGGATCAAATCAGGACTACTCGATCTGATGAGGAAGGCATCGTTACACTCTCCGTATTCGATATTTAAAAAAAAAACTTATTGTGTCAATGACATCTATCTTTGAAATGATTTTCTATTTCAATAAAGAACAAAAGTTCTTTTCTTTTGTTTCACGCGCACTTTATTGCTGTTCGCATTATTTTTGCGAACGTATTGTTCCCGAGAGACGACCGTCAATATGTCCGTCACATAATGTTTAATATATATATATATATATATATATATATATATATATATATATATATATATATATATATATATATATATATATATATATATATATATATATATATATATATATATATATATATATATATATATATATATATATATATATGTGATTTTATCACTGGGACTGGATTACATAATAATTATTCTACTTGTAAAGTGAAATAAAAGGTTATCATTGTTATTTTTGTATACTGTAACTGATAAGAGAGAATCATTCGTAAATGCGTCGACCGAATGAGTAAAAACTGCTATCAATTAGAAAATCCGTCATATTCGTAAAGGGAAGTCGAAATTATACATTCATATAGCGATGTATAGCAATATTTGCAATATTTGTAATATTTGCAATATTTGTAATATTTGCAATATTTGTAATATTTGCAATATTTGTAATATTTGCAATATTTGTAATATTTGCAATATTTGTAATATTTGCAATATTTGTAATATTTGCAATCACTGACTACAGGACATCGCCCACATATTGCGGACACAAACTCGATTCAAGATTAATTACTACCGGCTTTATCCACGATACGCTTTTATCAAGTAGAGTGAAACTGAAATACCCAATGCAATAGATAACTGCACAAATAATGACACTTTATTTAGCACAGTATTCATAAGACACATATAAATTCTGAATATTTATTTCAACGCTTCAACAAAACGAGAGCTTTTTACAAATTAATAAGGAGAAAAAAGCTCGTTTTTCTGGTTGTCATTGTCCTGTCATAACTTTACAAGCGTTTGGTTCCAACTCGGCGCTTCTTGGACAAGTTTGCAATGAAGACTTAAATTATATACGAGTACCATTGGAACTTGCCGAGATACTATTCATTACAACTTTCTCGCTTTACTATTAAATAAATAAAGTTTTCCTGAGTTTTTCTTTTTATTTTGAAAGCTCTAAAATGTATAAGAATCAAAGAATAATTATTTATTGAACAATCGAAGCGTCAACGATGTTAGTTATTTTATTTTGAGAACAGATTTCACTGCACTTTGACAAAAACTAGTTTTATTTAATTAAATCGCAAAAAATACAGTCACTATTTTTATATTGTGTGAATGCATTGTTTTAAATGTAATAAGCGATTAACTTTCGACGGTACTGTTGACTTGAGGCTGCTTTGTAAATATGATATTCCAAGGGAATCGTGTCCAGTTTTTTGTTTTTAAAAAGATGGGTTTTAGAAAGAAAAGCCTTAAGTATTTTTTTTCCTATTCAATTAACAAATGTTAGATCGCTTAGCCAAAAAATAAGTCTTCCATATGATAGAGAAATAAGTAGTCGCGGAAAGCGTCCAGCTGAGCTGACTCATAGATGAAGTGACAATGCCAGCTTAATTATTACGACCCTGGGATAGGTGACGCTCAGGATCGGAGGAATTTAAAATTACACCTTGTTTTAATTGTAGCGTTGTGTGGCACGACTCGCAACTGTGTTGGCTCTGAACACTTAGCCTCATGATCAGTTTACCATTCGGTCTTTTATCAGTAGGGTACATGTAGGTTACATGTAGGGTACCAGTAGGGTGCCTGGTTGTGACGTGTTGTGGACATTGTGCTACTATCACGTAATGTAATCTCATTAAATAGCTGTTTTTCCCAAATATAATGTAAATATATTTACTAATTGTAATTGTACTTACATTTGTGAAGCGTAATTTACTATTATTAGGTAGGTATTGAGCCGCTACACCACATGGCCGGCATACAACACAGTCTCGACTCGGAGGCCATCGCAATTCAAAGGTCATCTAATGTTTAAACATTTAATTCTTGTTTGAACACAATACTTACACCAAGGGCGGGTAAGATACTATCAGTCTGAGAAAACTTGCCACCGGACCAATCGAGTGAACGCTGAACGCTGCTGCCGCTAATTACTTATTCATATTTCTCAACATATTCTTATTTACATAAGGAGTCATCGAGCGCGGTTACTTGAACCTGCGTGTACGGGACACAGGCATCGATGTACAAATACTTTCTTTTAACATATAATACATATTTTAATATACCTGGTATGGCAAACCAAGGCGCAGCGTTGAGTTCCGCCGCTTATACCGCGCACTATACGTTTAGTTACTAAACACGCAACGACCCACCTCCGCCTACTGCTACATTGCTATATACATTTTCACTTAAATTAGATATGAGGTTAGTATTTGTCTGTCAACATGCGTACATACTATGAAGGCGACAGGTTCAATGCGTTTTTAGACTTGGCCATTGTCATTACAGAAATAATTTATTATAACTTGTATTTAATTAAAATCATTCAATAAATTATTAAGTAGAAGATATTTTTAATTTCGTAATTTCTTATCTTTTTCTGTGCTCTAAGCCATACGCCTGAATGTTTTAAATTAAATTCCGCTTCATACGAGTCCACTCTGCACGCAATCTTGAGAATATTTGTTTGGACAGACAGACGGACGCACAGACGCACAGACGGACGCACAGACGAACAACAAAGCGTTTCATTGCAGCATGGAACCGTATAAACACAATTTTATTACGTAAAACTAAAAGCAACTGGCAACGACCACTTGGTACCCTAGTATCTACATTTTATATTCTACACATGATGTCGTTACGCCTTCGACGAAAATTTGTCAATGTAAATATTGAAACGTTATTTCTGTTATCAAATACACGATAATGTAAGAATCAAGATAAAAGTTAGACACATTAAATATTTTGAATGCTTTTTAATAACTATAGTATTATAGTAAGAGTAGGTATAGTTAGCTTGAAGTAAGTAAGACGGTGAGCCTTGACCTGGTGGGGCGCCTCACTGCTCACCACCACGGTGACCAGCGTCTTATCTGAATTTGGAGGATATCCGTAAACCCAAATTTAAATGGAAATATATGAAGACAAAAAATAAATGAAGATAGATTATACATAGATTATATTCAACAAAAAAGTCACCAAGAATTCGCAACAGCTCAAACTTCGCTCGGCCATCAAACTTTAAATGCAAATGCTTATTATTATACAAGCTGAAGACATTACGACGTGTATTGTGATATAGCGGAGGTTTCTTATTTATTGTTCCTATATATTGATTTATATGAGAGAAAAACTAAGTATACTTGGTTACCAACAGTCGCTGAACTTCACACTTACTTATATACGTAATTATTTACTTACTCAAGACAAGATTTTAGTCAAGATATTATTCAAATCGTCAAACTTCTCACTGAATTCTTAACAAGTAGATACAATAATATTTTCACTTTTATTATGAACTTGAAGACGAATATTTAATTAAGAGATTATGATTGGTAGAGCGCACTAATCTCATGAACTACTGCACAAATTGTAATTTTTTTTGTGTACGACAGTCCAACTTAGCCGAGGACGGCTATAGGCTATATTATATCATTTTATTACGTTATTAACATCTCTGTTAAAATTTCGACACACCGTGAGGAAGATGGCATGCATGGCTTAGTGGTCAAAACGCTTGGACGATTTCCATGAGCCGTGGCTTCCAATCCCGCTGCGTTCAAATTTTTATATGTTTTTCCTTATAAAATATTTATCGTTTTATTACAATTGGTTACGTTGTATATGCGGCCACGGAAACACGAGGCATTTAAAATACGTCACGCATATATGTGATAGCTCTAAGTTACCTCCTCCGACCATGTGACCATGGGGACCGAGGTACCCATAGAAACACGTTAGTTAGGTATAACTGTATAGTTTGCGTTTATAGTGCAATAGATAATTTACAAATTACATGGAGTATGTACATATTATGAAGGAGGAAAATATGCGTAAATACATATAATATCCACAGGAGTATAACACGACCGACTTGGCTCTAGTCCCTCTGAACGTGAGATGACAGGATATAGAAGGTATCTGAACAATGTCGAACGATGTGACTCACGAGCTGAGCGCTTTCGTGAAAATAAGAAATGTTATCATTCTTGTAAACAAATATTTGTACTCGAGTTTCGTTGGTTGTTCTTATAATTGATCCTATCCGACTCATCGTAATTCCTTTCGTGGTTTTCTACAAACGATCCATCTCAATGGGCAAGTTTTTTCACACATATGGATAGTACTCTCAAGAGTCGACCTAGATCCTTATATCTCTATTTTTTTTTTTTTAATATTCTTTATTGTACTAAAAAAAACATAAGCGTAACAACATAAAAAAAGAAAAAGTAGTACATAAAGGTGGACTTATCCCTATAAGAGATCTCTTCCAGCCAACCTATGGTAGTGGATGAGTTTTTAAGCAGCGGGTAAGAATATAGTACAAATTATACTATTCTATAATTAGAAATACATATATAATTCTCTAGTGGTGTTTAATAAATATATTTATTAATATTTTTGTAATTTGATTACTTCCTATATTTATTTTTTACCCTGCGTCTAGCTCCTAGCAAGTGCAACATAATATCTCAGTAACTAATTAGTCCAATTAATAAGTTTAATAACACCAAATAGCCGATGTGACGTGACGATAACTGACTGACATCATCACGTCAGACACAATCAAAATGTAATATATAACTATCGATTAATCAAAGGACTTACTAGGACGGACATAGTCATTTTTAAATAATAAAAAATACCCTCTCTAATCTGATAAAAAAAATCTGGACTATACTGGTCTGGACTACTGGAAATAAAATGGGCGGAGAGCGGAGAACGGTGGTAATAGCTTCATGATTTAAAAACAATGTTCATTGATTTTTTAATGGTCCTTATAGATTGTACATCATTAGAATATTATGCAAGTTTATAACAAAATAACAAAACTACATAAACGCCATTGTGGGGCGTCGATTGGTCTCAAATTGGGTTATTCCCAAGAGTAAAAATATGAGATTTCCCCATCATAAAGAATATCGTTGGTTTTTATCACAGTGTACAAAATGATCGAAATAGGCCAAAGTGATGTAGACATTGACTTGTCCTTCCAAAATCTTAAGTTAAATACTACAAATATACACAAGAAAAGAAAAAAAAGCAAAACTATACTAAAGTAATAATGACCATCAATTTATTACACGCCTTGACGTGCAATGGTTAAGCATTGACTAAAGATGCCAGTAACTGTCACTAAATAATAACAGTGTTTTGGAATTAAATGCTTCCTAGACGTCGCGTCGGTCGGTCGGTCGGTCGAGTAGGACAGCCGCAAAAAGGCGAGACGTGCTGCTATGGATATATCTTCTTATCGTATTCGCTTTAAGGACAATACCATGCAAATATAAAAGAAGCGTACTAACTTTATTTAACTATAGAAAATAACTGAAGGAGTTATTTAAAAGTTTGAAGTTGAATTTAAATGAGTTAATAAATTATTCTCGTTACTTTGCTATTAAGCGCAGTGTCTCGGATTGAGGGTGAAGGCGGAGAACGGAGTATCTTGACACTAGCTGCACCGCGGTCTACTCCGCTGTATGTGGGATACAACATGAAGCTAAAAATATATATTAATTAAATTATTGTAAACATCCGAACAAATATCATAACCAGCGCCGCACATCATGCACTGTATTTGAACTCGGTAAGTGTCGCGGTCAGTCAGGCGCGTCTCAATGCGCAATGTGTCACGTCATTAATGACAGTTTGTTTTTGTTATTTTGTGAAGCTTTGTCCTCTTCATATTTAGTTACTCTTAATAACATTATATAAAACACATAACTTGAACAATTATATATATACTAGAGGAGCCGTCGCGAGCGCCGAGCGTGATATATGAATTGTCATATCAATATGTAAGTCACACATAAGTAACATACAGACATATGGCCAATAATATATATATATATATATATATATATATATATATATATATATATATATATATATATATATATATATATATATATATATATACATATTTTACTGTATAAATTCCATATTCAAAATTGAATGAATTATATTACGCCCGGGTCACAGTATTGTGATGTTCCTGAATATTTTCAAAAGATTCGCTAATCGCTTCAGTCCATATATTGAATAATTTATATACAATGGTCGCGATATTAAACATTAATCAATTAAAAAAAATGTAAACTAATCCGGTGGTCGTGGCGCAGTGGTACGTGGCACTGGTACGTACTCGTGGGTTTGATACTCACTCGGTGAGATTGATTTACTTTCACTTTCTACGCTCTGCTAACGACAACCTCTGTCTTCCCCTGCTATGTGCGGGATACAGCGTGAAGCAACAAAACTAAATTATTTTTTTTCTGTCTAGTATAGGTATAATTAATTTCAACTACATTTTTACTTTATCTAAATTATATTACATTATATGGACTTTTAGAGACTAATTTAAATACAAACCCTTTACTCGGAGTAAGCATTGAATTGGCAACGATCATATATGAACTTATAGAACCCACTGTACCACGAGGGCGTTAATCAATTAAATGAGCCTCCAATATGTGTAATAGAAGCACAATACGCGACAGGGTTCATTTGTCACTCCAGCGAATGCCTTCACGCATTGTTCCCTTATCATTACAGCTTATCTACTGTTGTCTGAAAGCACTATCAGATTGTACCTACACTACACACTGCACACTACACACTACACACTACACACTACACACTACACACTATATAGTGCACTGCATGATACATCACGGTGTATTAACACTTAATTATCATGAAACGCACCCGTTCATTATGTGTCAATGAAATGAATTAAATAGTACCAGTACCTGGTGTTGTGGGAACCAAAATGTATAATAGAGGTGTGTGTGTGTGTGTGTGTGTTTGTGTGTTTATGTGTGCGGCTAATCATATATCTATGTATATAATTGCTTTATGTTGAAAAAAAAATTATTATTTTCGTTTAAACGTCTATATAATTTCTAACTTCCGTGCGAATACAACAACAAGTAAGTAAAGCAAGCCATCCTTATTGTGTGCTATCAGACATGTCGCAGCTCAATCGAAGTAGTCTATACATTTTTTTACGATTATTATTAATTATTTTTTATCTGAAATCTAAATTTGATTCCTCTTTTGAAATCCTGAGATAATTGGTTACAATAAAAAACAGTCCCTGGCTATATTCGAACTGCACAAAAACGTGAAACACTTGCAATCGGGATGCACCGAGCCCGTGCCCGGGTCCGGGTCCGGGTCCGGGGATGCGACTGGGGCCGGGGTCGGGGCCGGGCCGGGACACACTGGGGGTGTCTTTTATTTTTTCCTTGTTTCACACAACCGTAGGTACTCGTGTCAGCTTCCGTTTCATTGAGATCCCGGAAGTAAGGCGAGAGCTACACGTTTTTTATTAGTATAGTTGCACAGAGACATGTTGGGCACTTCGTAAAACCGGTTTTGTATTAAAAAAACCTCACAACATAATTTTAATTCGCCACTATCCCGCTAAGATCTGCATCCTGTGCAATATATTATGTATGGCGAGTCATGAGACTCTGACGGTCTACGAGTACTTGTATTACTTACTTCTGTACTATTATTTAAATTATTATTATAGACTATAAAAGCCAATAGAAATACTATTACTGTCTTATTGCCTTTCAAAATTGAATGCATAATAATCATATTATTTATCTTGTCAGGGCAAAAATTAAGATATTATTTTGTACATTAGTTGTGTTTGACTTCAAATGTTTGTCATCTATATTTTGCTATACTTAAGTCCACCGATTTCTTATAAAATACCTATGTAGTGCTAAAGTTATTATAGTAAACTTTCAATCTTATGGCTATATCGCTAGAGCTTTTTAATAAAATATCTTACAAATAACAAGTGACTATCGCCACACAACAAACATAACAACGAAGAAATCAATTACTATAGTTCAGTCACCGTCGAGTGTCGCCGTGGTGAGGGGAGTCAGATGGAAGTTGGTCGCTGCGAGGTTTTCTCGATTTCTCTTCCGTCCCAAGTGTATACAAACATACACACACACACACACACACACACACACACACACACACACACACATACACACACACACACATATATATATATATATATATATATATATATATATATATATATATATATATATATATATATATATACATATATATATATATATATATATATATATATATATATATATATATATATACATATATATATATATATATATATATATATATATATATATATATATATATATATATATATATATATATATATATATATATATATATATATAAATATATATATGTACACACAGTATGTATACGATGCTACTGAGAGGATATCTTCAGATTACTTGCTCGGTGCTCCGTCGCGATCCTAACAACTAACAGAATGTTAGAGACGTCGATCTAGTGTGTTATAGCGACGCGATGGTAAGTTAATCTGGTCTAATGGGAAGTCACTTATACTTAATTAAATTTAGTCTTCACACCTGCTGTAGTACCTGCATTACTAAATAGTAAGTAATTTGAATGTGAAGAAAACAAATAAAATCGTATGTACCGTTTACATTTAATAATTTATACCGAAATACGAGTATAGGTGATGTGACTGTTTTATAAAAAAAAATATAAAGCAAATTTTAATTTGTTCGCGAAATCAATACACTGGAGCGAACACCAATATCAATATAACACAGAAATAAGTAGAAACAATCTGTAATAATTGTATGTATACAATAATAATAATCTCAACCTCTATACCTAAACTGTAAAGTCTGAAGCCACAGTGCCATTAGATCGCATTAGATCGCATATCAGTCATCCATAAACTTTGAAGCGAGCTTTGTTAGGAGTCGTTGGAACGAACAAGACTCTCAGTGAGCTTATGTTAAATCAATTCAAATCGTCGATGTGTGGCTTCCAATTAGGAATATTATTTGAAATAGTGGACGAGGACGAGAACGAGGACTCCCTCCACAGAGGGACACACAGGCTTGTCGTCGCTCGTGTTGGCGAATACCGCTTTAAGTATATTAATATATAAAAGCAATAGCAGAGCCACCACGGGCTTCCCACTGATACCCTTACCGATAATTGCATACGGATATAGTTGAATTGGTTAACTTTGAACTATTCATATTTGCCTGTTTGAAAGGCACTAAAGTTAGATCTAATACGTAAGTAGTAAGTATGTTTGTGTATGTAAGCGAGAATGTTGTGAAGTAAATAAAGTGCACAAAAACAGTTAATAATATATTCTGTATATATTGAACCTGCAGCTCTCTGTGATTGCCGACAAGTGGTATGCTCTTATCAAGTCCCTATTGCTACAGAAGCGTCTTTGATAAAATTCAATATTACATTTCTATTACATTATGATAAAAGCAAGTATGATTTCTTAGAACGATTGAATCAGCTTAGTTGTACTTTTGCGGTGCGGAGACGGTTAGGATAAGGTAGTATAAGATTTCTATTCGGTTGTTATAAAGGCAACGTATATATATATATATATATATATATATATATATATATATATATATATATATATATATATATATATATATATATATATATATTAAGTTAATATCAAGTGGTTTTTAAAGATACACGATATTAAATAAAATTTAAAAAGTCTATCTCAATCCTGAGACTGAGAAATGGTTAAATAAAAAAAAACCAATTTTGATTTCACTCGAAATTTACTAAAGTGTAGACTGAAATAAGATCTAAATAGTACTTTCTATGTATTTCAATACTAACCTAGACATATAGCGTCTAAGAACTGAAGTCCAATAAAATTATAAATAATTAATTGTGGATATCGGATCAAGAGAGATGTCGTTTAAATTAGGTACAATACTATAGATATTATAATGTGAGTTAACTTAAATGTATTTTGTTTTTAAATTAAATAATATTCAATCTAAGAATACTATACGCATGTAGTAGTAGTTAGTGTGTAGAGTTAAGTACTGTTGATGCTCATTCGGGAGGCTAACCACAGTTGTAAATATATTGTAAATTTTGCATTAAAAAAGAGCAACTGTTGAGTTCCTCGCCAGCTCTTCTCAGCAGAACTGCCCTCCGAGCTGGTGGTAGCTTCTAGTAAGACTGACAATACTGACACTTATGTCAATTGACGATTTGAAAGTATTTGTAATAGCCTATTTGAAAAAATAATATTTTCTTTTCCTTCAAATCAACTTAATTGACAAGTACAGTACAATATAAAAAACAAAGCAGCATCACGTCTTTTTACGCATAGCAGAGCAAGCAGTATCAGAGGGCGTATCCTCGTTGACCGACATCCCTCACCTGCAGCTAGCCGCTGACCCGCTCCCACTACATTATGAACTTCTCGTATATAATCAATTCTATTCTCGAATATGGAAAACAAATAGTGTTAGTGAAATAAATAATAGATAAATAATCTGAATTATTATTTAGCTTGGATCATTCCTGATACGATTGTCCTCATAGACGACGTTTTATTTTTATTCTCGCTTGACGCTTTGTCCCTAGCGAGGTGACGGAGCGCCAAATAAAAGCTCATTTCTCTTCTCTTTTGCAAAAAGCTCATATCTTTGTTCTTCATATATGTGCTATATGTGAACAACAAGTGAATATATTTAAAATGTTAAAAATACTATATATGTACGTCAATTTGTAATTTGTCCGTCCGTGAAATCTATATATTAATAGGCTTTGTTTCGGAGGTCGGTTTGTATTTTAAACAATGAATCCACTTTCCACTGGCGCCAGCCATATCACTCGAAATATGAATTATTACTTGGAATTATAACTTATATCAAGGGCTAGATATAAGCTATAGTAGTATAAGTAAAATGTATTTTATTTTCTTTTCCTCGCTATTGCAAGACGCGTTAAGTTATCAAGTTCTTTAACATTAGGCTAAGAGAGCCTCCCCCTTTTTTCATTATTAAAGAACACCAATTGCATAATTGGTTAACTATTCGAAATGTAAGCTTCTCGTCGAGGTTTGTATTCACTCGAGTAAATTATATTGCGAAAAGCTTTACAACGATGAGCTTTTACTATGAGGCGTGTTTATTAAACATTCGTCTGTTACAAATTGCTAAATACGAATATGATTACATATTTTATTATATAATAGTAATATATATATATATATATATATATATATATATATATATATATATATATATATATATATATATATATATATATATATAATATATATATATATATATATATATATATATATATATATATATATATATATATATAACTAGCTTTCCGCCCGCTTGCTCATGTGATTGAGTTTCGGTTGTCTTATGACGATATCTCATGCAAACTTTTTTTATGCTTTATAGCTCACAGATAGATTTATCTGAAAGTTTCAAGAGTCCAGTTTCATCAGATTCTTTATTATATTATTATTATTATTATTCACTCCAGACACATACTCCGTACCTTTAGTTACAAATTTTAATATCTATTTTAAATCATCATATAGTCTTATTCTTACGTTTCTGTCACATTTTTAATATTCTCACATTTGAAGTAACAGAAGCTACAGAGTGAAAATTTAAAAAAAAATCTCTACATCATACAGACAATGTGAAAATGTAAAGTAAAACACAACTTGTACTGAAATCGTATAAAAGTTCAAAATAGAGACGCAGTCAATATTTTCATAGAACCTTCCTTCATTCAACAAAACAAAGTTGGCTGTTGGCTGCACGGCGTGATATACGGCGCGCTCTACATACTTATACGATTACATACAGTATATATACAGTATTCAACACTTGACGAATATTTCTATTTCAAATGAGTTTCACGTTAAAAGGTCGGTAGAGACTTCAATTTATAATTTATAGAGCCTGGAGACGAGTTCTAGAAAGTTTCCGTGTATACAGTCTGGCCGTCTATCCGTCTGTCAGTTTGTCCGTATCTGTTATATGGTCGTGCTTAACAATGAGTGCTGTAAGAACGTGTGGTGCTCAGAGGCTCAAATGTAAATCTTTAATTTTTAATTTACTTGAACGTCACTTAAAGTTCTAACACGGAATCTGATATAACTATTGATGATTAGATTCACATTTAAAGTCAATAAACTTTAAATATGACTACAACAAGACGACGACTTTCTCTTTCTCTCTCTCTCTCTCTGTTCAATTCACTCATAAACGCACACACATACAAACATTCATTCATATTTATATTTTAAACTCGAACAGTGACATAATCTACACATTACATTGTTTAAGATGTTGTAAAGGCATCCTCCGAGCTCTACCAACAATGACTATTTGTCTTTTTAGTACAGAACAGTAATATAGTGACGCGACGACAAAAAAGAAATAGAATAATAATAAATTAAAGATTCCTTTGAAATATTCGATATGTTCGACTAAAAGACAGGTTTTGAACATGAAACACGAGCTCGGGACTCGAGTAAATAACACATTTTTGCATGCAATTATAATAATATATCGCCACAACGATCAATGCATGAGAACTGAGAATAGAACCGTCTATAAAGTAGACTCAGTGAAGCTGACAATGAGGTACGTTAGGAATATATGTTACGGGTGTGTATCGAAACATTTGTGTACAGACAAACTAGAAACAAAGCTGTGAGGCTGTCAGGGGATAAAGGCAAATACTGACTGACCTCGTTCCTGGAACTCAGCGCTGGCGAGTGCCGCCAGGAGCAGCGTCAGCAGTGAGTGTTTCATGATTTCAGGCACAGCACTTCAACGGCACATGCTAGCGTCGACGACACGACGGCGACACGACGGCGACACGACGACGACACGACGGCGACACAACACGACACGCGGTACACGCGTCTGCTCCCCGCGAGCGCTACGGCGATAGAGTACCGGCGCGTACGCACTGCTCCACTCGAACCACAGAATATATCGCAGATGCGTCAAGCAACCTACGGAATGTATGAACCCATTATAAAAATATATAGTAACAAAAAAATTATATCCAATTTTTTTAACTTTTATTAGCACTTACTAGAATACAAGAGAATATTAAAAATTTATTGTTTCTTAAACTTTAGTATAAATTTCGCTTTACTTCGGTTAGTAAGTTAGTAAGTTCACTGATGCTCCGCGGGCGAGCTACAATAAAATTTTATATCGTAACAAATAGCCACCGAAACTAAAATAAAGTTAAGAACATTATAAAACAAGTGCAAAAGTAATATTTTCACGTCTGCTTAGACGTAACCATAATAAAATAAACTATATACCCGGTATTCAATATTTCAAAGATAAATGTTGGCCAAAATTATTCACTATAAAATTATTATTATTATAAGCAATACTCGTAAATATTTGCAAAAAAACCGAACAAAAATTTAAAAAAAATAATAATTCACTCCTATAAAACTTAGTTAAATTTAAAATTGATATCGTAATCGGTCAAACGTACTTTAGAGTGGCGGTACGAGGTGTTCCGCTCGGTCCTGGTTGCACATAGACACTGCGCGTCGCGTTGCATCGCCGCTTCATACAGGGCTGCCTGTCTACATACATATATATGCTCCTACGAGTAAAGCTCTGATATCTATCAATCGGGAATACGCCGGTTACTTTAACAATAATGTCATAATTTTGTTCAGTAATATTTTGAAAATAACCCCCCAAATAAATTAAGCTTTCAAATGCCTTTAAATTTTAACATGTAATGCTTTGTTACTTCCAATAATATATTTTATCTAAGATACGCATTGTTGCCAATTCAATACTAATATACACAAATTCTTAAATCACCAAAAAGAAACAAAATGTGTTTTATTAATTTTTAAAATTGTTATTTTTAAATCAACATAAAAGTATAAGAAATAACGTGAATAAACGCGGACATTATGATATTTGATAATTTAAATATAAAACATCGGTCAAGAGCGAGTCGGACTCGCACCCCGAGGGTCCCATATCTATTATAATGAAATAATTTTATCTGAATCTTATATTATTCTCCATTATAAGATTAAGATTAAATAATTTTATGAAATTTGTATAAATATTTTGTATTTGCAAAGACAGACCATCTAACATTTTGTTACATCAAAAAACTTACACTTGTAGGCACAAAACTCAAACCAACGAAACATCTTATCTATACTATATTCATTGACAGTACAGTAGCGGTTTCTAAGGCAGCGTGGAGCGACGCTCGCGCAGGTAAGCCTCCGTCGCGGGGAGGAGCGCGGGGAGCAAGGCGCGGGGCGCGGGACAAGGGGGTGGGGGCGAGGCGTACAGGGGGCAGGGGGATGCACTTGCACCGTCGGATGAAAGGACTCATTCAATCTTCCTCCTAAGCCTATAGTACACAATGGATTGGGATACACGTGCTACTGCTATTGCATTTTGGCTTTCTAAGTTTGTATGAATAATATTAAAAGAGTGAAACTTCACGTGGTTGGTCATTTTTATATGTGCTTAAATATATTTTATTACTTCCCTTACTTTATATAAAAATATTGAACACAAAAGAAACCAATATATTTAAGGTGAATTTGTATAGATAGCTTGTATGTATTAATATCATAACGTATCTAACTTATATTTTAACTAGCTTTATACTTAAATAACAAAAATAAATGGGAAATAAAATATAGACATATAATTACGACATAATCAGTTATGTATATAGTCATATGTAAATGTTTCTACTATTAGAATTATTTTACGTAAATCAGTCCTATTTGATGTATAACTAACTTTACAAACATAATATTTACACCGCCGTAATGTAATTGAAAATTAATAATCTATTAAAGTATTCCTGTAAATGTAACGTATCAAAATTTTGTTGCAAATCCATTTGTCACAAGCTATGAGCAGTTCTGGCAACTGTCGAAGCTAAAGATGTATAATATATTGCGGCTATTCCTGACTAAATTATGTACAAAAAAGTAAAAAGTAGCTTAAGCAATTTTTGTCAAGTGTGAAGGTCCAGTCAATTAGGAAGGTCCAGAGTGGTTCAGGAGAAACAGCTGCAACAACAGTGTCGTTGGCGATTCAACTCAAGTAGTTAGTAAAAACGATCTCCGGGTAGGAGATGAATGGTTGTTTCGATAATTCTGGCCTTTTCAAGTTCTATCCAGCTAAACCGAGAGCCTGATGAAGCTAATATTTCCGTGATCTGGTTTTAAAAGTAATGTTCTATTGGGATTTATATTTAAGCGTTTAAGTTTATTAAGGTACTCATTTTCTAGCGACATAGAAAAATGTGATGATGACACCCATAAGTCTATTCGAGGTTCTCAGGACGGCATTTTGATAATGTAGAGCAGCGCGAGTCTATCAGAGATGCAAGGTTCATACAGTTCTATATGGATATCCTGTTCATCTATTGAGCAGCATAAGTCCAAGCCATGTCCATCGTTTTTTAGGAATATTAGTTTATTACCAAACACCAATATCTAACAAACATTTTAAATATATGTTTATGTAATTCAAATAAAACAAATAAGGTAACAAGCCCACCACGTGACGTACTTCATCGACGTATCAAATTTATATGTCGCTGCAAGTACTGCAACCATATATAAAGTAATCGTTGAATGCATTCTATTATATTAGATACAAATTAATCGCAAATACTCTACTGACAATCTGTCAATAACTAAGAAAGAGAGAGTTTTTACGTCCAACGTGAAGAGGCCGAAGCTTAACATAAATGTATATAGTGAAATACTAAATCTTTTCAGTTTTAAAGCATGCTAGGGACTAATATTAGACTCAGAACTACAATAAAGCCCCATTTCTCTTCTCTTGCGAGTAAACTGAGCCCTGCTGCTTATGCTATTAGAAAACTGAGACAGCTGGAGCAGACTCTAGAAAACTGTTTCGGGGCAACTTCGCGCACCGCACAGCGAGTTTGCGAGCATATTGCGTGCTGGGTGGCGGATCTCAACGGGTAAATTTTTGTCCCACAATTCCCGAAGGAACCGTATATACTCGGAAAAACCAGTTTATGTATTACACACCACACATGTACTGCGCACGAGTGTCTTCCGCCCAGATAAAATATTGCATATATGAAATGATAATATTATAATATAATATTGTTAATATTATTATTCTATACAAACGTTTTTAATTTTTTTCTTTAAATACAAAGTAAGTCGAAAGTAAACATAAAAATACATATTTTTATTGATAAAGTTAGTAAATCGATATGTTATTTTAGATAAAGCTATTGATATATATATATATATATATATATATATATATATATATATATATAATATATTATATAATATATATATATAATATATATATATATATGTATATATATATATATATATATATATATATAAATATATATATATATATATATATATATATATATATATATATATATATATATATATATATATATATATATATATATATATATATATATCTATATATATATATATATATATATATATATATATCTATATATATATATATATATATATATATATATATATATATATATATATATATATATATATATATATATATATATACATATATTGATGTATTATTTATTTAAATAAAGCTATTGTTAAACTAAAGCAAGATGATTTTCGAATCTCCTTAAAAAATAGTTTTATAAATATTTTCAATATTCATGGTCCATAAAATAATACATAAAACTTATATATAAGTTAAATATGGCCACAAATACATTTGTCGCGGTAATTAGAGGCACCATATACAAAAGCTTCAAAATTAATGAATGTGTTCGTAATTAATTCGGTCAAATCTTACTGGGTATTGCGCTTTCCGCGTTTTACATTTAGAGAATTTGAATGAATCTGCGGAATTCAACATTGTTATTACTGTTCTGATTGAAATGTTATATGTATTATTCAATGAGTCGCGACGCGACGTGTGAGTGTAACGCGCTGTTTGCAAGTTCGACCACCGCTCAGGGAAATAAGCTTGGACGGAAAGCGGAGAACGGAGTGTCACTGCAATAAGTTCTCTCCGTCAAGTACGAGTAGTACCTACTGTAAGCTCAGTCATAACGTTCTCCGCTTTCAGGTGGAAGAACTGGAGTCGACGATGACCCGTGAGTCGTTTTACCACGACGAGGGAGATAGTAATAATAATTTAAAAGTGTGTATTGCTTAACTAATTCAATATATTATGTCGAACGCTCCAGTTGTTATTTAGTTAGTCATCTTATTTCGAACGAATCCGGTTAATATAAAGTTAAATAAGCGACTCAGAATCAACTTAAGTCCAATAATTTGTTTTTAATTTAAGAGGTTAATAAACAGCTATACGCTCTAGTAATTTAAAAATATCTTAACCAAATACACTTGGAAGTGTTGAGCGCCTGAACAAAATAAAAAGCAAAACACAACAAAACACCAACTCACGTAAATGCTACCATTTAAATTATATAACTTTTTTCTCCAATTTAATTAAATATGGTATATTTTACCGTAGGACTATATTACATACAGTAAAGTACCAGAGCTTAACTTGGAGAAGTTCAGATTCATATTTTATGATTGATATTTTTATAATATTGTAAAAAATTATAGCTTGATCGATTTTCTTGGATTTACTCTAATATAATATACTTGTGTTGTACTTCTATTTTTTTCTTTTCGAATCAATTTGTAATGCAATATTTTGTCTGGGCAGTACAAAGGTACACATTTTTCATACACAAATCTCAATCAACAAGTATTCTGAGATAAGAACTTGTTCCATAACTTTCTTCCCTATTATTTAGTGAAATCTGATAAAAATCGGTTCAGCTGTTATAGACAGACAATATTTTTAAAATTGTTAGTTTGTGCTTTAGTTACGTGTAACGTGTAAACAACTATATGCACTTGTAAAATACAATTATTTAAAAAGAACAACCATACATTTTAATTTTATGTATATATACAGAATATATTCCTGAAATCTTACAGATTACATACACTCTCAGTAAGGGCAAACAGGTTAAAAGCTACGGTAGCTTGTAAATAACAAATACAAGCAATTATGAGTTAAAAAGAGATTTGTAGACAAATCTTTTAAAAGCCACTGAATAAAATTCCGACTACATCGCTGTGACAGTCGCTGTTCATAAAGCTTTGCTCTCTACGAGAGAGATGTTCAGATGTTGAGTGCGTCCAGATCGAATACCCACGAGCTTTTATATAACTGTAAAATGATTTGTAGTAAGAGCTTGGAAGTTATTCAATTTTCATAGATAGCTTCTAAGAGAGTCGTAACTCATTGTTCTTTCTCTTTACCCTAATTTAAGCGGGACAAGTATTGTACAAAACTACACTACTAAAATATTGTACAAAAACATAGCATAAATTACTAAGGTGGACTTATCTCGTAACATATAGTGTCTGATATCAGGATGAGAAAGATAAATGAATGCCTTTAACTTAATAAACTTTACTTCATTAAATAGTCAGCAGGTGAGTTAGGCGAGAGATTCAAAAGTTGTAAATTTAAATGCTAAGATATTTCCAGATGAAAGAACTCGCGAGCGTCTGGACGTGAAAGGCAAAAAATTATTCATGGAGCGCGCGTATTATAACATTAAATAATGAATTAAAGATTTTGAGTAACACTTTTTGATCTGTTCTGTTCTACGGTAATGGCGTTTCGAGAACACTTTTTGAGTGATTTTACATTTATGGTACACAAAGAAAATTCAATGACAGCTGACAGCTGACAGCTGACAGCTCACAAGTCACTCAGACATTGAGACTCTTTGGCCTACTTTATTAAGTAAGTTCTGTCAGGCCGTAGTAATAACTACGAGTATGTGCAACTATAACTCGCTGACGAGCGCTTTAACTGCCTTACGATACTGTAATTTGTCTGTCTAGTGTTATTCCACTAAAAATATTCATTTTAATTTATTTTCAACAAAAGCCTAAAATTTCTGTCTATATATATATATATATATATATATATATATATATATATATATATATATATATATATATATATATATATATATATATATATATATATATATATATATCCCTAACATTCACCAGAAATCTGTGAAATGTGCATCACACACATTGAAACGCTTGTATTTCCTTGCAAAGCCGCTTGGGCTTATAACTTATTAAGTTCCGCTCACACGATGTTGAGCTCACTGTTTGTTTTTAACGAGAAGCTGATGTTGGAATTAACTAATATATAATATTTATATTTATATAATATAGAATAATAATTAACAATTATTGTTTATGATATTTCTTCATAAAATCACTATATTTATGTTCTGTAGTTTGTTTTTATGCCAGAGAGAGAGAGAGAGAGAGAAAGAGACAGATAGAGATATTCTAGTAATGTTCTCCTCTCGATCGTTTTGGAGACGTTGCCGCTTGAACTATCAAACCAAAATTACAAACAATATCAAACAAAAATATATATTATAATCGAATGATCATCAATCATGACGTTGTTAAAAGCTTTTATTTAACTTGTGTGTATGTTGGTTTTGAAGCTAGCTCCTCAATCGGGCGGAGAAAAGTTTATATACACGTTTAGTTTACATGGTCATGTATAGTATGTACATCCTTACGTAGAAGATGGTGAAAAATCAAAGATGGACGACCACTCATTTTTAAAGCACATCCTTCATCATGGATATCAAATGGAAGGACTTGGCTGAGAGTAGCGTCACTCTAAGTCTGATAAGGACTTTTAAATATGGCGAATTATGTTAGTAACTTAATATAACTTAGTATTCATATTTTTTTTCCTGAAAATACAAATGTTAATTTAAAAGAAATATCAATATGTACGTACGTACGTATGAGACCTATATTATGACGTACGTATATATATATATATATATATATATATATATATATATATATATATATATATATATATATATATATATATATATATATATATATATATATATATTTATATACATATATATATATATATATATATATATATATATATATATATATATATAATATATATATATATATATATATATATATATATATATATATATATATATATATATAAAGATCTGATCTGACTGATACTATATCTGATTGATTTTAATTTTGTGTTTAATTGATTGTGTTAATATTACATTAAATTATTAAAATTCAATCTTTTTAATTTTTTATATATTTTGTTATTATATTAACATATACATAGTATATATGTTGCTATCGAAGTAAATCTATTGTAACGACGAGAAATATGTGTGGCGATATAAAGAAGTTAAATAAATAACATTATAAAACAAGATTCCCGCCTTCCACTGCGCCGTGACATAGCTACAATTCGTTTAAAATGTCTAAAAAGTGATATAATACCAGCGGCCGCCCGACGACTGTACAATCTAAATCCAATTAAAGCTCCGTGTCGATGTCGCGCTAAAATGACTACCTAGTTACTGTCTGGCTGTAAGTAGTAGTTGCAGGCACGGAGGGGACGCGGCTGACAGTCGAGCCTTGTCGAGCCTTGTCGAGCCTTGTCGAGCTTTGTCGAGCTTTGTCATGTCAAATTGAAGCTTATATTTTAAAAGGTATATTTACCTACATATAATTCCGAACTTGTGTAGAACTAAAATTATCATTGGCATTTAATGCAGGCATCGCTACTATGAATCGAGTTAAATTGAATTTGAGTTGAATATCGGAGACCTCAAATGCAGGGAGAGAGCTGCCACCGCCAGGTTCGGCCCGGCTCAGCCAGATACTAATGTAATGTTAGTGTGTTGTCTGCTGCCATATGAGAAGATGTAAATTTAGTTTTTTTTTAAATATTAGCTCATAAAATACATTTTTTTTGTCCAATATTATGAGCTCTAATGATATTGGCAGTTGTACAGCAGGTATAAGAACACGCTTCCCACGCATACGCTATGATAATTGGTAAACTATTTTATATCATGAGAAGTTTATGAGATAATATGTAATTATTATTGTTTCATGTGTCACAATTTATTGAATTTAACCCTCTAAAACACGAATACAGAAAAAGGTGATGACGAGTCAGCCTGATGAGTCCTTATTCAAATCAATTATTATTTAATCATTTTGAGTCGTTTTCAGTTGTTTGCTTCCGAGTACCATATCTAAGTAGATAAATTTAACAGTGTACATGCTTATCACACCGCTCTGTGGGACAATACAAGTACAAAAATAAGTTATGGTATAAAATATAAGCTTAGTAGCTAATTACTATACATAACAGCCAAACCGATGTCAGATAGCCGTCGCATAGGTCGTATTATTATTAATTACAAAACGTCAGACGTCATCAGAAATGCATACTAGTGTGCTAATAAAATATGTTATAAAACACGAATGCAATTCAGTTCGTTAAATGTATAATGGAGTAGTTCAAGCAGGTGGTGTCGCGAGTGGTGTCGCGGGTGGTGTCGCGGGTGGTGTCGCGAGTGGTGTCGCGGGCGGTGTCGCCAGTTTCTTCATGTTATTATTTAAAAATGTGTGGGTGGATTTAATAAATAGACAACATAAATACAAAAGATATATACAAGTATCGTCCAAAGTTTGTATAAATTAATCATAACTGTGATCGAAGCGAGCTGTCGTAGACGAGCAAAGCGAGTAAAGCCTAAACCGCCTAGTATAGCATAGCAAGAGTATTAACTAGCTCATTCAAATTTAAAATTAATCTATATGCAACACATTTGATAAACACCATCAAAGTGTCGGTTGATATACAAGTACAGTAACAGAATTCATTACGTCAATTCCTTATCAGATTTAAATGTGACATCGTTCGTGAAAATATGAAGTATTTTCAATATTACAGTGTTATTGTTAAAACCGTGCTTGAACGCTTATTACGGTTACAATGGCTGTTGTTTGTGGGATGTCATGTTAACTGGAGGCACTCCATATTCAATTACTTGGTGCTACCACCGACGACACAAATACGATGTTACATTGTACTATCGACCGCACTTAATATGTGCTGGCGGTCGTGTCTCATCAACCCGACTGCATTAAATAAAAATCAAAGTCCTGTCAAATAAAATGATCCTCGTACTGTAGTGTGTATGTGTAGTGTAGATCTAGTGTCTTGTTTGAGACCTCCCTATTCTCTACTTTTCAATCGAGCTGGAAGTTAACTGTCATTTCCGTAACCCGCGGTCACGCTACGTCAAAATTCTGAAAAAATTGTTACTTATAAATTATAATAAACGTTTAAATTTAGCAGAAAATATGTTCTTTATTTATCGTGGGAAAGCAAATTTTAATGATTTGTGTGAGTTTGTATGCTTGTACGTGAAATGAAGAGTGAACAGCTACGAGAACCTTTGGAAATTGCTTCGAAACAAGATCTTACAAATAATATCTAATGATGACAAAAATATTTTATTATATAATAATTTTTGAACTTTTAGAAATATGTATAGAATAAAACTGGACCGAACGTAGCGTTTTGGAATATATTTGTACGCTGATACAACAACAACACAAGTTCTGTCCTAAAATAGTAAATTCGTACGGTCACCATACAAGCGCACATCACCTCGCTGTAGCCGGATATTACTATGCCGGTGCCGGCGACATCATTGTATATATACACGTATATACATAACGGCGCGTTTGAGTTTTTAATTGTCATTTGATGAAAAACTAGTTTGATTTAACGACAAGTTGTTACGAGGACGAGATTCACAGATAATAAATGTGTTTTATATTTCAATAAGACTAACTGGCATAGAGCATCTATAACACGGCATTAATTACATTAAATTCATTTGAATTTAATTATATTTCAGTACTTTATACTCTTTTATAACGTACTGATGGATATTACGGAACATGTACTGAAAAATAAAAAACAATAACTTACTACATACATATTCGTATATGTGTATTCACACTACATACCGACCGTCGCGTCTAAAAAAATTCGGCTCTGAGGTAGGATGTGGAATATATGGAGAATCACCAAAAAGGACTATAAGTCTAAATGTGGGAAAGCACTCCTCGATATTCCAGGCAGAGGTATACGCCATGTGCGACAGCCAATCTCCAAAGCAACTACCATAATCATACTATCTATATTAACTCAGACAGTCAAGCTGCACTCTTGGCCCTAGCATTAGATATAACTCAGTCAACGCTGGTTGAGAACTTCAAGCAGATCCTGAACGCTCTGGGGAACAGAGTAGTTCTAAGATGGGTTCCAAGACACGCTGAATGACGCACGATAACCAAAGTCTCTATAAATAATAAAAAAAATATTAAAAAAAATATAATTAATGTTTTTTTTATGTAGGGTCAGAACACTGTATGTACCCTTTAACTCATCGCGACACCTTATCTTACAAGATCGGAGAATTATATTAATCCATTGAGGGGGGGTCACATTTACAGGCAGTTTCGGCCTCAATGAATTCTTTCGATTATATATATAGATATTATAAGGTAAGCGAAGCTCTCACTTTACTTCAACAATCCTGTTCAGTAGCGTTTTTAAAGTGTTATTCTATACTAAGGAGAGATAAATACTTTTTGGACAAATATAATAAAATTTGAACACAGCAGGATTTGAACCCGCGCCCATTAGTCTTTTCATTTCCGGGATGCAGCTACCATCGTTGCATATTTAATGACGAAACCTATATATCTTCTTCAGATTTCAACGTTTTCTTAGGACACTTGCTATATCAATGAAGATACTGTGTTGTTATAGATGTTGTTGGCAAGTTCCTTCGATCTCTGGACTGTGGAGTGTCTCTCATTGAAGGCTTGGGCAAGCCACTTTAGGAAAGTAAAAAACCAACGTGATTTTCTATGTCTTACTTAAAGTCGATATAACCGTTTACTGGTAAAGTAGCGAGCCCTTTAAATACACTCTGCTTAATTAGTAGATACGTTATAGACACACTAGGGGTCGCGAGGCTTCGTTATTAGATGATCAAATACATATTCCTTAAAATTTGTTTTAAATTAATTTTAGTCTTTATTTGAACAAAATCAGTTAAAATTTAGATTTTTACAAAGACGCTATTTTAAATCTAGATGCAAAGCTAGCATTTTTTCTATAAATATTCGCTTACTTAAGTAAGTATTCAAAATAATTTACATATTACATTTACTATATGCAAAGATCTCTGTAAAAACTCGTCTTTGTAAAAATGTAGCCTTACTCACAAAGGGACTGTCGGTCAGAAAGGAACCATCAGCTCATGAGATAGCCGAACAAACTCTTCAGCTTCACAGCAAAAAGTAAGTATGGAGTATAGACTAGAGTCAACGAACTAAACTTATTGTAAAAAATCTTTACTCAACTGTCACGATCAACAGGTACCACGTGATACACGGTTGCCAGGCAACGTGTGTCATATAACGACAAGATATGCCTTTAAACATATAATTGTATCTAATTATAGCACTTTAGCTATAGAGAGAGAAACACACATTTTATTAATAATAATTTGTTTTTTATTTATGAAGTGAAGTTGTACTTTCCGAGAAAGAAGATGAAGAGACGAAAATAAGGACGAGAATAAGCAATGAAAACTGACCCGTTTCATATGAAATTAAAACTTAAGAAAATTATAACCGACACGGTTTTTAATTTATACTGTCTTCAATATTACAGTGTCAAATTAAATAATTAAGAGTTGTTCTCACGTTTCCCGTTTTTGCAATATTTTAATATTTTAAATTACCTTCGTTCCTACAGGCTACGTGATGGTATATAACCTATAGCCTCCTTCATCATCGATAAGTGGACTATCTCAAACTAAACAGAGGCAGAGGCGGTGGCGGAGGCGGAGGCGGAGGAGGAGGCGGAGGCGAAGGCGGAGGCGGAGGCGGAGGTGGAGGCGAAGGCGGTGGCAGAGGCAGAGGCAGAGGCAGAGACAGAGGCAAAGGCCTTTGCACTTTAAATAATCTATTCAATATTATATAATACCTGTGACAAAGATATTTAGGAACCAACGAAAGACTGTATAATTTAAACGAATTTTTGACAAATATATATTGCAACTTATATTTAAATAGGCAACCTCAGTAACATATCAATGCCCTGTCGCCGACAGCGCGTCCGCGTCGCAATGTTAGGGATGTCATTTGGTATTTGACTCTTTCTGTGTGTATTTGACGTGTATTTGAGGACAGTACGGTTTTATTAGGAAACGCGAAAAAATGTAGTAAACGTTCACACAAATGGATATTATATATAATTTTGGAACCTATTCAAAGTATGACATCTTCAATAAAATAAATTGGTTTGTTTGCTCTCAGTGGTTGCACTTCGTAGCTGTGATACACGCTAGATACTGTATTGTTACTAAAAATAACGATAAGAGAAATGGTCAGCTTAGTACTTATTTGGAGTACAGTGTCTCCACATCTACAGGCAACCCGACTCGGTCTATATATATATATATATATATATATATATATATATATATATATATATATATATATATATATATATATATTATATATATATATATATTATATATATATATATATATATATATATATATATATATATATATATATATATAAATAATATTGGCTTCTGGAAAACGACGCTTCCCTAGTTTTAATAACCACAAATGAGTTTTCTCTTCATGTTGGAGTAAAATGGTTACAAATTTTAGTCAACCAGCTTTGTAGGCTAAGAGGCGGCCGTTCCTAGTGAATGCGGTGATATTTAATAATAGTACAGGAATATGTTAAAAGCACACTCTTTTAATATCTCCTTCCTCCTTCCGTATATGTAGTATGCACTTTAGACCCGATTCTAGTAAAACTAATTTTTGCAGTATATTTATTTTTGCCTTAAAAGATTGCCTAGTGAATATTTTATTATGACACATGTAGCATCATGGCCATTTAAGAAAGTGCTATTAGTCTTTGGAAACCGAAACGTTGTATTATCAAGTTATACCTTTTATACCTGGTCCACTAACCGATTGTGTAAAATTGAACATTTTATAAGCTTTTATTTAACTTGCACTATATGTTGGTTCGAGAGGAGTCATGTAATTCAATTTCGATGTCTAACTTATTGAGCTAAATATTTATATACACGTTCAGTTTGAATGACGTACGGTCAGTTGTGTGACGTTGAACATCCAAGACGGCAAGATCCGAGTCCAGTCTTTCCTTCAATATAGGTATTAAATGAAATAAATTTAGCTTAAAGGGTGGAAAAATAAGAACAATGCGTGTTTAGAAGCGGCGCGGCGCACACGGCGGAGCGGAATGACGACGGGAGGTGCACTCGACAACCGGAGATCATTCGGACCATGTAAAAAGCTAGCAAGATACATTGCTAGAAACCTCGCCGTTTTAATTTCATGGGCTACTTGTTGCAAGTAATTGTGATGTTTGCTCCACGAGCGGCTCATGCTTGATAAATATGTCTTCTAATTACTGCTGTTTAGTTTGTCTTGTCACAGGTATTCATACTCACACATGACTTCAACCGATACCTGAATGCGCTAGTAATATTGGTCATGATCTTGGTCTTGGTCTTTTTTAGCATGGCCAAGTCCTGTACGTCATTGAAAGACCACACCAGGTCTTCTGCAATCGTCTATTTGTTGAATTTTTCTCTATGTTAATAAACGAAATACAATTTTTTTTAAAGAAATTCTAATGTGGCATTAAACAACTTAGGAAATAATAGATATACTTCTTTTCCTTTCCTGTGTTCTTTATCGAATTATCTAGACTTATACATAATGTGGCGTATGTCCCGGGAGCGTAGCATAGCATTAAGTATTTAGATATTTGAGGGCTATTAAGCGTTCATCGACTCTGCATTCTTCTAGTGCTTTCTCAACTACCTAGGCTTCAATAGCATCGACAGCTTTTTCAAAGTCATTGAACGCGACGTTTAGGTGTATCTAACATTAATTGTGTCTTTCAATTAAGGTCTTCAAAAATTACACGTGATCAGACTCACTAAATCACTTCTAAACGCCAAAAATCCCACTATATATTTCAATTCATACTCTTAAGAAATTTGAAAGCGACTGTTATAAGATGAAATGAAGAGTTGTATTTTCAGCTGATAATCTTCCCCAGTGATTTCTTTTTTCAGTTTTACGCGTGATCCGTATCATCATCAGACTACAGAGAAGTTCTTCTGAGTTTGACTGATTTTTAACTAATTATCACCACGACAGCGTAGACGGGTTGGTATCAAGGCCAGTCGGTTTCTGTTGCCAGTTGCTGCCCTCAGGTCTTCTTTTCCTTTTGCCATATATTTCTTCACGAGGTCTACCGAATGGACCTCCTTCTACCAGGGCTAAGCACTTATTCAATGTCAGTGCTAGCTCCACATGACGCAAGGTCGTCTCTAATAATCTCATTATTATTTAGATTTTGGAGGATGTCTGTGCCACCAGCATTCTACTTCTTTCCTCATACCCCCCACCACCTTAGTTTGGGACTGTTTATTTAGTATAAATATATGTCGCTCATAGCTATCCTGTGTACTATAGAAGTATTCCACCTCCTGTACTGCTAGTGGCAATAAAAAGTGAATATTATTACTTTTATTATGTGCAGATAAAAATAGCTTAGGCAGACTTAGAATAGGCAAGAAATTAATGTATGAAACAAATATTTTAAAAATTACATATATAAATATGATATATGAAACAAAGCACATGTATATGATAACATGTTCTTATTTCACGTAACATGCCTATAAAATTCCATGAAACATGAAGGATCCAATTCCAAACTGTCAAACGCCATGTTGTTAGAGGCATATGTGTACATACTCGTGTATATGTAGAGCTACCCCACTCCCCCACTCACGGCCGCCGGACATCCTGTTTCATCGATAATTAAATTTCCGCAATATCTCTATCATATCACTCAACTCAACTAAGTAACGAATTTAATGTGAAAATCATTTCCAAGTAATCAAAACTTAAATATTTGTTATAGTTACTAGTAATTAACTGTAGGCCTGGTTTTATATAAATATTACAGAGAATGTTTTAAAAAAAAGCGGATATACTAACCTCTGGCTGTACAAATTTTCTTGGGAAAACGTTGACAAATGCCAAAAAGAAGTTATGTCTTCTTGATGTAACCAACACAAATAATATTCCCTGCCTTGTAGTAGTTTTCTTCACATAATTTTAAAATACCTATTTGTGGCTATATTTCCGTTTCACTTAAAGGCAGGCAATGTTTCAGCCACTCTGGGAGACAGGTACATGGGGTCGTGGTCCTCTACTTCAACTACTCTCGTTAACCTCCGTTTGTTTTGTCTTTCCTACAAAAGGTAAACGTTTTCTTAATCTTTCTTATTTTAAATAAAAAAAATGTACTATTAATTTATGATACTTTCATTTATATATTTTTTATATAAATTTTAAATATTTGGCCTGTAATATTTTCGGGTTTATATATTGTATTGATAGTATTATAATAATGATTGCGTCATTATAACTGTTTCCAGCACAATTACACCTATTGCTGGACATGGGCCTTTCTCAGGGATCTACAAAGAAAGGTCTTCAAGGAGAACCGATGATCTTTACGGTTGAAAGTCAATCTTTAGTCGCAAAGTCACCGGGAGCAGCCGGATTTGAGCCATATTCAATTACTGCTAGCGGAGTTGCTAGAAATATCGGAGCTACGAACGTTACGCCCCCTATGGCTGCTTTCAAAATATTCTTATTTCAATTATAATTGTGCAAGCGCTTTTGAATCGTCAAATGAACGTAAAGCTACGACCGTGGTCGGCTCGAAGTCTAATTCTGCTTAAAAGTAGTGACTTAAACTTTAGTGGAGCCGTCACGTAGAGTTTTTATATATTATTAGAAAAATGTAAATTCATTATTAACTAACCACCAAAAGTTAAATTTAAATTTTAGTTTCCAAATATTTTATACAATTTTAGGATCCATGTGTGTAGTGTGTCCTACGCCAACGTACGTCCGTCCGTTTTCAGGATTAGAGAATCCAGTTTCATAGTACAATGATAGCAATGTGAAATGCAGCAACTTTTTTAATTATTATAATTCCAAACGATATTAAAAAAAATAGTACAAACACTAAATTTATAATTTTTCGATAGAAGAAGAAGAATAGATAGAATTCAATAGAAAAAGAAGAGAGATAGATAGAAGAATAATGGTCGCTCAATCTATAACTTAACCCTAAATCATCTTTAAGAGACAAATTTAAGAAAATAAATATATTGATAGTTGCGTCTCTATATATCCTTGAAAATGTTTTATATTTATAAAAAAAAAAAGATTTTACTTAAATTAGCGATGTACACAATATTAATACTAGAAATAGGTTGAAACTTACCGCGCATGTAACTCGATTGCATCGAGTCCGCAATTCCTTCGTGGGCCAGTGTGTACGCTTTTATAATAGGATCCCAGAAAACGTCCGAGAATGTTCTACATCTACTGATATTATAAGTGATAATAAGCCTTGGGAATGAAATGCTCGCTCCAGTCTATTTCAAGCGTATCATTGTCAATAATGAATAATTGTAAAATTGTGAATGTCTATATAATATAAAAATGAAAAAAAGTCCCATTGAGTTTCTTGCGCAGGATTTTTTCAGGTCTGAGGCATTAACTTTAGTGAACCGGCGGTAATGTTTTTGACATTCAAAAAATGAAACGTACTAAAGTTATTTGATATTGAATTTATCCAAATATTTTTAATAGCTTTATGATGGTATACTGAGTGATTTATCTCTTTATCCCATTTTTTTTACTAACACATTAATATTGTATTGTTTGTAGGTATATATATACCCACCCATATATAAGTGTCACCCATATATAAGTATCACCCATATATAAGTGTCACCCATATATAAGTATCACCCATATATAAGTGTCACCCATATATAAGTATCACCCATATATAAGTGTCACCCATATATAAGTATCACCCATATATAAGTATCACCTATAATAGTAATAAGGGTTATTTAGCCAAGTATTTATTTAGGGTGTAGGTAAGCGGAAATAACAATTTTGAATAATGTTAATAATGATATTAAGATATTGCGGTCTAGTTTGGGGAGCTCAACTTCTACTTCTCTTACTAGACCGGGAAAATTAAAATGATTTAAACACACAACACGACACGACGGGACATGCGCAACGTCACAAATTCACACTAAATGCGCTACACAACATATTGTATTATTTGGAAATTTTACATAGATTTTGGAAGAAAATTCTTAGAAATAGGAATCGTAATATTCAAATAACGAACGTATACTATTAAAAGAGAAAGATATTAATAATAGTGCCATCTATTGATATTTATTTCGAAGCTACTTCGGTGTAAAGTTTCTGGGCTTATTAATTTCGGCGCAGTGTACTTGCGCTGGTATAGATGGCGTTACAGCATTACAGACAGCTACATCCCACATATAAATTAATATTGTTATTTTGTATTACTTACGTTTATAAAAGTTTATAATGTTCACGTCAGGTTTGATATAAAGGTATGTATGCACATGCGACATGTTATAGCGGCCATTGTGCTATAGTCAATTATTACATTACTAATAATGAATTATTTGGCTAAAGCACGGTGACTTCTTATGAACCCTGATCTTTTTTATTATAGAAACAAAATTTAAAATGATTTAGTAAAATTGAAACCATATTGTTTAGATTCACAAAAACGCAATATACATATTCACACAGGTTCAATCAGGTCGCTGTAATGCATATAGGATTTTATAGTGCTGTCGAAGTAGGGTGGTGCTATTAGATTCATTGGCGCTCTTGTTAGTTTGGGCCATGTTTTCTGACTGCTTCTTGTTAATATCTGAATCACTACTGCCTGGATTTAATATGATAAAGATTTCCTGCTGCTCAATAGAGGTTAAAAGCGGACATGTGTGGTTCTTGCAGCTGAGATTCTACTCTTTTCCCGGACGTTTTGCTTATTCCTCTGGTATCTAGCGTTGATAGATAGTATTTGGGATTAAGATAACTCAGATCTTCACATCTATCGTAGTCTAACATCTCATACATCGTGCGGCATTTTCACATCCCGTTCGGGAATTTCTCAAAACAAAAACTTTTTTCTGGGTTATATATATAAACCTCCAATTTTCAGTATTTCCGTTTGTTTGTACTATAAGTTCTAACTTATTACCAAATTTTATAACCCTAGGTCAACGGAAATAAAACTAAATTTTGATTACGCGGCAATTTTCATACAAAATTCAAAAAAATTAAGCATTAACGCTCATATCTTTTGATTGCGTTGACTTAGAAGCTTGATTTTTAGGTGCTTCAAGAGGTTATCAACTTGGATATTTGATGTTAATTTCAGTTTGATTCCTCCACGTGATTTCGACAAGGCGACAGACAGACAGACAGACAGACACACGGACGGACGGACAACAAAGTTATCCTACAAAGTTCCGTCTTTTTCATTTTTAGGTGCGGCACCCTATAAAACAATCTATTTATATTGTTACATAAATTTATAAATCAACCGAATCATTATACGAATTAGAACAAGTTCTTGAAATATCAAAATGGGACTTAGTAAGGCGATTAGGCGAAAAGATACGAGACTACAGCGATTACCTACACTTCTATAAAACCAAAATGCGGGCAAAACATGGACCTGGTTTTATAATAAATCCTCATCTCAAACCAATGGTAGATGAGTTTATCAAAGTATGAAAATAAAATCGATTTTAAATATTACTTTGCCAGGCTAGAAACAACCAGTATCGATAGTTTACGTAACTGAAACTAATTATGGAAACTAAAGAAAGCTTAGAAAACTTAACAGTGAACTTAAGTCAACATATGACCACACACACTCACGCACTACAAAAATTGTACAAGGTGATTAGGTAGCTTAGTAATAGTAGCTTCGAAAGCCAATACATGGGAACTGTTTGTAAATGATTTTATTTATTTATTATATATGCAACCCAACGAAAAGTAAGTATACAAGCAAAATCCAACAAATCATATAAAACATATATGAAATGCTACGAGAAGCCTCTAGACTATGGAATATTTAGCCTTGCCTCTAAATGTCAGGAGGGCAATGTCATTACCTATCTTAAAGAGACTCCTAAAATTACATTTTCAAGCCCTCTGAACTTTTTTGATTACTATCAAGTATATATTTATATATGTGAATATACTTGTCCTAATTACTATCTATGCCTTATATGTATGTATTTATGTATATATATTATTCTTTATCTAGGTATATGTTATTTAAAGATTTATACATACTTTATATAAGTATAAAAATATAATTAATATTTACTTCACAATATATAGTATTATTTGAACGTTAGTATGTATTTATAGTACATATTTCTTATACACAATGATAACATGTTTTGTTCACATTTCCAAAACTCCCCCCCCCCCCCCCCCTTAAATTCCTATGCCTTAAGGTTGCCTGGAAAAGATCGCTATTTTAGCGATAAGGTCAACTCTTGTACATATTATTTTATTATTTGTTTTGATTATCATATTTTGTATTTGTATATGGGTGTACAATAAAGAGTGTTATTATTATCAATATCAACAAAACTAGGCAAGAATATTGGTCATAGAACGCCAACAAGTTCTACTACAAAATCTGACTGGATTCTAAAACTGTAAGATTTAATAATCAAAAAAGAAAACCGAAAAGAATAGATATTATTAAATATAGCAGCAAAAAAAATATAAAATAATATAATAGAGAATCACATTTTTAACTGATAGCCCAGATGACAATACTAGTGAAGAGGGTGTCTTAACTATAATAGATGATAAAATATCCAAAGCTCACAAATAATGGAAACACACCTGGCGATGAAGGAATTTCTAATAAACTGTTGAAAGGTAAATCGGATATCATAAGTGGAGCTTTAAATGAATTGCTTAAAGATTATTATTATTAAGATTGAAAAATACCTCTTCAGTGGTTAAGTTCAACACTTACTTACACTTACTTATACTAAAATAGAAAGTACAGATAACAAAAGTAACTATCGACCAACAAGTATGATGCTGGAAGAAGGTAAAATATAAAGGACAAGCAAAACCATAAAAATTAAATAATTTAAACAATTTTTGTGGTCTATGGCACTTTCCATCCATGTAAGGATGGATCTTTAAAGGACGTAACGGATTTTAATCCAGAATTCCAAATATAGGGCTAGAGTATTTAAATTTTTCGCCTTCACGAAATCATCGTCACGTGAAATAGCAAGTTGATCGATTGAACGATCACAGCCCGGCACAGTTATTGCGACTAGCCTACTAGTACTGTATCAGATCTATTGGTGACAAAATAGTTACTTCCGATTTCTATATAATCCCAAGGCTGTAATATCCTAAAATAATGGATAAACTACGTTTACATGCAATTTTAAATATTATTAAACATTTTCCATTTTTCTGTTATCACCTATATATTATAATATAATCCAGCTATTATTAAATTGACATTTGTCTTTGATTAAATAATTCTAAAATCTTTACTCAGATCTCTGCACTGACTGCATCTATAAATAGCAAAGTGTTTATGCGCCATCGCCACTACGCCGATACCTACCTACCTGTCAGTTGTTACAAGAATGTTGCCATCAAAGACCAACATCTTAAGGAGAACAACCATTTTCTCTTCGTTGAAATTTTCCAGATTTCGAGTATAGCAAATTTTGAATATATCCTTATTTGGAAATCTTTTTTGGCTTACTAACAGTAAAATTAACCTATATATTTTTATTGACAGAAATGAATTTTAATAAACGGCAAAAAAGTACGGCAAGTATCTTAATAGGACTTAGTATTTTATGTTATAATTGGGTAAATAAAATATTAACCCAAACACCTCTTGGACTTGCTGTTACTTATTTTGAAAACCCAAAAGTAACGAGGTTGAACTCGCTCAGTACCAATAATACATTTTATTTGACCTGTTTGCTCGTATAAAGAATAATATTCTAAGGCACTACGTTTTACAGGCGCTTATATATTACGCCAAGTCGCCAAGCCTCTACAATCTCTACAATAGATGATCTATGCAAGGCCGGTGTGCGCGAGCTTACGCACTCGTTACGAAACTATGCGCATCGGATGTAGAACAAACTAAATATAATACTTCTGTCGCGGACTTTCTTTCTATTTCTAATTAATAAATATACACTTCAGCTATAATTAATTATTTAGCCGATATTTTATTTGCCCAATTACAAAGAAAATCTTAAAAATAATGTACAATTTTTTATATAATCATTTTATTGTTAATAGTTATTTACAATTTAAAATAATTATGTATATAAATATTTATATATTTCAATTACACCATTACAGTGCGTTAGGATATCTTGAGACACTCCAGCTGGTACGTGTAATGTATGGGCTAAATTCACACTTAGGGTATTGTTGTAAGTGAGGCGTCAGATATGAGATCTGCTAACGATGTCCGGAAAGAACGGACCTCACGTAAGGTTCTCTCTGCTTGTCGGCGTTTGTTATTTATATGTACTAAAAAAAAATATTTTAATACTACTGCTGTTTCAGTACTATAATTTATTAAGACAGCTCCTATATTTGTTTCATGACATCACATAGAGAACGACAACGTTTTATTTTATTTTCAATGCAACTTAAAAGCTTGTGTTAACATATTTTTTTTTTAGTACGAGTATATTGTCAACTTTGTTAATACCATACGTACGTATTGACACTTCTCATTATGACGTGTTGGTTATGTAATACAGATTGCCTGAATGTGATAGAAGCGGGTTCAATTATGTCTTCTACAAATAACGATAGTTAGTTATGATCCGTATCGCAATAATTGGTCCGATTAAATAAAGATAGAAAGTTAAAGTTTTATATTAAAATCCCCACTGATGATGAGATGTTTAAACCTTAACTATAAAATCGATGAAAATGTGATCACGGAGGGACTTTACTGGGATCACTGGCCCTCTCTCCATCTTGCAAATAGATATGTCCTTAGAGCTCATACAATTCAGCTTCAAGCTACGAATAAAGCATATTGTAGAGTAGGTAGAGATAAAGTATTATTAAGTAACTTCTTGCTCTGGTTTTCATCCGAATTGTATTTTGAATACCTCAATTGTATAACTCAACACCGCGCTTGGACTTATCATAGCGGGGAGAAAAAACGTCACTGTCTCAAAAGCATACTAAATTGTAAATATTGTAAATATTGTAAACAAAACACTACAGCACTAAATCTTGTAATCAATAAAGACTTCCACATCACACCATAGTGTAGTGTAATTCACATAAGTTATATTTAGACGGATTCTACGTTGTGATGTAGAATTGATAGAAGGTGTGGGAGCCACCTGGCGAGGGACGAGGAGGGCGAGGCGTTAGTGACTCACAACGGGCGCTTTGCTTCAAGCTCCGAGGAAATCTCGAAAGCTCGAAAGATCTATTAAAATGCTTAGTATTTATAACGAGTTATATTAGGATAAATGATAAAGATTTATCGAAGAGAGAGGGAGAGAGATATAAAAGAAGCTGTCGTGGCGCAGTGGGACAGCGACTGACTGAAGACTCGATGGTTGTGGGTTGGATCCCCATTTGGGAGAAATTAATTAATTTCAACAAGCCCCGCACTAGTAGACTGAGGGCGGTGTTGAGATCAGCCTCTCAACACGTATTGTCTCAAAATTAGAATGATAAGTGAGGAAAAAAGAGGCCTCGTAACACTGGAAACTAGTGTTACGAGGCCTCTGACTATAGTTTACCTCGCGTTGCGGGAATACGTGATGCAAAGACGTCTTGGAAATCTCCCCTGCAATTTAGAGAATAAAATTAATAAAAACTTCTTATATGGCTACATCGAATATCTTATATTGCTGTTTCACCTTTCGTGTTCCAACGTAATTGTTAGACTTAGAATAAATGTAGATCATATTACGGAAGAAATAGTATACCGGTAGAGCACAGTCTATATATATATATATATATATATATATATATATATATATATATATATATATATATATATATATATATATATATATATATATATATATATATATATATATGAAGTGCAACAGAAGGCATGCATCTCGAAGCTCAAAGTTATTTGTATTTCTTTCCTCATTCACACGTTGTCTAAACATTTTAGAATCTGAATTCTAAAACACAGACATTATATAAAACGAAACTATCAGATGAGATGGTGAATACAAGCGAAGTCGCATTCCAGCGCAGAAATAGTCGGCCGTAGGCGGCGCACCTTTACCTACCAGGTTTATTTAGAAAACTGAAAACGTATAGTTTCAATTACACATAAATGTATATACTAAAATTGGCCTGCGGCTTTTCTTGCTAATATTTGCTAGAATGATTTAAAATATATAATATTATGTACAGTTTAAAATCATGTTAATCAAATGTAATATATAAGCTTATTAGTGGCAGTCGTGCCGTCTGATTGTAAGCGCGATGTCTATGGGTTTGATTCTCAGTCGGGGAAATAAATTACGAGTATGTTAATTTTTTTCGCTCTCGTTTAAAGACAAAGTGAGCAACACGCAATGTCTCGAAAATTGAGCGGAAGGAGTGTCTTAACACTATATTCTGTATACTTTCCCATAGGCGGGATAGAGCGTGAAGTGAAGAATATATTATCATTAGTGTATCTGAAGTAGACACGTAGGAATACACCGGGCGTCAGCCAGCGATAGATTTAATTTACATAATACATTAATTAAGTTTCCACATCCAATATAAAAACTTGGACCTGATGTAGAGTTATGCAAAACTTCTCTCCATAGTAGCTGTTCTACTATTTTTTAAAGTTCTATACGTACTAAAGAAAAAAACAACATTCTGTCTGTTTCCATCTGGGTACGTATGTATGTCTATCACAGAAAATACCATTAAAAATCTTATTAGTTACATACAAAATTAGTATTGCGCCCGCAAATATTTGTTTGTCAACTTTTATTAGTGGTAGGCTCTTCCCGTTGTCAGTTGATCTACAATTACGGAACTCTCGATGCGCGAGTTTAACTCGCACACCTGTTTTACTGATATTAACTTGCTGATTGGAGGCAAATATATTTATAAAGTTCTATATTTATAATGCTATGAGATCTAAACGACTTTAGGCTACAATATTCCATATTGCAGTCACAAGAATGCTTATTATTTTTGTCTAAATCAATCTGCAAGTAGGCGTATGACTAATTAATAATCGTTTCGCTTTTTTAACGTCTGCAGTTCCCAACGACTCATTTCGCCTCGCCTCTCCTCGCCTCGCCTCGCCTCGCCTCGCCTCGCTTCGCCTCGCCTCGCCCCTCCTCGCCTCGCCCACGTCTAAATCAAAATATTAAGCTTATTGAAAGTTCCAATGTGTCACATTTGAGTATACGTCCATTACGCATTTATTTCTATTAACAGTCGGTGATTTGAAGAGCTTTGTATAGTCTGTGGCAGTGAATATAAATAAATAATATGTATTTTAAGTCGGGATTAAAGACTAATAAAATCGTTGGAATCTGGATGAATCAGTGACTTCCCAAATCATTTAAAAAATAAAATAATAATCAAGTGTGAGTTGGACTCACGCGCCGAGGGTTCCGTACTAATTTCTTGATTGTATTTCTATGATAAGCTTTCAAATTATCGATTTTCAGATTTTTGCCTTTGTTTGTACTTCAATATAAATTTCGTAATTCTACGGTTGATTACGCGACGACTTTCATACAAATGCGACGAAAATTGTCTATTTCGAAAAAATATATACTATTTGATCCATTTAAAAGAAAAATAATCAAATAACAGTTTTAAGTATAATATAAATATAGTTTAAGCACTGGCAACAAAGAGCGAGTTGTCCTCGCGCACCGAGGGTCCTGTACCAATTGTTTGATCGTATTGATGCTTATTTTTGTAGCACTTTGAGCAACTGCAGACCTGGAAATTTGCTTTTTTTGCTGTTTTTACCATGTTCTTGAGAAAAATAATATTTATAGACAGACAGACGGACAGCTAGGTGATCCTATAACGGTTCCGTTTCCTTTTGTGATAAGGAACCCAAAAAGCGATAAAAAGGCTATTATTTTAGGAATTCTTGCATAGCTTTTTATATGATTTTGAAATGGGAAAAGTAAACATTGTGGTTATTTACATAGTATTTTGTATATTATTAATTTACAGTAAATCGGAAAATTTGTTTTAATAGAAAAATAATTTAGGACACTGAACTAATAATCAGGGAGTAGTAGTGAGTGAACCCGCAGGCGAATCGCTAGTTAATAAATAAAGAATTTCCATTGATTAGCTCTTAGTCTCTTGAATGCTCTCACTTTAAGGAGTTGAAAACATAAAAAACAGAACAGAGGAGAAACTTAGCATTCTATGAATTCGAGAAGGAGTTCAGTACAGCGCCTGTGACTTGCGACCCAAGTAAAGGCATAAAGGGGCCTTTTTTAAAATCCAACAAGTTATTGTATTCCTTTTATACATATAATGTTACCAAATAACGCAAATAGAATGGCACCAGCCGAGCGGACATGCCCTGGACACCTTACTTCCAGAATTATATATTGTGAAACGTGTTTTATATTTAGACGCTAATATACTTGATTGTCACGCAATATCTGTCACTGGTCCGCCGCTCGTACAATTAATGAAAATATTGAACTCATATAGCGATTAATATTTGTTATTCTTGATATATTGGTGGTATTATTTGTGGGTTCGGATGTTTCTTTTATTTTTTTTAAATCAGCACAAATTACAAAAGTATGATAAGTATTCTAGCTCGGTAACAAATAATTTTAGTTGGACTGGCGACTGACGCCTGGACAAGGATTCCCTGTATTTCAGGTCGCCAGGTCCTTCCCCTATACATATCACAATGCATGCGCCTTAAAACTCATTTACAATTACTATTAGATTAAGTTATAATAATATACATATATAAAGGCTTAAAGTATGAAGCTTTAATTTCCATGTTCTCGAAGTTAGCATCCGAATATGTTTTTGGAAAGTTAAATTACAATCAACATCAACTCCTTGCATTACATTATGTCCGTACCGTCATACAATACGTAAGTAAATACGTCAATAAATCCTACAGTACGATAGGCAACTCGGATAGTAAATTTTTATTATGCTTTTTTTTTCATCTTCATACTGTATTCCACAGGCCGTAGGGTAGGTGGAGAGGATCTATTATTAAAACATTCCATTCTCAGCTTCCACCCAAATTCATTGTGTTAGTACCTAACTCATTCCCGAGTGTGCAGACAGCTGCACACTATGGAATTATAGTAAAATATGTCATAGGACGTAAACATTTTGCCTGGAATTTTCCAATGTTTGATTTGTGGCGTTTACATACACACATACATACATACATAATACATACTGTATACATGTGCGAGTATGTGGCGATCTATAAACAATATAATTGGACATAATCTTGAAGTTCCAGAGACATCTATCTGATTAAAGTTTCAGTATGAGATGGTGGTCAGTATAAGGGTTTTACTAAACACAATTTCAAAGGTTACTGAAGTCGACGGTAAATCGAGCGTTACACTATAGGAATTCGAATTCGAATCCTAAAGAATTCGTCCATAATACACAAAATAATATTCATAGTCTCTAAATCTAAAAATATTTTAATAATAATATTTTATTGTAGTTATAACATATGATTACTTTAATATGATACGCTATTACACATCTAAGATTATGATGTTAGCACCTGCGCGTGCGCATCCAGGCTGTCCGGAATGATAACTCTGCACTAGTTATCGCTTCTCGATTTAGTTCCAGGTACATTTATTACATAGCCCCGGGTTACCCACTAAAATAAGTTCATCGTCTCATATTCAATTTTAAATAGCATATATGTATAAGTTAGCTTAGTAAATTTACTTATTTAATATCTTTAGTTCTTATTCGTTTTCCTTAACGATTACACTTAGTTGTTGAAACACCGAAAACAATTGTACCAAGAGGTACCAAAATATTCATCAGAATTAAAACCTCATCGCCTTGTCGGTCGATAAAGTTTATTTTAATCCTTACTCCCGAAACAGTCGTAAAGGAGTCACCGCCGCGCTCGCTGCCAACCATCCCAGTTATTTATGTGCTGTAAAAACTCCAGTGCACTAATATTGTTGAATCACAAACTATAATCGTTGAAAGTGTAACGCCAATGGCGCAGTGAAGGCGTTCGACTGTTGCAAGTATTGCGGGTTCAAGCCCCGAAACAGCATATTATTTAGTATCCTTCACCCAGCTTATACTCTAAGTGAACAATGATAGTCTAACGTGATGTAATATGGCCTATAGCCTCCCTGGATAAACTATCCAACACAATACGATTTTTCAATTTAAATCATTTCGCGCAACTAGCAGCTTTGGACAAATAAAGTCTTAAGCGTTATGATAGATAGTATTGATTGAATATAGATGTGAACTATTTTATGAGCTACTAAACGTGTGTGTGAGTAACAAGTCCTGATCCATGACGTTGCAGTATCCAGCGTTTGACTGGAAACGCAATGCTTGCGTGTTTGACTTCCATTGGAGGTAATAAATAATTTTCAGTTCATCGTTCTAGTAAGATAAAGTGCGACAAGTGAGTGTGTGAGTGTTCCAATCCTGTAAATTTTATCTATAAGCATTCTTCTTCTATCATTTTTATAATTGTCGCTTGTTATGGAGATATTGAACGTTGTGTGTATGTAAAAAAATGTAAACGAAAACTATGAGTATAACATCTCTTTACACTCGTTTTATAATAGAATCCCAGAAAACGTTCAAGAATGTTCTATTTCACAATTTTAAGAACTGTGAAAAGACGTTTGTTTACTCAATCAATGAGTTTTTAGATGACAACACACTATGGGAATGAAATGCTCGCTCCAGACTGTTCCGAAGTTATCATTCAGTATTAGTGACTGACTAATTGAAAATTGTACAATATTAATTTGAAAAAAAAGTATAAGATATAAAAGTCCCGCTGAGTTTCTTGCGCCGGTTCTTCTCAGTTCTGAGTCATTTATTTTAGTAAACAGGTGGTAATGAATTTGACTTTTGAAAAATGAAGCTTGTATTTTCCTATTTTGAATAAAATTGTTTACTTATAACTTTGCAGTTGTATCCCTTACTTTGTATGAAATTAGCTACAAATATAAGTTTGTAATGGTTTCTTTCTGTGTTAAATGTATAAATGATCAAATTTAAGATTTTGCCCTTTATATATGTTGTAAGGTCTTAGTTTCTGCCAAATTTCATAAGTCATGATAGATAGATAAAATTTTTATTGCATACTTAAAATACAAATTTACAAAGAAAAAACAAATTAAATAAAATCTTAGTGACGTAGCATGCAAAGGCGACCTTGTCACTAATAGTGATCTCTTACAGGTAACCTTAGATGCAATCACACAAAATCGTAGTATATTTATAGTGCATAATAAAAAAGTCAGAACACATCTAAAGATAAAATATATAATAATATAATATACTACACAAATATACATAAACAATAAATATGAGTAATATTTTAAATACATACCTATATCTCATACATATAAATGCATATAAAGATTACATTCTAAATATTATTTTGTTTAGCCAAACAGTAGCGCTTCAGGGATTCAAGAAGTGATTTAAAGTGCTGGATATAAGAAGGCAGATCTTTCCACAAATTACGCTTTTAGCAGTGAAGAAGGAAGGAGTCATTGAAACCTGCTGTGTTGGACAGAGGCACCTTTAACTTGTTATCACTTTTAGAGCGGAGGTTGAAATGTAGGGAGGTATCGAAGCCGAGGAACTCAAAGCGCTCCTTAAGGTAGCGAGGTGTATCGGGGTGGAAAAGAATGGAATAGAGAGATAGAGAGTGCATAGGACATGGAGATGTCGACGATGTCGGAATGAAGCTCATATACGCGGATATATGATCAAATTTTATCAAATTAAATATATATCTAATACAGTTATTTTGTGAGCGCTCTAGTTTATCTCGGTGTTGTTGTGACAAGTCAATGTAAAATATAACGGCATAGTCAATAATAGAAAGAAGGAGGGAATTTGCTAATGAATTTTTGTTTTTATTGGTAAAAAATTATTCCATCTTTTCAAGTTGCAAATATTTTATGGCTAATACTAGAAATATGTGCCGCCCAGGATAATGTGTGATCCATGATGATACCCAGGTTTTTAATGGATTTGGAGTAGGATATAGGAATATCATCAAACATAACAGCCGGTAAATGTGAAAAAATTAATTTTGCCAATAATTTTGTATTCGGATTTCTTTTAATTTAATTTAAGCCATACGATTTACTCTGTATAGATATTGTTTGAAGATTGTAATTAATTCGCTCAATAGCTTCAGAGATGGCTTCAATAGGTGAGGATACATATATTTGCAGGTCATCAGAATAGAGATGAAAATGTAGATCTATGACATATGACTAATAAGAGTCGACAAACTTAAGTCTGCGGTCGTATGCACTAATTTTGTATGAAATGATCTACAGGATAAGTTTGTATTGGATTTTCCTAGAATGTATCTATAAACCTCCAATTTTTGAATTTTTCCTTTTGGTTGTACTATAACTTCTGACATATTACCAAATTTCATAACTCTTAGACGACGGGAAGTATTTTTGATTACGCGGCAATTTTCATACAAAATGCAAAATAAGCATAAACGCTCATATAATTTGATTGCGTTGACTTAATAGTTTGATATTTTCTGTGCTTCAAGGTATCATTGACTCGAATTTCTTTTCGGCTTCAAAGAATTACATAACTGCGAATTTAATAATAATTCCAGCGAGATACCTCAGCGAGTTCCTGAAAAAAATGGCCTAAATATACTAACAGATAAACTAAAAAACCGGACTGACAGAACATAACGTCAAAACTTATAGAGACGAGGATCACAGATGGATAGAGATACTACAGAGCTGTCTCTATAATTAACTAGTATATTAATAAATTAACCTGAACATTAAAAAGCTATAAATTAGATACTACTATTTCTATAGTTTATAACTAATTCTAATTAGTTGATATATTTCGACTTTTAAAAAATCATTTAAACGCTTTAAGCTTCAACGTCTCTACTAATTGTAGAGTAATTAAGAAAAATCTTCAATAAAAATAAATATTTACGAAAATAGAAAAAAATATGGCACACATATTGTAATAATGGAAGAAATATTAAAGGAAACAGTCCAATTGGTCGATGACATTCTGAGTATAATTCTAGCTTCCATGAGTCATGTGTACGGAGAGCGTCGGCCCACTTCCCTCGCACAGATATACCCCAATGTTTTCCCACCTGCCCGTGGAAATCGGGACAAGGACTTACGCGAACACAAATGTTTAGTTTTATGTTTAATTTATTGATTAGTTCTTGCTACTTCGTGAAGTTCAAAATAAATATAATATAACTATACCTTACACAATGTCTAACTCCAAGGTCCAACCCCAACTCCTAATACATATATGAGAAGCGTCACAACATTGAAGGGCGGAGCTCTACGTCTCTTCGACTTATTATGAGAAGTGAGAGTTGAAAATAATTCATTCACCCTAGTGGGAATTGAACTCACAACTCGTCACGCTTACAGTCGGTTATTTATTTGGTCGATATAAGAATATTCTGTGAACATGCCATGGAAAGTCACATCCTCCCACTACGGTATAGAGTAAAATGTTACTCTGAACATGTTCAAGTATTAATTTTTTTTACAGTCATCCAACATACAAATTGTAATTGTACATCCTGTGACAAAACCGGAAACCAAACAATACAAATTTGTTTTGTTCCCAATTTTTGTACAGCTTCAAACTTTAACACGTATATGGTAGCATATGGCAATTTCCGCAAATCGCCGTCTATTTCTCATGAGGAGTGGGACTTATCAAACCAACCCAGCAGCGAGCCAGCCACAAGGAATCCCAGCAAACCTTTAATGTTGCCAGGTTGGCAGGTTGTAACCCTGAACAGCGCAGAAGCACGTGGGCAGCGGTTTCTTCTTTATCAAGGTAAGTTCAAAATAGCGAACTGTCAGTTACACCTATAGAAAGAAGGAGGTTTTTAAATTAACCGTGTCCAGTTAGGGTCCCTGTAACTACCCTTAATTGAGCTTGGGCAGCCAGAGCAGGAACTTGAAAAGCTGACAACGGAGCTGGAGCAGTGTTTCTTTCGTTTGCCGCGCTTTCGTCTGGTAGGATACCTAGTATCGAGAAGCTCTTATTTTACCGGAATCAACCCTGAACTACGTAGTGAAAGTATATATAAGATATTTATTATCAAGTTAAAGTTACAGCGTTTAGTCATTTACCCACTGGGACTACTCATTACTCAGTCAGTAATGTTCTGCAAAAAAGGAGCTTAAGCAGGTACAGTATAATGCTTAGGCTCTCCGTTTTTCATTCTACTTTCCTTTAAAAGCATTTGAAGGAGAGAAATCAACGTCATGCCTCATATGACAAATGTAGTTCTTCGTGAAGTTGGTAGTTCTTCGTGAAGTGGAATTACAAACTTCCTCACATATGCCAACATTGGATTAGTACTTGGATGTCTTACAAAAATAACGATTTGATGGAAAATTAATTCATCATCATCATCAGCCTGTCCTTGTCCACTGCTGGACATAAGCCTCTCCAACGGCACGCCACTGAGCTCGATCTTCGGCGCTTCGCATCCAACCGCTGCCAGCAACTTTGCGTATATCGTCACTCCACCTAGCTGGAGGACGTCCTACACTACGCTTGCCGAGTCGCGGTCTCCACTTCAGAACACGTTTACCCCAGCGGACATCTGCGACAAATATGCGACTAGCCCACTGCCACTTCAGTTTGCGAATCCTTTGGTCGCTGCTACGTCAATAACTTTGGAAAATTAATTCGTAGCTTTAATTATTTCAAAATAATCGTTTTGATTTTATATGTAGGTACTTTATAACTGGTGCACGTTTTACGCGACTGTACCACACACTGTGACTAATAATATTCACGCCTATGTATGTGTGTATGTTATATGCATATCTAATATCATAAAATATCTCTCATAATAGGTCACGTTTTGAAAAAATATATAAAAAGAAATCTTATTCAATTAATTTTATATACTACTACGAGTATAACAAAACAGAGAAAAAGCAGTCATAAAATAGAGTTCACTGAACATTTTAAAAAAAATTATGTAAAGTGACTTAGTAACACTAACAATACTATTTCTCCTATTGTAAGCTCACATCTTTGGATCTACAGGACGGACTTGAATTATTTTTTCTTTTACAGCTGTTAGATATGGGGTCTAGGCTATTGTTTATAATGAAATGCTGCCATAACATAAAACATTGAACATGATAAGCATTTTAGATTGACATATGAAAATAAAGGAATCTGGAACACCGAGATATCAGAAAGTTGTTTAGTGAAGTGTGATGAGCATTTATTTTGACATATTTATATATAAAATCCCAGATCTGGAACTTCTCATGAAAAAACATGGAAAGAAATAAGAAAATGGCGACTTAACAAAAGTTGCACCTTATTATTAGCCAAATGGCGATTTAAAGGAATAAAAAAAGTTGAGAATATATTTATCCATATTATTTGAGATTTGTATATATTTAAATTATTGTCTCCGTTCTGGTAGACTAACCACGGCGTTAGATGAAAACATGAAAAACTGTCTAAATATTGTAGATACCATTACGTACCGGTACTGTACTATTACGTACAGGTAAATCTGTTAACTGTTAAACACTTAAAGATTACTCGTACCTACATAATAGGGCTTATTAAGAATTGTGATTTAGAAAAAAAAATATTGATTGATCGTAATTTATATTTTGATATATGAAATGAAAAGTCAGATCAGACAGTAAAATTTACTGTATTTTGCAAGAAAATCATTCAGTTTGTCAATTATGTAAGTTATTGGGAAATTTACTGCAATAACTGCTATCTACGAAGACGTTTAACCCGAGCTCTGCCCCCAATTTTTCCGTCTTCTTTAAATCAAAATAACTAAGACTTTTGTATAACACATGATCCATTTTAAGTGCCTAGTTAACCTGACCGCAGGTACAGCGGGTTAAATCGAAACGATTGCCCTGATACTATATGGCCTATATCTTTAATCTATAAAAAGTCTATAAAAAATAGACTGTTAAACATAGTAATATATTTTTAAATTTAAGCTATTCGTTCCTGATGTTTGCGCTTTTAACCAGTTCAAGTCTTCAGCTTTGTAACGCTGCTTCTAACGTGCCAGTTGACCACAATTCACTTCAACAATGACACGTTGTATGGAGAACCCCCGAAGGAGATTATACGGTACGGAGCTTGCAACGTATATAACTAACTTTACACAATTATAAAATGCATGTAAGAAAGCGATCTAGCAAAAGTACGACGTTCACCTATAACAAATTGAACAGATACTTACAATACGTAGACATAAGAGGAATATTTTACATCGGTGTAAGTTTATTATCCAATCTTATTATGCTTAATGTATTTACATAGAAATTTATATAAGGGATTAAATACAAACTGTAATAAAAAACACTCAACCTTAAGAGGACGGAAGACTTATGAGGAAGGACATTATATAACGGATAAATTAACTTCGGATACACAAAACGCTATAAGATGGGGAATCATCGTCCAGGCTACATTTACTACATATACACAGTGAATGGTCTCTGACCCTGATCTTGGCCAGATGCACAAGTGTACATGTATACCCAAGTCGTAAGCAAAAAATTGAAGAAAAAGTTCTCCATCCGATATGTTCCTGATAAAATACTAAGTTCGTCTTGACATATGAGGTTGGACTGGAGCATAATTTTTACCCTAAAGCAATTTAGACTGATGTGAAAAATTATTTCAGGTCCCGTGCTAGTCAGTATCTGCAGATATTGGGCCGAAATAGAAAAGTTATTGTGTGGTATACACTGGCTGACGACAAGAGTCTACAGATTCAATCTCACTAATTCCAGAATTACCTGAATAATAAATTTGTTTGTATTATTTCTACAATAGAATTGGAATACATAGACACGTTGGCGGTTAATATAGTGATTTATAAAAATATTAATGCAATCTAAATATCAGTACTATGACTCGTGAGTCGTGAGTCGTAGGTGAGGACGTCAACGTCATAATTATAATTTGAATAAATGAATCAGTTGTTGTAGTCATTTTATGAATCATGAGTTTCTAATTTTATCTAAATTTATTCAGATTACTTATTTTTGTAAAAATCTGAACCGACCATAACCATATGTTAATTATAAAATACTAACTAATCCAAATGTTCTATAAAATGCATTATTAATTTTAGAAATTCAAAAAGTATTATATCGAAAGCTTCTATTTAAAAACCGAACCCGTCCAGACCTATACAACCAAATGATACTAAATTTCACACATTGCTTAAAAATGCAAGCAATGATTTTTAATCATACAAGTATGAAATCAGCGGTCACTATCAAATCAATCAACTATATTTAGACTTATTTATTGTTTGTAAACATGCACCCGTCGCTGAGTGCTTGGGGTTAAATTAAAGAATAGAGGAAGTTCATTGTGAAGTTCAGCTATGAAGTTCAGTTCAGATCGACCGTCCAACTACCTGCCAGCTCACTTAAGTAACATAAACCGCGAGCCAGCACTTCCCTGGTGTGCCTCAGGATGCATTTCACCTCAAGCATGGCGCCAGTACTACGCGCGAAGGGATTTGGCAAATTTTTGGGCAAAACAAAGAAAAGAGAACCGCGACAGCGGCGTTAAGGCGGGCGTGTCTATAAAAGGCCGAGAGGGGGGTGCGCGGGGGTGGTAACACGATCCGAGAGCTCCAGCCGGCCGGCCGCCCTGGAGCCGCGGGCGAGGGCGAGAGCGGTGTAACCCCCCTCCCTGCCCCGGTAGGCGGGCGGGCGGAGTGGAGAGAAGGGGGGTCAGGAGCACGGCTCGTGCGCCTGCGACTCCCGCTCCCGCTCTCACTAGTCGAACGGTGCCCGACCGGTAACGTAGCGCCGACTGCCGACCGAGAGACGAACCAGCGACAATGTCCGCCGTGGCGAAGACTTCCAAGTACACCTACCGCAGCAGCGGTGGCGGCACCACCGACGTCAACATCGAGTACAGCGCCGACCTGAGTGCTCTCTCCAGGCTGGAGGTACCGACCGCGAGATCAGTGCAGTGTTTGTGAAGTGTTTTCGGACATGATAGAATATGTTGTATTTTTCAGGACAAGATCCGTCTCCTCCAAGATGATCTGGAATCCGAAAGGGAGCTACGTCAGAGGGTAAGCCTTCGATCGCGCGAAATGTGATATGTGCTAGCGCCGCAGCCATAGCGGGCGCGCCGGCCCAGGTGTGGGCGGGGCGGCGCTTGTCGGCCGCCGCGAGCACACACACCTCTATTAATATCGCCATCCTCCATTGCATTTACATTTGTCTTTTTTGGACATTTTCAATTAATTAAGTCTTAATTCATAAAATTAACATTTAAATTCGTATTCGAATACTAATAATACTTCATTCTTGATATGAAATTAAACTATTAAAAGACGCCCTAATGCCTTAGTTTCAATGTGACATTGCAATATTTTCATATAATATATATATAATATAAAAAAAAAACACTTTGTATAATATTTAAACTTTATAAAGTTACTCGGCATCATCTATCTACATATAAAAGAAATATATGGTTACCACAAGAAAAAATTGTACGTATTTTAATCGATCAGATCAATAATTTTTTTATCGACTATAAAACGCTCTCAGTAAATATCACTCTGATATAACATATAGTAATGATAATCATCTTAACGAAGTAATAATAAACATAATGTGATCGAGGTCGGGTTCTCATCACCGAGATTCGCATGATCTATTTTTGTCGACTGGAGTGCGAGCGGCTCAGAGCGGCGCAAGCGGCCGCCCGCCCGCCCGTCGTGTCGCCTTCTAGCTGACGAGCAAAAAGATATATTTAGGCGCGTAGCACGTATTCTCCGAAACCCTAACTTCTCGCTCTCCGGTCTCAGTTTTGAAACTGGGCCAAACGATGTTCGCTCCTGCTGAGAATGCCACAATATTGAAATATAATAATAGACTGCGGTAAAATGGCGAAAATATCTGACTTAGTCACTATCGTGAGACGTGGTCCCGTCTATTTATAGATGAACACAATACTGAAATACGCGAAGGACACGTTATCGAATACTGTTATTGCACAATTTACAGTTATGTAAAAGCATTTATACTGATTTATAGAAGATATTAAATGTATGGTTGATTACTAAGGTTATAAAGATTTGTTTTGAAAATTGTCATGTCATTTTTAACGTTCATTAATGCTTCATAATATACATATTACTAACAGTATATAATAATTTCATTGAACGAAATCTAACAATTAATTATAAATAAATTTTATGACTGCAATAATAATATACCAATAATATTTCAGATCGAAAGGGAGAAGGCAGATTTGAGCGTGCAAGTGATCCAGCTCTCAGAGAGGCTGGAAGAGGCTGAAGGCGGAGCTGAAAGCCAGGTAAATTTCTCACACATATATTTATGATATTTTAAAGCTTTCAGAATTTAAAAGTCAGTTAGTTCAACAAATACTGGATAAAGACGATGACAACATGTGAAGGACAATAGTAAGAGAATAGAATAACAAAAGCACCACAAGGAAACCTCCTTGGACTCCTAACAAATCCAAACTGTTAATAAATAAATAATTGTAAATTTTTATTATTTTTATATAATATTGCACTGCGAAAATGTACATATAATTTTTTATGCGAAATTCTATATGCCTTGCGACATATGTATGATATTTATTTTATGTTAAATGAAATGTGTTTATTTTAGGTTTCTAATATGGTTAATATTATAGGTAGAAAAAAGCTAAACACATATGAAAAATATTACCTATAATATTTCCACATATTGTCATACAGTAATCATAGTCAAATATGTTCCCAGTAAAATTACTTTGGGGGCACAATTTGAATAGTCTTCAAATTTTTCAGTTCGAGATCAACAGGAAACGTGATACCGAATTGACCAAACTTCGCAAGCTTCTTGAAGATGTACACCTGGAATCTGAGGAGACCGCTCACCTGCTCAAGAAGAAGCACCAGGAGATCGTGGTTGACTTCCAGGAACAAATTGACAAACTCACCCATAGCAAAACCAGGTAAGACACATGAATTAACATTGTGGTCATTATTAACTAATAGCTTGGATTTGTATATTAGAAATAAGTGCTACGCGCAAAATTGCGAACAATGCTGGCGTCAAAAATGTTCATCACTTTATCGTAGTAATTTTACTCCTATATAATCTCCCATATAAACGTGCACTTAGTGTTTTATGACTGGACCAATAATTTCCTTGTTTCCAGAGTCGAGAAGGAGAAATCCAAATTCCAAGCTGAAGTTTACGAGCTCTTGGCCCAAGTGGAGAACTTGAGCAAGGAAAAGATCACAATCTCTAAGACTTGCGAAAGACTTGATATCACCATCAGTGAACTCCACATTAAAATTGAAGAGCTAAACCGCACGATCGTCGACATCACGTCGCACAAGCAGCGCCTGTCTCAGGAAAATGTTGAGCTCATCAAGGAAGTTCAAGACCTTAAGGTACATTTCTTGTACTTTTCATATATTAATGTAAATCAGCCCAACAATTACTACAAACGATAAACTTTTTTTAATATAATAAGTATATTTAATAAAATTTCAGGTGAACATTGAAAACGTTGTGTACCTTAGGAGCCAGCTGGCCGGCCAGCTCGAGGACGCACGTCGCAAGCTTGAAGACGATGAGAGGAGGCGCTCTCTGCTTGAGGCCAACCTTCACCAGGTATAATATTGTCAGATATGTTAATAATACTAAAACGAATTAAATAATTTTTCATTTGCTTATTGTAATATTATTTTTAATCAGGTGGAAATTGATTTGGAATCCGTACGTGTCCAACTCGAAGAAGAATCTGAAGCTCGTTTAGACCTTGAGCGCCAGTTGGTCAAGTCCAATGGTGAAGTTCAGCACTGGAGGTCCAAGTTTGAGGCTGAAGCCGCAGCTAGGGCTGAAGAAATTGAAGAGATCCGTCGCAAGTACTCTGCGCGTATCCAAGAGCAAGAAGAACAAATCGAAACTCTTATTGTCAAGATCAACAACGTTGAAAAGCAAAAGTCCCGTCTGCAAAGCGAGGTGACTAAGAATTTAACTAGTCTTTTCTCAAATATAATATAATTTATTATAGATTTTTAACTAGCAATGTTTCTCGCCTTAGGTCGAAGTACTCATCATTGACTTGGAGAAGGCTAACGGAACAGCTCGCGAGCTCCAGAAGAGGACTGAGCAACTTGAACGCGTCAACATCGAGATAAAGTCACGCTTAGAAGAAACTGTGCAACTGTACGAACAAAGCCAGAGGGATCTTCGCATTAAGCAGACTGAGATCCAACGTATCAGCCACGAGCTTGACAAGACCCGCGAACAGAAGGACGCTCTTGGCCGCGAAAACAAGAAATTGGGAGGTCAGACATCAAAATATAGATTCTAAGAAAACTATTTATGACAGTACAGATATTGATACTTTAATCTTACCAGTGACAAATTAGTAAAATAGTCAATAATACTCGTATATATATATATATATATATATATATATATATATATATATATATATATATATATATATATATATATATATATATATATATATATATATATATATATATATATATATATATATATATATGTATATATATATATATATATATATATATATATATATATATATATATATATATATATATATATATATATATAATTAACTCGCATATATACAGTAATTTTAAATTTCGAAAGAAAAACAGAAAGCAGCGTTCATGCCACCATTCAACACGCCATTTCGGGCGAATTGTAGAGAACAAAGTGTTTTTGACATTTCTACTAGGCAGGATACTGATACAGCGAAATGATAAATTAAAAAAATCTGAATTACTTATTTCTTACAGACGAGTTGCACGATGCCCGCTCCACTGTCACGGAGTTGACCCGCCGTCTTCACGAGCTCGAGATCGAGCTGCGCCGTCTTGAGAACGAGCGAGAGGAACTCACTGCCGCCTACAAAGAAGCTGAAGCTGTAAGTACTTGATTGATAACGTCCTGTAACAAATATTTATTACATAACATTTAAAAGATATCATTAGGGTGCCTCTGTAACGTGTCTAATTATAGGGGGAAAGCCCCCCATTAAAAATACATAATTTTCTAAAATTCTGATTATTTTTAAAGTAGGTATGAAGTACGGCGGAATATTAGCATCTTTTCAAATAGGCTATTGGTAACATTGCAAAGATTTAGACATTCATTTAGGGCTCCGTAACTCAAAAGGAAATAACGGACATGTAACATAAACACTTCGTTGTCCGTGATTCTGTCCGTCTGTTAAGACGATCGACGACGACGTCTTTTAGAGCATAGAACGAATCAAATAAACTTCTAAGATTAAACTTCAATCCTGTCAAAAGATATGAGCGTTTATGGTTGAATTTTTTTGTATTTTATATGAAAATCGCCGCGTAAACAGAACCTTTAGTATACTTCCCGTTGATCTAGAGTTGTGAAATTTGTCAAATAATCAAAGTTATAGTACAAACAAAGGAAAATAACTTAAAATAGGAAATTTATAGGTATATGGCAAAAATAAATCATCGCAAACTTGTATGTGTAGTTAATTTCATACAAAAAGATTGCATGCGAACGCTAATTTAAGTTTGTCGAATCCTATAAGTTGTACTTATTAACCAAAACTTGTCAAAAAGTGAGAACTTATAGTATAAATAAAGAAAAAAAATCTGAATATTGATAATTAATAACTTTAACATAGAAATAAACCATTAGAAATTTATATTCGCTTAATTTTCCGTTGACATACAATATCGAAACTAAATGGGTACAGAACCCTCGGTGCACGAGTACTACTTGCACTTGACCGATGTTTTATGAAATATAATTCACTATTCATCTCAATAGTTCAAGTGACTATTTTAACATCCTAATACGTTCAACATGAACATTTTAATACGTTCCTCAAAGTAAGGTAAGCTTCGCGTTATATGCACATATGTGATGAAACATGGTAGTCATTTTTAGGCGTTATTCTGCAATTTGTCTTATTTTAAACGTGTTTTCTATAATCAAATTGTGTTACAAATGGGGTGGTAATATAATGCACATCCATATACAACGTACATATACAACATACATATACAACATACATATACATCATACATATACAACATCCATATACAACGTACATATACAACATACATATACAACATACATATACATCATTAAAGAGTCCGAAAAACACAGTACACGAGTTGTAATTTCTATTTATTGCCATGGAATTAAGTTCATACATAAATGTCATATAACAGGGAAATTTGTTGAAATCCTTTCTTAAGGAATTAAAATTTGGCACAAGCACTTATGTTATTCACGGGCTCCTAATTAATTTCTTAATACCCACCAATCACTGCCAATCGTTTTTGCCAACTGTATAATAAACTTGAATGAATAATACAATAAAAATGCAGACTATTTCTAATGGCATATTGCAACTAAGTAATAATGATTTGGCCAACAGTAAATAGTTATTTATCAGTACTATTTATTTCAAAGGTTGTAACAGTACAACCCGTCGCTTGCAACTTTCTTGCAAATAATATAGAATCTAGTTTTTTTCCCATTTCCCTACACTTTCTGTTTGTCACTTTATAATGAAATAATTTTATAAATGTATAGATTATAAGTTACAATCAAATAAATTCCAATCATTATCTATATATTAATACGTGATGCCAAAACTTTGAATCCCTTTTTACGAAAATTGGGCGGACGGAGGATAATGAAATTTGGCCCACCTATAGTCTGTGTATAGTAGAAGTGCAGAACGCTAATATTTTTCCTAAATAATACTTAAAAAGTATATTAAATGAATAAATAAAACTTTACACACACTACCATAAGTTTTAATATAACTTTTGTATAAAGAGACATACACGTTGCTATGGTAAAGCGTATTCACGCGTCAACGGGTCCTCTAGTTTAAATTAAAATATGATCGCTACTAGGATTGCTTTATGGCTGAAAGGCTTCGTTGTACATATTTATAATGAATTTCACCGTAAATATACTGCAGGAGATAATAGGCTGAGAATATATATTAAACAAAACTTTTTTGTCTAACACAATATTAAAAGAATACAAATTTAGATAGTCAAGATTATTAGGAAATTCACAAATAGTGATCTACCAGTAAACAATAAGTATTTAACATTTAAATCTCAAATGAAATTCTATTTGATATCTTGGCAACGTTATATGAGTTGATGCTAAAAAATACATGGCATGTGCGAAGCTAGCAACAATACAAGTATACTACACTATAGGTATATAGTATAGGTATACGAATACTTGTTACATTTTAATATATATAATTTTTGTATAACTTGTAGTATCTATCTTTGTTTTTTCGTCAAATTATGAATTATTGATCTATGGAATTAGCCGATAATCCTATTCATTAATAAAAACTTGAATTATAAGTAATTTTACATACATTTTCTATAGGGACGTAAAGCCGAGGAGCAACGCGCCCAGAGGCTAGCCACCGAACTTGGCCAGTTCCGTCATGAGGCTGAACGCCGCCTCCAAGAGAAGGACGAAGAAATCGAAGCTATCCGGTAAGTCACAATACAAACGAATGCCAAACAGTAATTAAAAGTATTTAATTTTAATTACTCTTTGGCATTCGTTGCTTATAATGGTATACATATATAATAGTGTTGCCAATTGTATATTTGTACTCGTACAAATAATGCTTATAAATCATACAATTTTAAAGTAATTAATAATTAACAAATTCGTTATTTCCGGCTAAACTGTTACGTCCATTCCTAATTTAACTTACACTATTGGCAAGCACATCGGTCAAAAATATCTCGATACCCGATTGGTGCATCTACGTAATCGACTAATACAAACGTTGGCATCGATGTGCTTTCGAGTTGCACAGACGTCAGTGTTGTTTTCCCCCACGCAATCTACACTTATAAACTGGTAAAATAAAGCTTAGTCAATAATTATTACGACACACAAGCAAATTACATTCTCAAGCTTCAACATGCCCCCAATTAAAGTTCCTGAACGAAATAAATGGACAAAGCCTCCTACCGCGATATACGAAAACAATTATGGCTACGGAATCAACTATTATCAACCGATGATTGATTATATTACTGCTAAAGAACAAGGATCAAACGTTAAGCCTCCGTCTCTCCCCTGGAACAACGAAAGAGGACTTGAGAAATACCGATTCGATAAACCAGTGAAAACGTACTCTGAAAGTGATGTGTTAAAATTATCGCAAGAAGTATCGGAAAGAGCTAAACGGGACCTTAACACTTTTAATGTCGGACGAAGAACTCCATCCACAGTTGTCGCTACAGCAGCAGCGACAAATTTGTCGAAACATGTGACAGTTAAAAGTGTATCGGTGAAAACACGAAAGAAAAAGATTGAAAAGGAAAATATTAAAACCGAACGTCAATCCAAAAGGGATGACTTAATGAAATCTTTGGATTTGTATAATGCTCAATTAAATGCTGGTGCTGAGCTTAAGACTAAAGCTACAGTTTATCGTGGAAAATCAGCTAAAGCTATCGCCCAAACCTTGTTGGAGGAAACTAAGAATAAAGTTGGTGAAGGAAAAATAAAAAACGTAGATATTAATATTAGAAAGTTTGATTCCGGGGGGATTGTGCAATTGGGCCAATTATCAAAAAACATAGTATCAGATTACTCTGATACGCGATCACAAAAAACTTATGAGAATAAATTGGAGGAAATAGCAGCTATTGCCAAGAGAACGCCGAAAGTATGTGTCGTGCAAATCGAAACAGAAATCCCGACTATAAATACTGAATACGTACAAAAAATAAACGAATTGAAACAAACGATTAATCAATTTGAACAATTAAATACGAGTTTGCTTTTTGATCAGAGGTATGATGTGACTTCTGATGTACTCGTTCTTTTTATAATGTGCTATACAGAAATATCAAATTTCATCTTAATTCTATTAAAATAAAACTATTTTTAACTTTCTTGTTTACAGCAAGCAAACCAGCATCGAGATCGAGCAGTTGAACGCTCGTGTCGTAGAGGCTGAGACCAAGCTGAAGACCGAAGTGACTCGCATCAAGAAGAAGCTTCAGATTCAAATTACCGAACTTGAGTTTTCTCTTGATGTCGCCAACAAGACCAATATTGACTTGCAAAAGACCATCAAGAAGCAGTCCCTGCAGGTTTGACAAAGAATTTATATATTATTAAATAAAATCTTTATTTTATTTTAAAATACTCTTAGTATAACTATATTATCATAACTAATTACTACATAACAGCTCACCGAGATTCAAGCTCACTACGATGAAGTCCAGAGGCAGTTGCAAGTTACTCTCGACCAGTATGGCGTCGCTCAACGCAGAATCCAGTCCCTCACCGGTGAGGTTGAAGAGATCCGTGGCAACTACGAACAGGTTATTATATTTTGCTTAGTAAAATATTTAATGCAATTGTGTGCATTAAGAAAAGGAGAAACTACTTAGCACTCTATTGACTCACCGTATATATTAAATACATTTTCTTATTTACTCCAGGCTCTTCGTGCCAAGCGTTCTGTTGAACAGTCCTTCGAAGAAGCGCAGACTCGCATCAACGAGTTGACCGTCATCAACGTGAACTTGTCCAGCAGCAAGGCTAAGATCGAGCAGGAACTCGCTGTCGTCGCTGCTGATTACGACGAGATCACCAAGGAGCTGCGCGTTGCCGACGAGAGATACCAGCGCGTCCAGGTCAGTTACGAAAATTAACTGGTGAATGGACAACATGTTTTGTATGACTTCAGTTATGGAGTTGGTATTGGAAACATTTATGTAAGAGATGTATTATAATAATTATTAATTATTTATTTTGTATTTTAGACTGAGCTGAAACACACGGTAGAAATCTTGCACGAGGAACAAGAAAGGATTGTAAAGATTGAAGCTATCAAGAAGTCTCTCGAAATTGAAGTTAAGGTAAATTTAATAATAGTATATATATACTACAAAATAAACCGAGTGTCATACAATAGAAATCCTTTAAGAACGCATTAAATTAAATATATCACAAACTTTACAGAATGTGTCTGTCCGTTTGGAGGAAGTTGAAGCCAATGCTATTGTTGGAGGCAAGCGTATCATTAGCAAACTGGAAGCCCGCATCAAGGATATGGAACTCGAGATGGATGAAGAAAAGAGGAGACACGCTGAAACCATCAAAATCCTCCGCAAGAAGGAGCGTCAGCTCAAGGAAATTATCATCCAATGCGAGGAAGACCAGAAGAACATCTCGCTCCTCCAAGATTCTTTGGAGAAGGTCACCCAGAAGGTATCCATCTACAAGAGGCAGTTGTCAGAACAGGTTAGTTTCAGTTACTAATACACATTACATTATTATTCAAGGAAATATAGCAATATAATTAATTCAAATACTAACTTTTATACAGGAGGGAGTATCCCAGCAGAGCGTGACGCGAGTACGACGATTCCAGCGTGAACTGGAAGCTGCAGAAGACCGCGCTGACGTCGCTGAGAGCAATCTGTCTCTAATCCGCGCCAAGCACCGCACCTTCGTGACCACCTCCACCGTGCCCGGCTCCCAGGTGTACCTAGTCCAGGAGTCCCGCGCCCTCAGCTCGGAGTGAGCCCCCACCCCACCCCGTACCAGCATTTCTCACCACCATGCATAAGCGGCAATTCCGGTCGGGTATAAACCTAGTCGTTCGTTAAGTGATGTTTAAGTTCCGATAAACGTCTAGCGGGACGGTCGCTCGCCGCGCGGCCCGCCCTAACTGTGTCTCAGTAGCCGCCCTCCGACTGACCGTCCCATTACATTTTGTATGCTATATCATCAATAAAGGAACCAACAACTCAGTAAGCTTTTTTTATTCTAATTATATAAGGTCACCGCTTGTTATACCGTAATTAAGGTGCAGTAGTTTAAAGTAAAGAATTATTTTATAATTATTTATTATATGTGAAACGCGCAATGTACGTGTGTAACTTTAATTAAAAATAAATGCTATTTATGTTACAGACTTAAATAAAACAAAAAACGCAATAAAAATTCAAAAACGAAATGGTTTTTCTTTTAAAATAACGAGTAATACTGAGCACACCTGAAATTATTACATATGATGTCTTATATACATGTACATATATACGTACATATATACATAAATATGTATCTATGTATAAGTAAACTACATTTCACATTAAACGTATCGTAGCTTTATACCGTGACGCTTTACAAAAGTTCACAATTATATGATACTAAAGCATACTATCTATTTTAAGACTTAATAATATATTATTATTAAGACACAAATCCCAAATCAATATTGTTTACAATCAATTAAATTAAAGCGGGGATCGGTTTACTATTATATACTTACGAGTACTATTATTATTTTATCTATCAGCGTTACCATACGTATATGTGACGTAACCGTTTCAAACATACCAGCGAGCTTTAGAGCTTTAAAGCACCACATATTTGATTATAGTTAAAGCTACTTACATATATTCGTCAAACAGAAAAAAAGCTGAAGAACAACAACGGGCTGAAAACATACAAATGCAGGACAACATTCTCGACGGATTCGTCTTCTCAGTCTGATTAGGTTTATAGGTTTCGAAGATATGATGGGGCTAAACTTGTATCATGTGACAGTTTAGTAGAGTTCACTTGTCATTCAAGTGACATTCTATGGAAAATACAAGAAAGAGATTAGTTGAGTGTAATTATAAAAATAATAGTATACAGTTGAAGAATGCGTTTGGAAAAGAGATGCAGTGTAAATGTGGCATTCACTTGTGTTAATATAACAGATTGTAACTTAATCTTGTTATAAATAATATGTTATAAATATATTACCGAAAGACGTTATGAGGAAAAACACGGGAATATTTTGTGTGAAATTTTCTAATATGTCATACGATGTGTGTAAAACTATGTTGGAATATTTAAAAAGTTAGCTTCACGCTGTATCCCGCACATAGCAGAGTAGACAGAGGGAACTACAGGCAAGAGGGACTTAGTTCCCCACTTTCCGCCTTTCGAGGCATTGCATGTTGAGTGGCGGAACTAAGCACCGCGCTTATACCTTGTTGCTAGAGCGAAAATCTAAATAATTAATTCTACCGGAGTGGGGATTACACCCACAAACCCTTGCGTTCGCAAACAGATATAAGCATCTACGCCACGACGGTATTCATTTAAAAAATATTAGTAGTATAATTATGATCGCTCCTTGTTCTTATTAGTTCCTGTTCTGCTTCATGTAATTTATTAGAAACATTCTGCGATTGACATTTTTATTTTAACTTCTGAAAAAATAGATAACGCGAACGCTTTTCATTCTAAAATACATTTGATTCGTTCAATATTAAACCATTTTATAGACGTGGCACTGATAAAATCCATTACCACACTTCGTCTTTCCTCGAACACGATAATATAGTTAAACGTAGTCGTATATAAATTAAGGTCACTTTCCCAATGCACCAGGGCTGCATACCATTTAAATATAAATAAGAAAATAAATTGACTATATATATATATATATATATATATATATATATATATATATATATATATATATATATATATATATATATATATATATATATATATATATATATATATATATATATATATATATAAAACCGAGCGGTTGACTGATATACAACGCACAACTGCGGGTATATATCTGAAATTATATATAAAGGTTCCTCGAGGCAATCCTCTTCTCCTCCCTTGGCAACTTCAAAATATATTGTGGAAGTTTCTTATTCCCATAAAAGGTTTATTTACTTCTTGGGGGGGGGGGTCTTGGAGGACGACAAGTTTATCTTTATTTGTAGCTTCTATCGTGTATCTATCACTCTTTTAGAAAAACACTGGATATTGTGTTGTCGGATAAACATGATATTATAATCATTGTGAAACAACTGTAACCATACATTTTTGATTGAAAAAATCTCGTAGAAAAATTATAAATTAATCTCACGGCCCTTTTTTGGAGAACAAATATTAACTATGAAAACAGTTAAGGTAAACTAGTCGGGCAGTATGAACTTCCTTCATTTGTCTTACTGCAATATCTGCATATTAGGTGGGCATTCCACTGGAGTTTTGAATCCATAGCTATACCCAAGAATACTGTTGATTCCGTAAAGTGCCATCTTTAAAAGAAAGCGTTTTTTTAACATTAGATAATGCAAAAACATTAGGAATTTTCTTAAAATATCTTCGACATATCTATCTTTTATCGTTACCTTCGTCTCTTTCTGGATACGCCAAGCCATTTTGTCGTTGTGTAGCGCCCATGTATTAACCTGGATTAATTTTAAAGGTTCCGTGCCCACAAAGGAAAATATGGAACCCCTATAGGATCACTTTGTTGTCCGTCTGTCAGTCTGTTGATATGTGTCTCTGACAAGACCATTTTCTCCAAATCACGTGGAAGAATCAAGCTAATATTAATATCAAATATTCAATGCCCCTCGTGTAATCAAACCTACAGAGTACTTCCGTTTACCTAGAGTTATAAGTTTAGGAAATAAGTTAGGGCTTTTAGTATAAACAAAGTAAAAAAAAATTGAAAGGACAATGCATAATTTTGGCCCCAGCACCGTCGTCGCACCGCATGCAATTTATAAACATAAATATTAACTCATTTCATTTTGTAATAGTCAAATGTAACGACAGATACGATTGAACATCTGTCAGACGGTCTTTTCCAAGGACTAATGATATTCTGGGGCCACGTTGCTGCACATATAATATAGATTAACACATATAATACAGATTAAATATATATGCACATATAATATAGATTAACACATATAATACAGATTAAATATATATGCACATATAATATAGATTAAATATAATTACATGAAAGCATATATTTAGATATAGAGCCAGTGCGATGGTGGATTTTTAATTATGTAGACTATCAAAACTACAACCTATTTTGTTATCACTGGCATAATGACATGAAACGCTAGTCTGTATTCAGTAAGCGACGATTATATATAATCAATATCCTGTACTTTTATATTGAGTATCTACCTATGTCAATTAAGAACATAATCAGTACCTGTCTAGATAATTATGAACCAACGGATAGACAATGTTGATCGATCTCCCTGAGATGTCTGTCAAAAATATAACCTCAAAATTGAGAAGATTTTTGTATAATTAACGATTCTCTAAAGTGTCTGTTTGTTATATAGAATTTGAGTCGAATGTATACGTTATTTAGAACATCAAAATTATTTTTTCGCAAATAACGGCCTCGGAGCGAACTATGTATGGGCGAGGAACGATGTCCTAATAGATATATCCTAGAAAGAAACCATTTTAAATGCTTGTTTATAATAAGAAAAAAATATATTCTAATAATTATTAATTTTGACTCCATATTTTGTTTTGTGATTTCGGATCGGCCATTTTAGTAATCATTTATAATTAAGAACACATTATTAGGCAAAACTTAGATACTATTCCATCCAAGATTATTAAAATAATATTAATGCAGATATGTGTGAAAATGCCTTCCATAGTCGATGGAAGCTTATTACAAGATTGACTCTACTGACTAGTGATTTTAAATAACTTAATTTAAAAGAGCTTATATTAGTCTAATTGTATAAGGAATATTTTGTATCGATTTTGAAACCCGATATTGTTTTATTAATAAAATATAATCAAAATAACAATAATATAAACAAAATCTCTTAGATATTAACCTAACACCTATTTACAATCCATTCAGTAATGTTTTATAAGCGTTACAACGACATCTGTATGACAGTAGCGGAAACGGATGACAAAAGAAAAGCTCGACGTGAATAGGTCCGATGAGGCCGCTATATACGACAAGATGGCGCTGTGCTACCTTCCCCTTGGACATTAGAGTGTCTTATTTCTTATCTATTTCAGATTTTAAGTGTTTGATGTTAATCCACACTATTTTTTTGTTGTAAGGTTAATGCTGTTAGCCCTATTGGCCTTGACAGCGACACCGGTTGGGGAGGGAAGTACTCTGTTCCTGTCACTATCGTGTCTGCTTGAGAGAAAACGTCGGCGGCAAGGGCGTACCCTGTGGGACTCGAGCCTCGGCTTGGGGATATTCCCCATTCTTAACAAACCAGCCGCGACCAGAAGGCGTGACTGGAGACACTTGGACTAATCTAAAGGAACCTAGCAGTCCCTAACCGCTGGGCCCGGCCACTCCAACGTGCGGTCGAAGCGTAAAGTATGCTGGACTTCGTCGTCGTTTCCGTCGACGACGGTGTGAGTGTCATGTAATCGTTTTGTGCTTCCTACCTACGTATGGGGCATTAGCAATTGTAATTGAGTCATCTGGGTCTAATAAAACGCTACGTGGGCGTCTGAGCTTAGTTTTAGCGTACGGGGTGTAGTCACACGCCTGTACGATAAGCCTGTATAATTACTCCTAGATAGTTTGCCTGGGGTTTCCAGGGAATAGGTCCGTTTAACATATACACGGTAGAGGCCGCTTCGTGTTCCACCACACTAAAGATAGAAAAAATACTTTAAGAAAATTTATAAAGATTTGAACCGTCAAAGGTTAAAAAATTCCCCTTAGGGGCGCGTTTAAATCCCACTGCGTTCAAATTTTTATATGTTTTATTTAAGTTATCAATTCTAGTGCCATACAATGACAGCGGTGAGTGCTGTTGTTACGGACACTGGACTGGACAATACTATATCAAAGAAAGGCTGAAGTTGAATCTGAAAATTTGCCAACGTTACGGCAACATTTATCAGAACCTGAAATTCATTCTAGGAGAAGGAATCCTCCTTTAATATTGAGGATCGTAAAAACGAATCAGATACTTGAAAAAGATTCTATTCTTAACGCGATGTCAGTCGTCTTCTTGGAAAAGAATCATGTTAAGAGTAATTATTATCTATATATAGATCACTATCGTACCAAAACATAGACAACAAAGGATGACACCAGATGTATTACGGTGAATGGGAAACAGGGTCAGGTTATATAGAAAAAATCTAAACTTTTGCAAATCGCTTGAGTCTCGTGTTATCATACAAACGGTACAGAAATTTTGCAAATAAGTCGAAAAATAATAACAATCTAATAAATTACACTGAACATTTTCACAAAAAAATATGCAGAGAAATTAATAATTAAGTATATAAATAATAATTCCAACGATGATCATTAACATATGATCACTTAATATGTCAATTACATCACTAAATTCAATTAACAAGTAGGTACTTTGTTGGTGTAGGTCAAGCACTGCGAGATAAATGTATGTAATGCAAACAACTGTGTTTTTGTATTTCTAGATATTACAGAACAACAAGAAAATTGATTAAATTTTTAAATTTAATTAACTAATGGCTTCAAGAACAATTGTACAGGTTTTCGGGACGAAATTTCAAACATAAGATTAAAAAATATAAAATCTCCTTTACTATCAAATTAAACGTTTAATTTATGTTTACAAAAAAAAATCAAAAGTACACTCATTTCATAAATGTGATAAAAAATATCTACTAAGTATAGACTAGAAATAGAATATTGATTTCAACTTCGCTATCAGAGATTTTAACTCCGTACCTATTTCAGGACTGTACTTTCCGTCAATTTCATTTCTACGTCAATGAAATACAACTGCAATCAATTTGAATCAAATGAACTACAGTATAAGTTTGTAATGTTTTTTCCTGGGATATATGTATATATTTTTAATTTTTAGATTTATCCTGTGGTTGTACTATAAGTTAGAACTTATTGCCAAATATCTTTTTATTGCGTTGACTTAGAAGTTTGATTTCTTCTGTGCTTCAAGATGTTTGACTGATGACTTGGATATTTGATATTAATTTCAGCTTGATTTTTTCACATGATTTGGAGAAATTACTCTTGACACACGGACAGACGGACAGACAGGCAGATAGACAGATAGACAACAAAGTGATAAGGATCACGTTTTTATATTGAGGTACGAAACTCTAAAAAAAACTCTAACAAATAATTACAATTATCTTTAACAAATAATAAAATTAATAAAAAGCATCCTGTTTATTAAAAAAAATGTCATTTCTGTCAGGGTATGTTATCAAATGAGGCATATTAACAGATGTACTAAATGCATCTATTTAATATAATAGATATATGGAATATTTCTAAGTTTCCTTGGTAAATACATTAATATACATGCCTAAATGTTTAAAAATTCTTCTCAATAAGAGAAAAAAGACTAAAATTCATATATTACAATACGTTATTTACATTTCCCGACATTGTGTTGCCGTGGTGCGCGTGCGCCTCGCCCGCCCAGTCGCCGCCCGCCCTCCGCCGCATGCGCACCTATCACACACACACGCAACAGGTAAGTGAAACTCTATTTTTACCTAATTATATTATGAATATTGACTTAAATTGACGTAAAAACAGAACAAACAGATATTGTATAAATGTAATTTAAATGTATAATATTGAAAGTAATATGTGAACAGTTATTTCTGTTCTGCGACGTCTGGCTGTATGCAGGCGAGCTAACGATACGGTATTTTGTGTTAGTTTTTACTGTTTGTATGTGAATTTTGATATTATTTGGGAAAATATGTTTACTTTTGAATAAATTTGAGTAGAAGTTAAATATTATAGAATATATAGATGAAGTTAAATATTAGTATGTACGAATGATGCGTACAATGACGTGTAAATTAACATGTGAATATTTTGAAGCTTATAGCGGAGTATAAAATATATTTAACTTACTAATAACCTACAACAAGAGTACATCTTGTTAAGAATGTGCACAATCTCTTGTATTTTGAACTTTAAACAGAACGAATTTAGTTAAAAACAGATTACTTATATACGAGTACATGTATATGTACGTGTAACAGTGCACTGACCTATTTGTGCTCGACTTGAAACTGTTTAATCGCGAAAATTGTAGTGTATAGCACTACAACTCTATGAGTGTGTATGACATGACTGTCAGTGTTGATTGGAGTCGGAGCAGAGGAAAGTGTATAGCGGAGTGTGAGGACACTCCGCTATACTTTCCACACTTTCTTGTTACACACTTTCACACTTTCTTGTTACCAGAGAGAGTAAATGAAAATAACCTTTCCCCCCAGTGGGAAACGATCCCACAACCGTCGCGCTTCCAGGCGGATGCTGTGCCGCTGCTTTATAACAGCAGCTCGTTATCGGCATTAGTAGGTATACCTATTAAACATAACTAAGTGCCAAATTTTACAAAAATATTCAAAAACATAATAGTTTAATACAAAACAATAAACATACAATTTTTAATCTAAAGCTATTTAAGGATTGTATACGTATGTATATATATAAAAATCGCACTTCGCAATATTATTTATTTAAGGAATTTCTAAAACTTTAAAAACTACTGTGTAAACAAGTAACTATATTACTAGACGGGCGGGCGGATGAAGTGATTCATCACTTCCACGATATTATTTTGTTCTATATATAGTGTAGCTAGGGAACTCGAATCTGCGACCTCGTGGGGTAGTCCTAGTATTGATAACAGAACAATATTCGACGTTTCAAATATTTTTGACCTCTTCTATACTAGAAAAATTGCTACGCAATTGGTTAGCTTCAAACGAATAAATAATATTATATCGCCGTTGCTAAATAGCAATACTGTAGTTAGTCCTTCCCATTATATGAGGCAACGTCCTCAAGCGCTGGTTGACTAAAAACCTATCCTACTGAGAATTGTAATTAAATCTTCAAGGAAAGAAAGCAAAAACGTGCAAAATTTTACAAACTCCGGCCATATATACTGTTACATTTAAAAATAAAAAAATATTACTTCAGAGTCAGTCAATATTATATAATTAAAATAATTTGGAGTCGATTTACGATACGATTTACAATTAAACATTTTCCCATAGAACAGGGCACACCCCTGTATGTATTAATCTAATACACTACAATAGTAATAAATATTTATGGCAAGACTAAATAAATACCTATGTACATAATATGTGATAACAAGTACACTCTTTATTACAAATAAGTCAAAGCTAATGCCACTGTTATGAATGAATAATTACATCTTTACATCAATCTTAGGTGTCATAAATATTCTTGATTTCGTCAACTTGATAATCTTCCTCTGAGGCCCCATTAAGCTATTTTTTTAGTTTAATAATTTTTGAACCTGCGACTGAAATTTCATCGAAATCGGTCGCAGCGATACAGTCGGTGCAGATTTTCCAGTTATATATTGATTCTGATCGAAATGTACTAAGGTATTCGTAATGGTGAAACCACCGTGAGTACCCATAGTTGTGTGAGATGTAGCAGTCTTGGCCCGACTGGAATAGACGTCTGTATGGAACTTAATAATGAATAATAACTAAATACGCATTACCAAAAGTATTATTAGACTAATATAGATATAATTTAACAAATACAATATATTTCCTTACATTAGATAAAATTAAAAATTTCGCTTTTAAATTTATCCTCTACTAGTCGCCCTATATACGAGTATATGACCCTCGCCATGCTACTTTTTTTTACCATCTGGTGTCAATAAAATTTTCAACGGATATAAAAAGAGAACTTAGCATCAGCTCATTCCATTCTCCACTTTCCACACAAGTCCCTTGTATTATCGAAGCGTCAAAATAAAAAAGGTCAAATATAATTATATCCTTTTAGTGGATATCGAACCCACAAACATCGCAATAACAGTCAAATGCGCCACGATGACCCGATGACAATGATTTTTATATGTCAGTAAAAACTGCGTTGTACAGAAGGACTTAGGCTAGGGCTGTATTCCTTCATTCCTCAGTTTGGATTGTCAAATATTTAATGTAGTGTACAGACAGATTTGTATTACAGTATAGATTACATTTACCAAATTGATGTTTACCAGTTTTGTCGAAACAAACCAAATCCAATACGCGCCAAATATTACCAAACTCAATTTAGATGATTAATAGGTTTACCTCAATATGTACTAGTACGTATATTAATTACATTTCATAGCTTTACCGAACCAATGCTACTTTAAATGCAATTGAACTGAATATTTCTTTATAATTTACCCAAATTCACTCGCATTTGAGTCACATTTGACTGGATTCGTGTAGGTTTGACTGACCCCATTGACTAATTACCCGTATGACTGACCACTTACTGCATATTATGTGGAGAATAAAAAAGCAAATAAACGAGTCACTGAAAGCGTTTAGTAAGTACTTATAAAGATCATTTATCAATCGGGGCTCCCAAATCAAAACTGCAAACTGCAGTTTTATAGAATTTATATAAATTAAAATAAACTACTGTTATTAAAGTGATGTTCAATAAACAGCAACGTCACATTGCTATGCCCACGCGTCTTTACGACACTTCCACAACAATAGACATCATAAACGTTATCTTTATCTAAATATATTGTTTTGTATATTATTAGGCATACATTTAGTTATTTTCCGTCAGTTACTTAAATCAGGCTAAGAACGAATACATAATCATATCCAAGTATATAATAGATAATTGATAAGAGAGTCTAATACTCTCCACTTTCCTTCAATGCAATGCTTCTGCACCACGTGACTCGCCGAAGTTTTGTTATCGCGGTAGAAATAAACTTTTACCGTGTTTTTTACGAAACAAAGTTGGCAGACGCGAGCAAGTGTGTCAAGTTCACGCAAGACGGCAATTATTCTGCATCGAAACAGGGATTTTGTTTTATTTCATCGACGATCTGGTTATACATTGTGAGCGCACGCGGTGTCATATATAGCAACAGTGCTTCGGGGAAAATTTCGAAAATAATGTAGTTTATGGCATAGTTGCAATCTATGTTTAGCTAAACTAGAATAAAGCAGCGTGTGTGTGTGTGTGTGTGTGTGTGTGTGTGTGTGTGTGTGTGTGTGTGTGTGTGGTGTGTGTGTGTGTGTGTGTGTGTGCATGTGTGTGTGTGTGTGGATGTGTGTGTGTGTGTGTGTGTGTGTGTGTGTGTGTGTGCATAAAATATTTTGAAGAAAATATATATTTGTCTGGTTGTTCTCTCTCCACTCTCTCCAATTAGTGTTATTAAGAATGGTTTTAGTAGTAAAAAGCGACATTTGTTTGTAAGAAATGTAAAAGCTCGCGTGACATTGGCGGACTGGCGCTCTATTGTGGCGGAATGTGTCATCCTCTGACGACGGCACGTCTCATGCGTCTTGCGTAATTCACCCAATAATTGCTATTATTCATAAAATATATACTGTAATATAATAAATATAAACACTGAATGGATTTATTGTTCGTTATTTTGTTTATTGTTTTACGGCGTTTAGCTCAGCCACTCGCCACGCTGTCGTCAAAGCGGGCGGAGAGTAGAGAGCGGAGGGTTTTAATGTTCCATTCCTTTATGTATGTATGCGTTAGAAGCAAGATATATATTTGTATAGTGAATAGTCACTAATGTAATAAAAATCAAAATATTTCAAGTGAAAATCTTTATTTTGAATAATATTCGGAGCCAAAACAATTGTGTTTGTCAGACTGTGTCACGACTATGTGACTGTGGCCTAGAGCTACAGCTTTTTGAGACTGCTCGGCACCTTATAGAAATTAAAAATAAATGTATGGATATTTTAGAAATAAAAATTTGGATTCGATCAGAAATATGAGCTAAAACGATGAAATATTTCTCATACAAATTCAACGATGCTAGGATGTAGCAACTAACAGGTACCTGGAGGAATGGGCAAATAGGGAGGGAAGGAGGAACTGTTTGACGAAAATTAAACAGCCTCCATCATGAAAATGTCCAGAAGACAAAATAATACAGTTATGAATTAAGCATTAATTAATATTTCCATAAAAAAAAAAACATTCCATGTCAAAACAACCTACTAACTACTGACTCTCCTTTGTTCTGCAAAAATGTAACAAAATAAAAAAAAATTGTAAAACGATGCGTCTCAGCAATTCTACTTGTTCAAAGCAACTATAAGAAATAAAGGTAAAATTAATATACATTTTCATGAAATATTTACGGGAAGGCGAACTTATTACGAGCTATCTCCAATAGACATCCTTCGAGGGAGGATCCGCTCAGGAGAAAACTGGGAAGTGCAAATTGCATTTGAAAGAATAAATCGAAATGCCATAGACTGGAATAACTGTGCAAAGTGAACGATAAATGTACGGAGATTGACGCGCCCGGCTGCTCGTCAGCCGTCCTCGCGAGCATTCAACATTTTATATAATAAGTTATTTTTAGTTTTATTATTACATTCAATCAAATTCATAATAGTTTTTATTGAATAAATTCTTCTTCTTCTTCTTCAGAAGAGAACTTTTGAAACGTCTAATTAAATATAAATGTCAACAGCGTCCGCACTACGGGAAGCTACCACCGGCTTGAAGGCAAATTTTACTGAGAAGAGCCTCCGAAAGCCTCTCTTTTAAAACATAATTTATAATAAATGTATAATAAGTTTACCTCAGCAGCATTTAACTTTACATAGGACTAATATCATTATAGTATATACAAGGTAGTTGGTAACCCGAAATATTGCCTTGAAGGGGGGGGGGGGGGAGGATATAGACTATGTCCATGCAAACTGATTTGGAAACAGAGTGAAATTGCACATTATGCAACAAATTTACTTTCATATGTAGCATTTTGCCGTAGTTTGTGAACACATCCTATCATAGGTTGTAATGGCTGTATAAGCTTTTTTAATAATTTACACGTATACAATATTTTTACATACTTAAATAAAACATAAGAAATTAGCAACATGACAACTTAGCCGTGCTTTTTTTTAACAACATATTACATTGTTAGCACCTCTATTCCTATATATGGAGATTTATACAAATTTCTACTATGGCATCAAAAGAGTGACATTTTGTTCAATATTTTTTTGAAATTAATATTTAAATTAAAAAACTGACCGTTTCTTAAAAAAAATAATTTGAGATATCTAAAGGTGGGAGCATTTGTGCCTAGGATATTATAGTACCAAATCAGTTTGCAAGGACCTCATCTATCTCCCCTGTACAGGAATGCATCGAATTAACCAATAAACTTGTATATCTGACGGTATTCATTGCGTGATAGCATTCATTAACATATGTAGAGAAAACTTATAGTTAGAATAAGCTTAAGTACATTTCTCGTCTATTTTCGAGATATGGTGTATTTGGTGGTGGGTTTGAAAGCTACATGGTGTTATAATTTTTTTAAAGAAACTATCTAATTCACAAACAATTATATATGAGATAGTACCTTAATATAAGTATATATAGTTGCATCACATAGGAATCTATTATTAATATAATGTATATAAATATAAGTATGCAGAGTACGGACCCAAGACTTTTTAATGTATTCAGTTACGGGCCACAGCTGACAGCAGTGCATAGTGCTATAAAAAATCTTATAAAAATGTACTGGCACATTTACGATCATAGTTGACGATTGATGGAAATATTAATTGGCGATTAGTATTCGTGAGTAATGGATGGAAGAAATATTTTAGTTTTACAAGTTAATTAAGTAAGGAATTTGAGCATGGGCATGGAAACATTATGTTTTTCTTCATAACTGTGTCCCAAACATGCGCGTGCGCAGGAGCAACGATTTATCCTGTTATTACCATAATTTCAACTTAATTTCGTTAGAAATGGGATATTTCCAAATCTTATATTTATTATTTTTCTGTGTAGTTCTGTCAGTAGTGTACTACAGCGCTGTACCTACACAAGTTGCGTATTCCGGATTTCTATACTATAAATATCTTTAATCACTTCAATATTGTGTTTGAACTGCGCTTATTTCCGTTTATCCAATTATAAAGTATTTCAGATGTTCACGCAACAGACGGATCGTTTGTGTCAACGTGAATTGGAAAATACTAGTTAAGGCAAAAATGTCAAACACCAAAACCAAATTATTTGTAGTTAAGACATTTTATTCGTAATACAATCATATTCACAATTACAAAAATGAATAAAATAACTTTTAATAATAACAAGAAGACTTTTGAGTGAGAAATTTAATTTTAGATTTTCCACAAACTCAAGTAATTATTAATTAGCTAGATTATTAAAGCTTAAGAAACGTGCTCGTATCTCTACCTTCCATCTATAACTTCAATAATCTGGACGAGTGAATCTTTTCCAGTATATTCGAGAAAAATATTTTATTTAAACGGGAAGCGTATATCAGTTGAGTGTACTAACTTCCCGTCTTAGATAATTTTTATATTAAATAAGACACGAATCTAATAACAGCCTGTATAAACGGATATCAGGAGGAGCTCAAACAAAAATACTTTAGTCAGGATGTCCCATTGCTGGCTCTAATTTTAACTAGCGACGGTTTGTTCTTCAGAATACATCGCACACACATACACATATACATACACATACAGGAACGCACACTATAACATCATTATTAATATCGACTTGAGTACTGTCATCTAAGACGCGAGTCGAGTGTTACAAAGAAAAAGCTTTATTGAGCTTATTTATGTACTTGTATATCGCTAGAATTATCTCGATTGTTATATTCGCTTCAACTAATAAGTAATATTTATAAAACATGGATCAAACATGGACCGTCGTGGCGCAGAGGCACAGCGTCTGGCTGTAAACGCGACGGGTAATGGGTTCAATCCCCACTCGGGGAGAATGAGTTATTTGCATTTTCTTCGCTCTGGAAATAAGGCAAAGCGCGGCGTTGAGTTTCGTCACTCAACACGCAATGCCTCGAATGGCGGAAAGTGTAGAACGGAGTGTCTTAACAATAGGTTCCTTCAACCTACGGTCCCCTCTACCCTCTGCCTACCCCTAAAAAAATAAATTTGAAATCTAAATTTAAATATATATGAGAAATATATTATAAAATGTTAAGTTAAGTTAAGACACTCCGCTCTCCGCGCATCGTCCAATTATCGAGACAGTGCGTGGTGAGTGGCGGAAGCAACGTACCCACAATGTCTACATACAGTTCAAGCTAATGTGTTAGCTTGTATAATTAATATCGCAGTAGCAATAATTAATCGTGATTGCTCAGTGACCATGAGACTAAGTTTGCGGTTGTAATACAGGTTAGGTATCCACTGTAACATGTAGTCCTCGTACATTATTATGTCATATATTATTATTAAATTTTTTAAAAAATTATATAAAAATCGTCACAAATAATTAATATAGCTAATAATGTTGACAAAACGATAATAAAATACTATAAATGAATTTTTTGGGCAAAATATATATATATATATATATATATATATATATATATATATATATATATATATATATATATATATATATATATATATATATATATATATATATATATATATATATATATATATATATATATATATATATATATATATAGTGTAGTGTCAATTAACTTTGCTAAAAATACAGAGTGAACCAGTTACATTAACATCCGGATGAACTGAAGTGACCTTTTAGGAAAAATTCGCCGGAGAGTTGAACCCTAAGAGTTGGCAGTGTCTCGACAGAACTGTGCCAACGGGGTCATTGGAATAGTCTTAAATATGAAGTTTGTCGAACTATATTTTCGGGTTTGCTCATTAAACACGTGTGTTTTGAATATTTTTGTAAACACTTCCTTGTGTTAACTGTAATATGTACACACTAAAATAATACATATGTGTGCACAATTGTGGGTAAAATTAAATGACTAAGATGTTTTATTATGGGATATTTCATATTAATTATCAATAAAGTACGTCGAATATATGTGGCACATTATTAATTTATATATTTTATATTTTCCATTCATTTACTAATAATGCATATTTCATAATAATTTACTGAACTATAAACCCACGGCACAGCACCCATCACCAGCTGGCCCCGTGAGCCCACGGCAGGTTCAACCTGCACTCAATGGAAGCATAAGCCTTATTTTCCCTACTGGTTGGAAAATATAATTCAGTGCTTAATTCCGTCACTCATCACCCAATATCACAAAAATAAGGTGAAAAATGGAGTGTGTTAACACAAAGTATCACAAAAAAGCTTGTGTCCAACGCAACTATACGCCAGTAGGCTTCATATGAGATGAGTTTCAGTTACCTTTTAGTCAACCGTTCAAAGCTCGCGTGTCGCCAATTTTAAAAAGCTCCAAAGCGAACTGTCAATAACATGTCACACTTTGTTTAAGTTCTTTTGTAATATTATGACTATCGTGGAGTTTCCCGAGTTACAAGGAAAAGTTGGAATTAAATATTTCACTAGCTTAAACACTTATCCCGGAAAATATTAATTAGTAGTTACCACGCGTTAAACAGAGGAATACATGATGTAGCTACGTTGTACATTTTTACATTTCCATCCTCCTCGATTTCGTCTCAAGCGCCCGATGTTATATATCTGTAGATCGATCTGTAATCTGAATGCCAATAATCAAACCTAGCAATGTCGACTTTGGCTCGACGATAGATTACAGAGGGACCCTTGCCCTCCCGATAGTTCCGTTTTACATAGAATTTATATTTAAACAAAAACCTAAGGTGTGCGTCAAAATTATCCTACTACTATTCTTGCGCAAAATTCATTTTTAAAATCACTTTTAACTAAATAATAAGCTTCTAAATTCATATTATTTATAAAATATTAACATTTTAATACCAATATAACAATAATCCCAAAATTATACAAGAAATGCGGAATACGGATCTTAAGTTTAGTAAAGAAAGAATATTTGTATAAATAGAAAAATAAAAATATTGTTTTTCTTGTAACATATAAGATTAAAATATGTAAGTAAATTATATATATATATATATATATATATATATATATATATATATATTTATATATATATATATATATATATATATATATATATATATATATATATATATATATATATATACATATATTTATGTACTTTGGTTAATCGACGACTGGACGCGACGATACTGGGTTTGATTCTCCTTTAGAGGTAATTTGACTAATAAATATTTATTGTTGCATGAATTAATTGTGGCCTACACAATTAATTCATGCAACAATAACTATTTATAATACAGTAACACCGGAAATAATTAAAATAATAACATTATAACCATTCTTTTGTTTACGAGTCGCTGATGTCGATGCCTGACCTGAACCTGTCTCTACTGTCAAACACTGTCAGATACTATCACTGTGCTGCAATGGCCGTACAAGGAATAGGTTCTTTAGGTATTTACGATTAAACGTACTTAAGAAATAAAAATTGTACTGAAATATGGTTTGTTATGATCCATTAAAAATTCTATTTAGTATCAAAATAACAGAGTATAAAGTCCTTATCAAGTAATCAACTATGCACAAATTGTACTTCACCTACTTTTCTTTCAGCACAAGCCGTAACTGCATACAGCTGTGTATTCACACTATACGACTCCAATGTCATATGCGCTCTACGAATGTCACGCGGATGCACTCGCTTGTCTACAAGTTACCAAATACCCAAGTGTATGGAGATTTTAATTAAGTGACAACCCAAAATTAATATTTTAATATAATTTATATTTAACAGGACACTATTAGATCTCATTGAGAATGTAGAAACTACAAGATCAGCTACATCTACCGTTTCTTTAAGCACATACAACAAAAAGTCCTATATCACTAGCCTTTTTCTATATTCACACTTTATCCTACATATAGCTACAGATATAACACTACAGATCGAGAGGCGGAACTCTACGACGCGCTTTGTTTACTAGAAAATGAAAATAACTCATTAATTCTCACAAGTGGGCATCAAAAGAACCCGCGCCGCGATTGCAGGCGGTTGCAGCGCGAATGCAGCGTCTGGATGACCTTGTACGTTATTACTTCTCCTTATTATCTGTATGAATAAGCATACAATAAAAAAAAACACATATAAGTTACACCCTAACTTACTAACCCTAACATTCAATCGATGAATCTCACTAACGTCATTGATAAAGCGTTTATAAATCATAAAGCAAGTTAGCAACCCGCAAGCTACTTTGCAGGTGTTAGGTTCTCGCGATATCTTGTGATTATTAGATGAATATTATATTAAGTCCTTCTTGTTGTATTTTTTACTAGTTGTCTACTTGCGGGTTTGCTCGTGTGGACTATATATATATATATATATATATATATATATATATATATATATATATATATATATATATATATATATATATATATATATATATATAATATATATATATATATATATATATATATATATATATATATATATATATATATATATATATATATATATATATATATATATATATATATATATATATATATATAGATATATATATATATATATATATATATATATATATATATATATATATATATATATATATACCTATATACCCTTTTTCTTGAAACACGCTGTCTTTTAGTGCAATACCATGTATCGGCGGAAAAGGACTTTATTGAGTACTATAATAAATTATATACAGTTGTAACGCAATTTCAATTCATTACTTTTAAAGTGTTATTCCACACTAAATATCTTTTTTTTAAACATATAAAAATTCGAACGTAATGAGATTTGAGCCCGCACCTCTTGGAAACCGTCCAAACACTCTGACCACTAAATCATACGATCTCATCAAGCTACGTTGAAATTGTATTACGTCAACGTTGTAACAACTTATTTCCGTTGTTAGCGTCTCTGTAGGGAGATTTCACAAATTTCTGCTACACAAAGTTTATTGCTAGGAATAATCATCGGTCACGAGAGAATGTTATTCAACACTTAGGATCTTATCTATATATCTAATCTCTATCTAAATATCATTATTCAATATAGTTATATTTCCATGACAATATTTCATTAAATGTGCTAATGATCTTTAAATCAATTAAAACGAATTAACTATTAAAATCTTTCCTAAGGTGTCGAGAACGATTAGAAAGAAAGAAAATATATTCCTGGGCAAAGGTTCGGTAGGTTTTCTATTATTTAACGGCCGTTTAAACATACTCATATCATAATATTATGTTAAATTGCCTGACTGACTTCACCATTCACAATGCCTCCCTTACAATGGCCATAGGAAAAGAAAAACTGAAGAAATATTTGAACGATTCACGCACCTCTCTCTACTGCATTCAGATCAAACATGCTTAGCATCAGCATCCAGTGTTGGACAGGGCGGGAGTAGGCCACTTATTTTTGTGGTACATTCGACGTAAATAAATCTCAATGTGCCGGGCTTCGCTCTTAATAGCTATAATGAACTCTTAGATAATACATGCAGATTTGAGTACTTGTTGTTAATATTTGTAATTTGTTTTTTAATTTTTAACTTTAGAATAGGCAAAGGTAGCATAGTGTTAAGACACTCCGTTCCCCAATTTACGCCTGTCGAGATCTTGCATGTTGAGTGGCGAAACTCAACGCCGCGGTTAGGCTTGTTATCGGAGCGAGGAAACTGGAAGGAATTCATCTCCGTGTGAGAATCGGTTACAGGCAGACAATTTGCCGCTGCACCACGACGGTCCTATTTTATTGAATTTTGTGAGCTTAAAGAACAAATAACCCAAAACTCTAAATAAACTAGGAAATTAAAAGTACCAGCCGCAGTGATCGTAAAGCAAAACAAAATATGTTATTGTAATACTTTTGTGCGTCAAAATGTAGCCTTGTCTTAGAAGACTATCGCGCTTCTCATATAAGTAGGTCCTTTTTGATTGAGTGAGAAATTAGTGTGAAATGAAAATATTATACTATATCTAGACCATCATTAGCGGGTTTCATTTGCTAATTAAATGATTTACCAATACCTTGTACATAACAGACAGATGGAAATGTAAGTTAATTTGTGAAGTTTATTATGTACGTATATTTGTCCGTTAATATTATACGTCATCTAAGATCTTTTCTAAACACACTGTAACTCTGGTTTCTCTTGATCTCAATAAACAAGTGCTATTAGGATACGTGTATGTGAAGTGCCACATACGCTGTTCTAGTTAACAAGTGGACTGTGGAATTTCACTTCCGAAACTGCGGAAATGCTTCTGGGAAAAACAAAAACTATTGACATCACTATCTAACGGGGAAGTACACAAAGTGTTATAGCAGATTTTTTTTCTATCTTTAAATAATTGTAGATTAGATTATAAAAATATTAACTATACTTATTGTCATAATAATAATAGTGTCCCACATAGCTGGGAAGACGAATTACTATAACTTCGAGTACCTTCTGTATGTAGCGTGTAACATGACATTGAATTTGTAAGTACTCACATAACACGTTTAGAAGCCATAGATTAAAGCCTATATAATATAATTTATGGTGTTACATACTATATATATATATATATATATATATATATATATATATATATATATATATATATATATATATATATATATATATATATATGTATTAGGTAAGTAGTATGAAGGGATGCACATTTATGTAAGTATTGAAAAACTAATTTTTTCAAACGCTAAAGGACCTAACTGAAGAACGTTTTCGAGCTAATTCAAGTAGGAATACTCTGCCAGGATATTGGTCCTCTGCTTCAGTTCAAAGCGATCGATCTTCAATTTTCCTGGAATATATGAACGTATTTTTCTCTCTTGATATAAAATTACGCTGAACATATTTGAAAATATCGACGTTATTGCATCACAGCACGGAATGTTTTCAATATGAAGAACGGAGCAATCTAAAATTACGCGAGAGTACAATATATAAAATTTGTCAAGTGCAAGCCGGATTCACGCACCGTGGGTTCCGTGTCAATTTTGTAATGCCCTAAACATAAGTCTGTTATGATTTTCTATGCTATACCTATACAGTTACTGTAAAGACACGTTGATTTGAATATTTGAAGAAGGGTCAGACAGACAGACTGACAACAATGTGATTCTATAAGGTATACTTTTAATGAATCATACATACATTTGACACCTATAATACAACATTATTAAATGTCAACTGCAACGTACCGCGAGTACGTGCATTCTGTGCATTCCAAAGTGTCTTAATTTCTCCAGTCTTATTGAGCAAATAGCTGTACAGATTTCAAAGGAAAAATCACTGACTGGGCGTAAATATTGTTTTTCAAAGAATATATTAAGTTGTTCCAAGCATTGCTCATAATGCGACACCTTCTTCCTTTGTACCACACAAAAGAGCATCAGCGAACGTCTGCGTATACCTAATACCTACATACCTAATACCTATATACTTAATACCTATATACCTACTACGTAGGATCAAGTAGACGAACGCAATGCAAATCCAACGCTGCACTTCGTCTCACTAAAGCGGATATATAATTAAATTTGCCTAAGTGGATATCAAGCTCATAACTAACGCGCTTACATTGAGCACTCTACGTCAGAGTCCCACTGCGCCACAATATACGTGTTTCGAAATTAAAAATATTACTGTTAGTGAAATTAGTGTCAAAATAAATTCATATTATATTCTTGTTGTTCTCCATTTTCCTTTTCCATTAAGAAACTCTAGATAATTCTAGAATATACATTATATTGTAAGTTGAGATAATGTTATAGGACATTCCAAGCATTTATCAACATAACAACAAACATACTTTTATATAATAATTTTCTATTCATAAATAAACATGACATCACCCCACAAATGTATGCTAGAGCTGTCAAGTATTTGCGACATACACTTAACAGATACAATCGCGATACGAATAAGCTTATTCACGGTATAAAACTCTCGTAGAACATTTCATTCAAAGTCAATAAAGCTCGTGCTATGATCACGGAGCCCTTTAGATTCACCTCTGGGCTCTTTTCTCTAAAGCTTTCCAATATTACTTACTACTTGTATATAGTTGGGTGTCTGTTCGCTATGGACTGGATCAATTCTGTTAACCATAAGTTAAGTTTACGTAATACGAAAGCAATTGTTCTGCAGAGCAAAAGCTCTATATGATAATAGTTAATTCTTTTCCTATAAATTGTATGTTAAAATGAACGGACCGTATAGAGCAATATTTAGTATATATTAAGGTTTTTAAATATGTCAAAAGCTATATCTCTTGTGCTATCAAGTTTCATTGTCTGTAGACTCAAAGGCGGAAATAAAACTCTGAAACTTTATTACTATTCAATGAACATCTCAACAACCGTGTAACCACTCAAAGCGCAACTTTTATAAATTCTCTGAACTTTTATTAAATGCACTTATTTAAGTTTTTAATGAATTAATACATTTATATGCATGTTTCACGTTTTTTTTACGAGTAAGATGGCGATCCTATTCGTGCACGTTGCTTTGCAGAGTAAATTCTAGACTTTAAATATTTAGAGGCGATCCTTTGTCTTATTTGTCTTTGTGTCAGAATCATCACCTCCATAACTCCATATTGTACATTTTACATGTTATGTAGAGCTTTTTATAAATATACACAATTCCGCTTTGACACATTCAAAGCTTTTTATAAGTAAATACTCATATTCATATTTAATCACGAATTTCCTGGTAGTTCATTTATTAAATACGAATATTTCTGTGATAAATATTTGAAATGAAACGGACCGTGCGAGAATTTAATCTGGATGTTTGTATGTACAATACAATATGAAATCGGAAAAAGGTACTATTAATATTTAAAAAAAAAACATATAAAACACTTTTTAGAAGTGAAATTAAATAGAAGAATATATGGATACATAATTAATAGGTCTCGTTTTATCAAAGCTCTTAGGTACTCTTTCAATATATCTATATATTACTATTATCGTGGTATTCTACATTTGTAGTTACGTTAATTTTAGCGCAAAAGCTTGTACATAGAATAAATTATATAATTACTATATTGACTGGACTGCGCAACACAAAGGAGGGTAATGTATTTATCAGTCTATATATGTATGTATGTTTATTTTTAAGTGACGCTGTAAATACCAAACAGGTATTCTGATGATTCTATATTCTATTCTATTCGATGTAAACTTCATGTGTGTCGTCTTAATTTGCTAATTTGACGAAATATATTATTGTAACAGGTACTTATTGTATGCATTTTAGTATTTGATTATTTTGTTGCATCATAACAAGGGTACAGTGGCAGTGATGGCCTACTGCTGGTGCAAGGAGTGCCACAGAAGGGTTACCAGACAAGAGCAATAAAAACATGTCAAATATCAGCTATTCTTTGAGACTGTATATATATATATATATATATATATATATATATAATATATATATATATATATTATATATATATATATATATATATATATATATATATATATATATATATATATAAAGTAATAAAAATAAAGAATTATATCCTACACTGTAATTAAAACCAATCTAGTAAAGACGAGCCAAGGCCGGCCACACGTCGTGCACTCGTCGTGTTGGAATGTTGATCTAGTATGTCATTTACAAAAACTTACACTTTTATATTTAAATTGTGTTGTTTATAAGGCGATACCATAGTTGTGGGTTCCATCCCCACACGGGGGAGGAAAATGGAGAGTCTAAGGCTTTAATAGTTAGTGCTTCTTATATATAGGAAGGGGGTAAATATATATGTATATGGGCAGTTCTTGTATTATAATATTAATTGTTTTACAGTCTTTGGTAACGTCTGTAAAAGTTTTAGGTTCAAATCCACTCGAGGCAAAATTGACAGCTAGTTCGTTATTTAATGTACAATTAGTTAGTAGCTAGTATCTATGGTGCCCTACTCTAAGGTTCTAAGGTAAATAGGTACTTTAATTAATGCAACATGGTTGTGGTGTGGCACCATCTAGTGGGCACCACGAGTGGGTACGATCCCCATTCGGCAGAATATATAATTATTTATATCTGACCATAATGATTAGACAAAATTTGACATTTGGATGTAGCATTTAATAAGCAATGTTTTGAAGTTAAAAGATCAGAACCAGAACTGACGGAACGTGATCGTGACATCGTCATCGTATATCTAAATGACAATGAATCACAACTGAGCTGTCACAATCTCGTAGGTTTCATAGCAAGTAATTGATTGATTAATATATCGTATCATATGTGTTGGATAGTATAACTCAACTAGGTGACATTCTCTTTGAAAAAATATATCTGAATAATAACATTAGTATATTGCTGTATATATTAAGTTTCCATTGACTCGTTATTAACAAAAGTTGTATAGAAATAGTCAACGAGTCTATCGACAACTTAAACCTTGCTTTATGGAAAGCGTCTCACTATTCAAAGGATAAACACTTAAGTAAATTTATATTATAAAAACAGCCCCTCAACGAAGAGTCCCTTTTTACTATAGAGAGAAAATATAATATTTCTTACCCCGAGTGGGAATTGCACCCACGGCCATATACAGGCGCTGCCCCGCTGCCTCTGCTACGGCGGCCTCTGCAATACACACACAAACATTGTGTAGGAACAGAAACACACACACACACACATATATATATATATATATATATATATATATATATATATATATATATATATATATATATATATATATATATATATATATCTTCTTCTTCTTCCTGGCATTAGTCCCGGCTTTTTGCCAGGGTCTGCCTTCCGACTAAGACCAATCGGTCCATATGAGTGGCGAAGTGGTTTTTTGTGGAGCGATTGCCATCTGACCTCCAAACCCATTACTGGGAGAAACCAGGAAAGGAAAGGGAATAAGAGGCAGAAAGACTTGGAATATAGGGGAGGGACACCACTTACATGGATTGGATCGGGTTATGAAAGTGGTGGCTCGAGGTCCCGGGGTCGCGTACCCGTATGCCGGAAACCAAATATCGGACAGATAATTGGCTAGACACCCTCTGAGATATATAAATATATATATATATATATAAATATATATATATATATATATATATATATATATATATATATATATATATATATATATATATATATATATATATATATATATATATATATATATATATATATATATATATATATATATATATATATATATATATATATAAGGATATTTAATAATTTCATCATAACCTGGCCAGGTGTGATAGTGTCCTGATAGTTATGCCAGGTGACCAGATATCGTACGTTTGGTATCCACCCATGACAAATGTCAAACATATATGAGAAATTTGTATTTTTTAATTTACTGCGGAACAGAACTAGCGGAACTCAACGCCGCGCGTTGTCAGAGCGATAATTTAGTCTCCCCAAGTGAGAGTCGAACCGTCAAGTATACAGGCAGACGCTATTCCTCAGCGCCACGACGGTCCTCACATATATTTCATATACTTAAAAGGTATTTGTAATTTTATCTATCAGTCGTTGTTAATTTACAAAGGCATCAATCAATCATAGAGACCGTCGGAGCGCAACGGCTCCGCGGCTGACTATGAACGCGACGCTTCTAGGTTTGATTCCCACTCGGGGGAATGAATTAGTCCCTTTCCTTGCTTTTATAACAAAACAAAGTGCGACGTCGAGTTCCGCCACTCACCACGCGGAAAGTATGGAACAGAGTGTCTTAGAACTAGATTCCCTCTGTGTCTACCCTGCCGTATGCGGAATATAACGTGAAGTTATTGTACCTAGTAACAATCTGGAATAATGACGAATTTGATCAGCTATAAATCTATGCGGAACTAGTATAGATTTTACTAAACAAATCACTATTTAGAAATCAATTATAAATACTGAAAATAGGCCATTGGATGTTTTCGCCGGATTAGAATTAACAACGTTACTGTCCGAGCTCGCTGCGAGCCGACAAAGTCAATTACCCTACCCAGTTTGGATGTAACTTCATTCGGGTAACTGTGACGTGTGTCGTCACGCGCATAATGCACTTCTGCACTAATATGCACTACAACATGTACATATTGTAGCCGGGTTATATGTATCTATTAACTAACGAATATCGAGTACAAAATAATCGAGCTTTACCCATTAATCGATATGGGTCAGCGCGGAAACATTGAATCGAAATGGCGTCTATTTCAAAACTAAAAAACGGTAGTTCATAATAAAAACATAAGATGTTATTCGTATAAATAGCCAGTATCTGTTCGGATGTGGCAGACGCTTGCTACTCTTGAGTCTGGACGTAACTAAACTGGTCCACGGCAAGTCGCCGGTGGAACCGGGATCGATTCCGCGTAAGGTTTAAACAATTGTATTAATATATCATCAAATGTATCATTGTTGTATACGTTTTTTATCCGTAAGATGCAACTTGGCGCATCTGGTCGCCCTTGGTATTGTCTCATTGTAAATAATACGCAAGTCTTTTAACTTCAGTTTTTTAAGTTTTCACAAATTTAAGTGAACTAAATGTAGCTTTTGATGATTTAATATTATTTATTTTTTTTTGCTTTGTTTCAGGATTAGGATTTGGAATCAAATATTATGGAAACAATTTGATTGGTGAAAAAAATGTCATCATATAGAAATTACGTAAGTGACTTCATATATTATTTTAATATAATTGTTATATATTTTTGGTTTCCGGTACAAAAATATCTATGTATGAGAGTGTTAGTCCTCCAGCTTGCTATTAATCAGTCTGCTGCAAGAGCGGAGGGCTCAATAAAACCCTTGTTCGTTATCTGACAGCACATTCCGTCCGCTATTTATAAAGCAGTGTAAAGAACAGCTTTATGTGCCATAGTGTTGAGTGAGCATTGTGGATTTGATTTAAGTGGTTTAATTTATGCATTCGTTACTCTTTATTATATTTATAACAACATTATTTATTTAAACGTTGGTGAAATTAATTCTAGTTTCTTCTACTTTTCAGTATGATTCATCTGCATATGGAAAAAATAGAGAATCTGCCAGGACCTCTTGCATATCCTCTGACCGGCCAGCCACTGTCACCGCGAAATATACGTCTACCCCTTCCTATAAGTCATCCAGCATTCCTGTGCTTAATGAGACCCGTTCTACTCGGGAAGAAACTCCAATATCAGCGATCGCGAATCGATATGCAAGCTATAATAAAACAGCAACAACTGATAAACCATTATCTAAGTATGAAAAAAAAGATTATTCAAAATTATCCGTTCCTGCATTAAACACGAACCGAAGTAGAGATGTAAGCCCAGTATCTAAATATAGCATTAATCGCACATCAAGACACACCAGCCCCGAAAGAAGAACAACCAAGAGTTTCAAAGACAAAAGTCAAGATATAAGTTCTGCTGATCGTGACAAAGACATTCCACTTAAGACTGATAAGACTACAAGTTACAGTAGCCTATCAAACTACAAATTATATCCACGTACGCCAAGCTACTCCAAGCCAAATCCTGTTACCAAAATAGAAAGTAAACCTGAAGTCACTGTAAACCGATATGCAATTGCCAATCGATTAGCATCATCAAGTTACTTAAGAAGTCCAGCTCCTATTAAAAGATCGTCCGTTTCACCTAGCAATCAGCTTGAAACAATAAGAACAGATATTGATAAGCATAAGATAACGAATTATATAGCAGAAGAAAATCCTGAAAAGCAAAATGAGAATAGGAAGAATTATATGCAAAACGGCACTGAAGCTATTGTTGGCGAAAATGATGATCTTGAAAAAATTTCCGTTACAACTCGCCATACGTCACCTACACCACCCGGTTCGTCGGCATATGTCAGAATGCGAAGGGCAGATATGGCAAAAACAGTGGAAAAAATTATTACTCGAACTAGAAAGAGACCTGAAATGGTAGACAAGGAAATTCAATCTGACCGACTCGACGATCCAACACGAACTAGCAGATTTGGTAGCACAAGTAGAACTAGTGTTACAAATTGGACGTATTATTCTCCTAATTCAACAAATTATACAGGTTATGCAGGAAGATATTCGACACAATATTCGAATTTAAGAGATAATTGCCAAAATGAAAGAAGCAGTCGCAGCCGAAGCAAAGAACCTGTACCTATAGATAATAAAAATTCCTGCTCTGATACAAACGAAAATGACGCAGAAAAATCTATAATTAATAATAACCTCGATGAAAAAACAAGGCTCGAACAGACAAAAGATACATCTGAAATTATAATTAATGTAAATCTTAAATTAAAAAAGTCTAACAGTTCACAAGCAGCAGTCACTGCAACTGAATTACTAACACCTGAAATCACAATAACCAATAATCATCAGCTACCACCACAGCCACCAAAATCAGAAAATGTAAGCAAAATCAAAAAAACCAAAGTACGTAAGTCAAGCACAGATTCATCTTCAGATTCAACATCATCAAAGAAAGTCGTTAAGAAACGAAGTAAGTCAGTGAGCTCCACAGAGTCAGAACAAAGTAGTGAGAAGAGTAATAAATCCAAAAATTTAAGTAAAACAGCTACAAAGGGCTTGAATAAAACTTCATCTACTACAAATGTACCTAATGGCTCCTCAAAATTAAAATATTGTAAATCAAGAGAAAACAAAAGTCCAGAATCTAGCATTACATTATCAACACAATCTTCTATCAGTGAAGATGAAACGGTGCTAAAATCTAAAACAAATAACATATCTATGTCTCCATCTAATGAAACTACATTATCAAACGACAATACGAATAAGCAAGTATCAAAAAGTGAAGGGACTGAGGAAGCTAAATCTTTTTTAATTAGGGCTTTAGCACCTGTTACTAATCTGTTTAAATTAAGGCATCAGGATAATACTGAAAGCTGTGCCTTAATAGAAAATGCAACAACTGATATATCAAGTAAAGAGAGTGTAAATTTAACTGACAACGGATCAAATAAAAGTAAAAATATAGTAGCATCTAATGATAATAGCTTAGTTAAATTAAAAGCAATACGACCTCTTGAAATTAATGATCAAAAAGAACCACTTAAATTAAATTGCTTTACAGATGATGAAAAGCCCTGGTGGCTTGACAGTAACGCAAATATTCCTGAAGGAATTGAACGTCTTACTCCTCCTAGAAAATCTTCAAGTGATAGTGATAAAAGTGAAAAATTCAATTTGTATAAAATAAAGCAAAACGACTCTGGTGATCAAAAAGAGTGGAGACTGGCAAGTAATGACAATGTAACAAGTATTACCAAACAAGATTCACAAAATAGCTTGGCTTTAAGCAAATCTGGTTCCGATCAACGAAATTTTCAATTGAGGTGTATACGACACATCGAATCTGGAGAACGCCCATGGTGGCTATCTAGCAACAAAAACATTCCAGAGGGAATCGAGAAACTACCGACACCTCCACCTCAACCAGATAGTGACTCCTCAGATTCTGAAGAGGTAGAAGTCTATGTGCCATCTAGTCAAGTTCCACCGTTTCCACTTCACTTGCCTGATGACGAACCACTTGGAGATAGAAAAAGTCCTGAAGGCTTGGAAACTCCAAGTGATGACTACCGAATTGGACGCCGATCCCCTTACGAAAATAATCGCCACTATAGACGAGAGCCATTAAATTTATCGTACCAAAAAGGGACACAGAAATTCATATCACGTTACACGGACATCGACGACATATTGGGCACGTCTGGTCAGATTTACAGTCCATTCATGGATTCCATACTGGCCAGAAGAACGGGGCAGATGCGTTTTGATGATGACGAATGCGAGGAGATAGATCCTACCCAAGTACGGATCCACGACAGCACCGCCCAGATGCCAATAATTAAGAAACTCCGTTGCAGGTAAATAATAACACATTTTCATAAACTTATACATTTTAGTAAATACTTATTTCTCATTTGCAGCTTTGTGATAAATAAAATACTTTTCACTGATATAAATGGCAAGGAATTTAATAAGAAAGTATAAAACATAGCAATGATAACTAATTGAGCCTAAGTGTAGGAACTATTTCTATTTCACATATTTTCATGACAATAAATGTCGGGTAAAATCTTGGTGATCTTATAACAAAGTGTATATATATATATATATATATATATATATATATATATATATATATATATATATATATATATATATATATATATATATATATATATATATATATATATATATATATATATATATATATGCTGGTAAATTGCTCTGGAATGTTGTAATACAGATATAATAATACTTGACCTGTTGGCGACGACAACATGTCAGTTACAGTGGGGTAGAGTTTGACTTTTCCTCACTGACCTACACAAGATATATGTCTGTGAGGTTCTTACTGTATTGACACCATGTTAAAATTCTTGGCTAATTAAAATCATTTAAAATAAATGGCGCATCTGATTTCCACTGTTTAATTCACAATGATGTTACTTTCACTGTAGTACACGAGCAGCTCAATAAAATAATTTCCTTAAAATATCTTTTACGTTACAAGTTTGTAACAGAAACTCCTTTTATACTATTCAATAAAGTTTATTTGTTTTCAGAAGTGAAATAATCGACTACAGAAACGAAGATCAGGTATGTCTTAGAGTAAAAACTTATAAATATTATTCAATCGATTATTAAATAAATTTAAGAAAAATGTCAGCGTGCTTTCTTCAATGGTTGCAGAGTACGATTTTGGCTGTGAAATAAGTATTTTGTGCGAAAAAATATGTAGTATATTTTATATTTTCTTTATATGAAATCCAAAAACAGGTATCTGGACAATTACAAATATATGTGCACAAGCAAGTGTAAACAGTATATCAGGTAGACAGGTCTCCTCGCAAAAAGTACAACAATCCTACCTATAAAGCATTATTCCCCCGACTTCGTCATATGAGATCTACATTCATAACATACTGTATGTTATATGCGACTTTCCCCGTGGATATTTTTATTATTGCTTATTTTGTACATATTTTATATAGAAGATAATCTGTTTTGAAGAAACATGAAAATATTGATATTGTATTAGTTATATTTAGTCTGTTGGACCATGCGTTTTCAGTCTACGTCGAACTAATATTATATAGGTACCTAACACATTTAGCAACCGTTCAGATTTTGTACGTGAAGTAATTCGAACGTGTGAATTAATTAGCAATAGAAGCGCTTGGACGGTGCAGCGTCGGTGTGGGTTCAATTATATCTGGCACTTACCACTGGAACTACTAGTCCTACTTGAAAACATATTTTTATATATGAAAGTCATATTAATGAGAATGTAAATTTGTTATCAACTGAACCCTATTCTTACTAAAAATCAGTACAATATTAATCATACTGACATACATTTTTTTTTAAATTCTTATTACAATACAATCTCATGTTATTATTATTTATAATTATTGCTAAAATATGCTTAAAATTAATGAGTTAAGGCGAACAAAGGGTTAAAGTATCACAAGTCTAAACCTACGACAGTCTTATTGGAATATATAATTTATTACACAATTTAGATAAATAAATAAAAAAAAAGTTATAGAAAGAAATATAATGTGATTTAATACATAAATTTAATATGATAAACTTGCCAATATATATATATATATATATATATATATATATATATATATATATATATATATATATATATATATATATATATATATATATATATATATATATATATATATATATATATATATATACTATATATATATATATATATATATATATTTATAAATATATATATATATATATATATATATATATATATATATATATATATATATATACTATATATATATATATATATATATATATGTAGATCAAATTAACAACAATAGGCAGTAGACACAGCATAAACAACAAACACACACACTTAAAGACTAGTATACTTGTGTATATAACGAGCAGGTGGTATAATTGACCAAGTTTCGCCAAGGAGGTATCGCGGGAGCAGTGCACTAATACTGCTAGCCTTGAGAGAAACAACAAAAACCAACATTTACTATATATTTTTTACATAATTAAAACAATTCACATTCTTCTATTGTGTTATGTGGCGCTAAACGCCGTACTAGTTGCTAGAGCTATATTATAACTGTAATTAACGTTAAGAAAATTACCATCCATTGATTCCGTTGAGTACACTAGTAGAGTGAATTTACACCAAAAGATACAAACACCATGTATAGAGATATAGAATATTAAAATATATATATATATATATATATATATATATATATATATATATATATATATATATATATATATATATATATATCAATGTCAGTGACTGGCCTCTGACAGTAACCGAGAGAGCGCGCTTACCGTGCGCTAGTAAGACAGCAAGACGAGCAACCGCACTCAACATGTGCGGAAAGTCGTGAACGGAGTGTCTAAGCACTAGGTGCTCTCTGTCTATCTAGCTACATGCGGCATAAAGCGTAAAGCAAAATATGAATACAAATATATGTTTCATATAATTATTACATAATAGAATGTGATCAATGTTTGTAGAATATACAATTATATATATATATATATATATATATATATATATATTATATATATATATATATATATATATATATATATATATATATATATATATATATATATATATATATATAAACATAAAATTACATAACCCCCCCACCGTGCCCCAGCTTTGATATGAACCTGCAACATTGCACGAAACGTTCTGCATAATATAAACATCGTCTTATTAGCCAACATCCAGTCGGGATCACTGAACTAAGGCTATCCTTGAAACTCTGGGAACGAAGTCAGGAGTCGCCGGTCACATTTTAAGTGGATGACGTCACATAGTTCCGTTGATAATATTCGCATAAACAATATGTCTAATTGTTTTTGTCCAGAATAATATTTTCTTTTTAATAAAATATTATGCTAAAAACTTGGATCATATATTTTTTTCTAGAGGATCCTCTACTTTCGTTAGTAAAAAATCTATGAAAATGAAATCACATACAAAAGGCACCTAAATTCCACAAGCTGACGTTAACAATCATCGATCTATCATAAATCGTTGACGTCACATAAAAAAAATATTAAACGCAAAACATAATAAAAACTAAAACTAACGAATCTGCATACAACTTCCTCGAAATGGGAAGGCTTTATTCACTTATCATCTCTTTCCTCCACACCGGACAGCCGTGGGGTAAGGCGGAAAAATTAAATAACCGTGAGATAGTTGTCGGGCTAGAAGGACCTCTGACATCTGTGTTTGGTCGGCTTATAACTATGTGAGACAGTGTTACCTGAGGTACGCCCGGCCAGTTGCAGTCCAACCTCCTCCAGGCCCGGTCGCGGTAACCTCTACTAGTACTAGTACTAGCAAAAGTTTACTATGTTATAGTATTTAATATTAATAATATTTTAAAAATCTCTCCCGAAAGAGTTAGTTTTTTTCTTGTGACAAGGTAAGTTTATTTTTATTTCTTACAAACTTTAAATGCCGCCGGTTTTTTTTTGTTGTTTAACTAAGTTTAAAGCTATTGTTTTCAAGATTTCGTGTGCAGCGACTTCACTTCAGGTTCAATAACTTACTCATCCCGCCAGAGGAAAAAAAATTATAACTTAATTAAGTTTTTTGATAGTTTGAAAAAACTTTTGAGGTTTTATGAAATTTCTCGCGCATTCTAATAATTTCCAAGTTCGTGACTCGATACGTGTCTGGTCGCTGATACGACGATATATTATTCAAATTTTAATAGATATATGGAAAGTTAATTATTTGTAGTCGCACTGAATAAGTTATTACGCTAACACCGACTCCATACAATGTACCTGATTCTCGCAGTAAATTAAATGAAGCTTTTAAAACTCCATAGACAAAAGTAATAACGTAAAAGCATATTAGGTATATCCTATCACTACTTACTCGTACACCAGAAGCTCGTATATTAAACTTACTATATATTTACACACTTGTTAAGTGTGCTTTTAACTATATTGTGATTTGTTAAAAAAAACTTTTTTTGTACAACTAACGTTATCTATAAAAATGTCAAACCAAGCAAATAGGAATCTGCGTTTGCGCATATCTTTTTTAACTATTTATTCATATATTTTATATAATTTCTTTATATAGTTTCAATTTTTTATATCAAGTATGCCTTAATAAAAATACATTTAGGTATACATTAATTAATTAGAGAAAATGACAGGCATATTTTGATCAATCACTTAATGAAGTCACAGCTGTTTAAAAGTTCTTCTTGTCTATGCAGAAAATATATATTTAAATATTAATAAATAATTGAATGAGAGCTCGAACTTATGACGTACGGCTTTAAAACAAAATTACTTTGAAAAAGCCCATTAATTATGTATTATATATCACGCAGATTGTGAGTTCGATTCCCACTCACAGTAATATTTGTATGCCACAGTGATAAATGTCATTTTAGCTTGCCTACATAATAAAGCAACGTAGGCCAGAGCCGTCAGTTTTGTCAGTTCGACACTTGCCTACCAAATTGTCTCAAAACTTGACTTAACTTGCACGGGAGAATAAAACACCTGTCGTCTACATCCGGTGACTACCGCGCTTAAATTTACAACCATTTTTAACTGTATTATCAACCACATATTATCTTGTATATAATATAATATAGTAATATATTATTATATGTAATATATTAATATAATTGAAGTCGCGTCGTAGTGGCATAGTTTGAACGTGTCCTATACATTTATCGGTTCCGGGTTCAATTCCTATTGGAAATAATGCTTTAAAATACTTTCATAATCAGTTCCGACTCCGAGTGGCGACTATAATGGGTTTGTGGGACTAATGGACTGGTATCATGGGCTGTCCGTACTTCCCACTAAACCCCCGAGCTTATCCTCTACCGCCACTGGCCGGGGCTACAGTTGCTACAGCTTTCTTCTTCGTGTCACGATAGCACTTATACATCCTAATAGGGCACTGCCTGTAGTGCTTCCGTTTGATTTTAGAAATTCCCTTAACTATATATTGGCTACCTACGTCTCCACTTCGCTAAGGACCAAGCAGACAATGCAGTCTATAAATTTACTATATAGGTATTATATTATGTTTTAAATACATAATAAAATTTTTATATTAACTTGTCAATAGCGCTTTGGCTTGTTAATTTTACTTGACAATAAGTCACTTTGAGTGCACAAAGCGAATATCGCTACAAAAGGCGCGTCACTATGTCATTTGAGCTGAGGACATTTTAAATGGATACTAAAACAAGCGAAGGTAATCGTGGACTTTTAAATTTTTTTCAGCGCAGGCATAGAAGGCTCATTTTCTTTTTTTGTTTAAATTAATCTAGTCCGTCGCCATCTTTTAATTTAACACCGCGCTATCTCTTATCAAATCGTGCAAATGACTGAATGAATGAATTCTCAATATAAACGTTGTGTTGGGTGAAAATCGAACCTACGACAACCTTAGATATAGCAGTCTGTTATTCTGTTTCCTCATTACAAACAAATAGCAACCGGCGGTAACTATTTTTATATATTATTCAAAACGTCTTGCCAACGGCCATCTGTCCGTCTGTCCGTCGGCAAGACGTGTGACAGGTTTTTTCGCAAAACCGGTCGTTGTATCGGTGTAGCCAAATGTCCACCGCTCCAGTCCAATCTCATTTAAAATCTGATATAAACTTCATTCAATAATATGTTTGTGTTTATTGAATTAGAGAGAATCAACTTTCATTGAGTGTGCGATGGCGATGTTCTTTTCGAAGACTTTTGAGTTGGTTTGTGAAGTTGGTTGGTTCTGGGTTTCGATCAACTCGAGATAATGCATATACATGTGTATATAAGAAAGTACTTGTTTTCGGACAATTTGCTAACACCAACGTAGCTCAATGATAATCCAAGTGCTTGGGCGGTACAAAGGAGCAGGTTCAATTCGTGCTTCGTTCATTTTTTTACGTTGTCTTAATTCACGTTAGCCTAAATAATTGTCACTGGATAAAAAATACTTAAGAAAATAATGTATTTCTATGGATGAAATGAAAAAATAGTAAAATTTTTAAAATTCTTTTAAACTTTCAATTGAGGAACACAAAAACCCTTAATTTCATATTTTTAATTGGTTCTTATTTAGTAATTGATATTAATAAGTAAAAAATCATATTGTAAAGTTGTTATTAATAAAAAAGCTATATAGGTATAATTAAAGCGGTTTTAAACAGGTTCCGCAGACAGACGGCAATACTTACCGCTATCTCAAGAACATCACTATTAAAAAGTTACAACACTAGTATTGTCATTATAGCCCGTTACTGTGCTATGTGTTTGACATTACACACGGTGGCGGGGAGTTCAATGCCCACTCGGGGTAACGATTACCTATATTAAAATTATTTTTATTTCCCCAGCTCCCCAGTCCCCAGACAAAGTGTCTTAACACTACTGATGTGTTTAGACACTTTCCTGATACCTATATACGGTACTTGTCTTCTATATACAGATAATACAATGGCTAACTACACCTAACTACCTACATTTACATTTGTAGACACACATGCTGTTCAACTGTTCACGTCGACACCAAGGAGGCAGATTCAATTTCCTCTCGCCGATGTAACATAGCATAACATGAAATTAAATTAAATATCAACTCGCAAACGCCATGTCATTTATAATACAATAACAGCCGCTCTACATAGCCATTAGGTTGTCAAATACTTAAATGTACTAGTATCAAAGACTGACTTTTACCCGCGGCTTCGTTTCTATCGGCAAATGAACGTACCGCGGTCCAGTTGATTCAGTGAAAATAAAACCTTTCTCAATACATGGTGTATCTAGCCTAAATACTTTTTCAATTCTGACCAATAGGTCTTGAGATAAACGCGATCAACCAGCCAGACTTAGCTTTTTATTTGATATAGACATTTCAACTTTAAAATTGTCACTATAGCAAGCTAAATCCAAATAAACTGTTCGCCCAATGTAAGTTACTTTAAAATTATGATTTAAAATTATGATTAAGTTACTTTAAAATTATGATTTTTTTTAATAAAACCTGGATTATGTGATCAATTTTCGTAACGTATAGATGAGATGGTGGAGTTGACCTCCACTGACCACTGACCACTGACCACTGACCACTGACCAAAAGAGAACAGCACCACTCAGCACTGAATGATAACACTATCACCATCACACTTATCATCTTCACATCACTTCAGTAATATATAGCAAGCAACAGTTGCGACGGACATTTTGTTATGTCTGTAAATTTGCCTCCTTCAAAGCGTGAAGTGCATAATATTATAAAATATGTACCTGCGTACAATTGAAATAATAGAAATAATACTCGTAGTATAACAAGTATTGATGTAAGTAGGTTGCCTTCACATAATCATCTTTTACAAGATTTAAAATAAAATATTCCTCAAGCAAAGTATTACAGAGTACTTAAATTATCTAAGAGCTGCATATACTTTATAAACATGGCATCGGATTTTCCAACTATAGTATTTAATATTTTTTTTTTTTAAATCAAGAAGAGAAAGACAACATTAAATATATTTATAATTAATACAATACAATTATAGTAGTGATATTATTATAGAGAAAATATTATCTTAAGTTTAATTTGTGTACAAAGAATCCACTATTTCTTGGCATTGGCATTCTGTGGCATGTCAAAATCTATCTATCACGATTTAGAACAGTAATTATGCCATGTAAAAAATATTTTAATATCAGATATCTCGTCGAAACATCTGCGTTGGTCTAGATTGCGTGCTTTATTGAGAATTCATAGCAAAAAAATTTGAAAACGTTGTTTGGCTTCTTCCGACAATGCAGTGTGAAATTTTTTCAATCATATATAAGCTAAAATGCAGCAGGTCCTTTGTTAGGTTTCAAACAGTATTATAATACATAATCAGAAACCGTTTAACTATTTCGAGCGGAAAATGTAAAACGGAGAGTCTTGTCTCCCGCCGTCTCCCAATCTGCCTTGTGTACTGTCATGTCGAGGATGCAAAGTAAAGCTGTATAGAAACACATGGTTTATAAGCAACCATATAGCAGTCTCTTAAATGTAAATGACATAAATTAGCAATTTGTGAGGAACAGGTTTAGTCAGTTTATTTATTTTTAGTATCATCAAATTATAAAGATATCTTTACTTTTTTGAGCTTTTTGTTTGTTTCGGTTTGAATTTTTGAGGTAGGTCACTTTCACTTAAGTTACTACTTTTTTCAAAAACTATCTCGGAGCCGATAAATAAATGTTTCTTTTACATCTAAATATATATATATATATATATATATATATATATATATATATATATATATATATATATATATATATATATATATATATATATATATATATATATATATATATATATGACATGGCAGAGATTTATTATAACACATTAGGCGTACCAACCTTAAATTTGATTATAAAACACTTGTGCCCTACAATGGCCGATATTTACATAATTAATGTCATCTTGTATTCTAATCGTGTTTTGGTTAGCTTCAAGAACTATAATAGTAATTGTAACTTAGCTCTAAGTTACGGATACTTCTATTACTTCACTTGCTTGTACTTTAATAATAATCTTATTTATCATGAATAATTCCAACAATGGACAATTTTAGATAAAATATGATTGATATTGGTTAAAATTTTATAATATTATCCTGGGCATCTCAATTTCATTGCCTATAAGAATATATGACTCCATTTTAAGTTAGATAAACATTTAAAAAACAATTCTGTAACTAATACAATATGTTACAAAAAAGAGCAAGGCCACGAGCGCTTTAAATAAAATTGATCGTTTATGATTTTTACGAACCATTTACAATTTGTATCGCATACGATCATTCGCTGTACTCCTAGCAGTCTGTAGCTAATGAATTCTGACGACTTTACATATATAAAAATATTGCATATGAAATACAAGCAATAGAATAGATAATGTGAAATGCAATACAAGCTTGATATGTTGTAAAAAATAACAAACTTAAATCTGCGGCCGTTTGCACTCATCTCTATGAATTCAACTAAAATAAAACTTAGATCTTTTTTCCTTTATTTGCGCTGAAAATTCTAATTTCTTTCCAAATTTCAAAAGTCCAGGTAAACGGGAAGTACCATATTACCATATTAAGTAGTTCGAACTAAGTGATTATATCATTCAATTTGTAGCAAATAGAAGAGTTTAGAAGCGTAACCTCTTATGTGTACCCTCTTATCTGTTTACTACGTAGACTTCGTAGTTTAATTTCTTCTAGGCTTTTAGGAACTGTAGAGCAGAATATTTAATATAGATTTCGCTTTTTTGGGATAATTAATTACCCTTGACAGACGGACAACTATGTGATCTTGTAAGAGTTTCGTTACTTTCTTACTAGGTACGCAACTCTAAAATGAAAACTAAAGTTTCGACAATCCACTCGTTTCTATGTTCTCTATGTCACTATGAGGATTGCGTCGGAGTGTACGATAACCGTCTGTCCAGGAAGAATAAATATTATGTCCATCTAACTGATCTGTCAAAGAGAATTACATAGAGTTCCGCCACAAGCACACGCAATGTATAGAATGCTGACGGAAAGCGGAGAAATATTGTCAACGGGCTCCATCTTGACACTAGGTTGGTACTCTCTGCATACCCCACTAGTGCGGAATAAAACGTGAAAAAAAAGACATAACTAGCGACGTACAAGTATAATTGAAACTTTTAAACGGAATTACAGTATTTAATTATATTATACACATATTTTTTTATACTTTCCAATTTAATACGTGCACGTCATCAAGTGTTTCAGTTTTCAACACTGTCAGGATTCTCAAAGCTGTAAGGTTATCACGTGTAATGTAACTAATCAGCGCTTCTTTTGTTCTCTATCGTATTGTTGTCGTAATGCGAACGAGAACTGTCTCTAATATTATGACTTTAACTAATATGATTATTTCGATGAGATTATAATAATTGTTTCAAACACCCGTGAAACACCAATATATTATTAAAAACCAATAGTACCAATATCAACAGTGTTGCCAACAGACAGCAAACATTAAATAATGAGCTGTCTTGTTGTAGTCTTGAAATATTTATTATATTTTCTTTAAGAAATAGCTGTTTGCTTTTGTTTTTTTTTTTGCATACAGCATAGTAGATAGAGGGAACCTAACTAGGGACACTCCGCCCTCCACGGACCGCCCAATTTTGAGATATTGCATGTTGAGTGGCTCATGGTCTTCCTACCAGAGGAGGCAAATGAAATAATTTATTCCTTCGCGTGGAAATCGAACCCACAGCTGTCGCGTTTACAGTGAGACGCTGTGCCACTGGGCTACAACGGCCTCCTTGTGTTTTATTGTAATATGTAATAAATATTTTGCCTACCTATATATATTCTATATATATATATATATATATATATATATATATATATATATATATATATATATATATCTATATATATATATATATATATAATCTATATATTATATATATATATATATATATATATATATATATATATATATATATATATATATATATATATATACATACATATCTAACGCAACACGCAATAAGTTTTTACTTCAATGAGCTATAGTTAGGTGGGCGGTCATAATAGGACTTGTCATCTCTGAAAAACTGCCACATACGTATGAGAATACATAATCGCAAAAATAAAATAGTAGTAGTAAGGCCGTGGGCACGTAACTGTTGTGGGTTCCATTCCCATTCAAGGAAATGAATTACGCGTTGTGTGTTGCGTGTCTGTGTGTATGTGTGTGTGTGTGTGTGTGTGTGTAGGTACACATACGAACAATTAACACAAAGGTCAGCAATCGCCACCGCCACGACATATTCCGTGTGAAATAGCTATAAAGTTATAATTTGAAATATAACCATGATTTAAATGAGCGGAGGCCGCAACTAATGGCGGCTCGGTCTTCAGCAACGACACTCAAAGATAACACATACCTACCTAGGGTTCAAGTGACACTAAAGTGATACTGTCGTTAATCAAAAAGCACAGCATTGAGTTCCGACACTCAAACGCAATGATAAATGGAGAAAGAAGACACTCGTCTTGACATTCGTTTCCCGACTAGCCAGCTACAAACTTAAGCAATTTTTTCGTATGTAGGGATGTGTGTCTCAACAATAAGTTCTCCTTGGAGAACTAGGAGAACACACATGTTGAGACAACACATTCTCCACGATAAGGCTGCTATGGGCCCTCTATACGCCATAACGCTTTAAATCCGCTTAAACATTTATGCTGATTCAATATTATTTTAACGCAAAATTATATTTTTAAGAGCGGCTATAAAGTTGAGTAAGATTATGTAATTTGTTTAATTTTAAAATATAGTTACTGTGAATGTAAATGTATAATTGTATTTTAAAGTATTCATTATAAAAGAAGACTTTATTCTGTTCTATAGTAATTCATTTTTAGAATTCCTTGCCTTGAAAGGAACAATTTAAACCCGACACTTTGTCTTACCAGAGTTAAAAAAAAAATGTGAATTATTAACTAACCCGAACCCGGGGATCGAACCCGCCACCGCCGCCTCCGTCCAGACTCCTACCGCGATATACGTATATAATAACAAAAAACCCATAAATATCACTAGTCCCTATTATGGTATACCCACACTACATTAAACTAACAACATATTAGCTATTTCTCTTCAATACAATTATTACCTGATTATATTATGTAATGGAAGCCTTACGTGTATAAGCCTTATATACGTGTGCATCATATTGAGAGCGCGTCGTGTCGACTTTTGCTATATATATATATATATATATATATATATATATATATATATATATATATATATATATATATATTATATATATATATATATATATATATATATATATATATATATATAAGAAGATTTAGATCATTTACATTTGATCTGATTCTGCATACACGGTTGTCCCTATCGCCAAACTATACAGTTCCTACATATATATTTCGCCTCGTCCACTGTCATTAACGTCTTCATACATACCCTTCCTTCAGTAACATCGGCACTGTGATCTCTGCCTCTATTGCCACAGACTCTTATTATTCATTTTCTAAAGCTCAATATAAGCTTTAGAAAAAGATTTTTTTTTTAATTATATACTAACATATTACAATGTTTAGCTTATTACGCGCAGGTAATACAATTTCAAAATGAATATAGCTATTATCTCACAAACACAATTTATAAAATAATAAATCCTCAAGTCCTTAAATGCAAAGTGAGTCCAAAACGTCTACGCAAGCATAATGACCTGCACTAAGTACATAATGCCCTATCTCTGTCTCACATTAGGCTCGCGAGTGAGACAACAATGTCCCCTTGGGAAAAATGCGGGAATGCGTAGGCGCAAACTAAAATACCAAAAAACTGCTACTAACTATTATAATCACTTCTACCCACATATCGCAGGTTCAATAATAAAAAGAAACAACATTAGACAACAAATATTTTGGAAATTTGGCATTTTTTAACAATTTAAGGATAAAAGTTAAAGTGTGAGAATTTTTGATTTTCTGTTTCACACTAAATGTTTCAAAATACTGATGCTTTCGAATTTGACTTGTTACTTAATGTTTGATTTATTTATTATTATTCTTCTCGCAAGTAGCAAATTACCTGGTCACCGCCATTTCAAAGACACCTTGCATTATCTGGTGAAGAATGGCGTAAAAATCTATTATTTAACGATTACGGACAATAAGATATTTTTCACCAATGTGTCTATCAGAAACTCCCACTGTCACCACAGATAGACAACAGTGAGTCCAGTGGGCAAAGTCGCAAACACCCTTTTTTCCAATATCCGTACTATACAGAATAATTTAAAAAACATACTATTTTATTTGTCAAAATAACACTCATTGTAACGTGTGTTTTATAACATTTTACGACAATCTTAGGATTATTGCTTTGCTTAAGTGTTCTAGTAAGGATTTCTTGTTTTAATATAAAGGCTCCATACAGTATTCAGTTGCAGATATATACGTCAATTAGCAAATTGGCTCCAATAGACTTAGAATAGAGAGAAGACGTGTGTTGGTGTACCTCAATGAGCTCTAGAAGTTCTTGCACTCAAAGCTGCAGGAGCTTTAAGCTTATATCGAAACTTTACAACTATAATAACTCAAACTGTCCTTAAAATTGTACTAAGTGAATGCTTCAACTTTACACAGAATTGATATTGCAATTAATGGAGAAATTCAATATCATTTTAAATATTTAATATGTCTATAGTATGAGTAAATAACTAAATTCTTACTGGACAGAAATGTAACAAATTCTTACTTTAAATAATTATAGACCATCGTGGCGCAGTTAGTTAGTTAGTTATTTAGTTAAGTTCCGCCAGTGAACGTATATCGCCTAGAATTCGGATGAAAACCAGAAAACGGAGTGTCGTAATACTAAAGCGTGAAGATTCTTCTATGTTAAAAGAAGTAAAAAGCAAAAAAAATTATAAATGAAAAAAAAAATCGAAAAAGTTTATTGTGTTAACTTAGCAGTTAAATCATTTCTGTGACCTAAGGAAATATGGAGGATATTTTTCCAAGAATTTTTCCTATATATTTATTATCAAAATACGAATTTATAAAAAAATATACATCAAAATTCTAAAGCAAAGGGTCGCAAGCTATATAATTGTATGAAAACGTTTTATACTTTCTAAGATTGTTTAGCCAAACTAAAACCATAGAGTAGACTTATAAATAGAAGTGATTTACGAACAATATACAGCAGAACAATGTGTCACGGGAAACGCACACGGTAATTACTCTGTGAATCACCTTACCATACTGACGACTCGATTGAAAATATATGAGAAAATAATATTTGGCAGTCAGCTACTGAGATAGATTGAGTCTCCCTTAGTAAGCCAGCTATTAGACTGACAGTACTGACTTGTATATAAAATTAAGATATTTTAATTTATTAACTAACTCACTTGACTTTAACAAAAACGACCTAATCGTTACGTTTTGGTGTTTACCTCTAGAACAACAAAAACTAGAATAGATCACAATCTGTACACATTAATCTGTGCATATCGCCTGTACACGTGTGTTAAGTATTAACCATAAGCCAGCTAGTTACAAATATAATTATAATTGTGTACAGAGTAATGTTTAGTAAGAGCGTTGCGTCAGAATATGATAATTAGTTATATATACGAGTATTTGCAATATCGTATCCTTGTAATTCGTTCACGGTGCTCGCCCGCCAGATCGTAATCTGTATTCTTTGTATAATTTACTGTATATTACGAAAACTTTGAACTACTTTACTTGAGTTGGCTAATATTATAAATATTTATTAATATATAATTTTAGTGTTTGCTAGATTCGTTACAGCCACTTGTGGTTCCGTCCGCGTGGTATACGAGTGTAGCTAGAAACACTAGCTACAGGAAGCAAGCTTTAATTTCAATACTTACGTTTCTATCTTTTACTACAATTTCATACAATTTGTTCCCCTATTTCCCTCTGAGTGCTCACTTACGAGTATACATACCTATTTCTTGTATCGAAGCGATTCAATAAAAATCGTCTAAAAATCTAGATAGTATGAAGAAGGTAGGATTGGTCATCTGGCAGGACTTGAACTGAACAATGGACTGTGTAGGCAGTTCAGATACGAGTACTTAGCCAGCGTATTTGACTTTTAGTCTCTTTACATACTCGTACATCATTTCTTATACAAGGCGGTTCTTTTTGATGGGAACAAATAAATTGAACTAGTTACCCGTTATGTAAGTATCCATTTGGACTACGAGTATTTGTAGTAAACCAATCTTAATACAGAGTGACTGACTCGTCTGTATTCGCAATTGGCATTTGAGCTTATTTCATTAGCTTTTCAACTAAACTATTGTATACTAGCTGAAGTTTACGATTTAAAATTGAGTCAAGGAGCCCTAATCATTGTACTGTGACGTAGTTTAATTATACAAACTAACTAAGGAAGTAGCACTCAGTCTCTAAAACTGTCACGTATATCAAAAATGTATAGAGTTCTTGTTAATTATTATCGTGGATGAATGACTTGTTGATTTAGTGGCTAGGCTTTAGTGGATATGCGCTTATATGATGATGGATCGGATTAGCAGTTTTTGTTTGTTTGATATAAATTAGTTCAATACTTTAAAATTAATTGATATTGTAGCTTACATTTACCTACGTATGTAAGTAATACATATATATATATATATATATATATATATATATATATATATATATATATATATATATATATATATATATATATATATATATATATATATATATATATATTATATATATATATATATATATATATATATATATATCCTTTTTTTTAATTGGCACATCCTAAAATGGTTTCGATCTAAACTAGGTAGGATTATTTTCTTTTGCCCACTCGGCAAAGGCAGGCGTTGAGTTCCGCTAAAAAGCAAAAAAAAAAAAATTATAGATATACGAGTGCACCCACCACCACGTTTTTGATAACAAAGTTGACATCTTATCAAGGTGATGCCTTTTTTTCGTGTCAATCTCTTATAAGTATATATTGGTACAAAATTTACTACTAATATGATAACACGGCAACAACGTCACGATGAGGTCTGTCCTGATAAGTGATGCTAAGTATTCAATTCTTGCCATACCATTTAATAACTCGATGACATCAAAAATAACAAGCAAAAAACAAACCGTCTCTATCAAGCACAATATATGTACTATAAATACATATAATTAGCTCAGTTTGTATATCCATATAAAATATAGCTGATGATACAAATGTAACTGTTATCATAGTAACAGTACCTCTAGGTACAGTGAGACGACGCGTGGCGACCATTGTCTTAGGTTCTCATGATCTTTAGCACTAGGTTCTAAGAAAAGATAGTGGAGTCGTGTAAAAGTAGACATTTTACGGGATTTTTATAGTTAATTGCCATATACAAACAAGGCTTAGAGGACAGCTGAAGTGATTTAATATATACATATAGCGACTTCTAAGGGGTAATTTCACATTATAAACGGTTAGTCTATTTAAATAATCGAAAGAGCGATCGACTCTCACCGAAGTACCTACCTCTTTGTATATTATATATTGGAAACATTTTCGATATTTTGAATGAGTGACCGTTCATAAAACAATACTCAATACTTGTATGAAATAAAACAGCTTTCCGCTTTTTTCCCCTACAGCAGGCCGCAGGAGGGCTGCATGCACTCCGTCGCGTTTGAAGTGCCCTCCTATAAATATATAATAAAATATTAACTCCAATAAAACATTCTGTGAAAAATCACTATATTTGATTCGATTGTACTCTCCGAGTCAAAGGCTTGTAAAACTATAACGGCGAAAGGTCGCTCACACTGAATTTCGGAATTCCGTAAACTATTGTTATGTATGAACTTGAAATCTGAAATCTGGAATGTAATAGATATGTCAGATACACGGATATACGGATATTTCAGAATACAACACAAAAGGTATTCAAAAGGAGATATATTGAAGTTTAAATGTAGTCCGAATTTTCTGTTATTTGAAATTAGGTTTTTTGAATTTAATTTAATAAATTAAATAAAAACTGATATTGAACTTGGAGTGTAATTTGCACCCACTACTACTGTGCTGTGTCAGACACGACCATGGCTCTAAACAGCGTGCACCTCAACTGTGGGACTCTGTCATTTAACTCGCGATGTACATAGACGATTACAAAGTACAGAAAAGAGTCATGTTCCCTTTATATATATATATATATATATATATATATATATATATATATATATATATATATATATATATATATATATATATATATATATATATATATATATATATCAAGCTTAAAGTATATGTATAAGTATCTATATATAATAAAATAGGAAAAATAATATGTCTGGTAATTTAATATATTCACCAAAAAGTAATTTAGATCGATGAAAAAATGTTAACAGAATATGAATCAATGTTTTTTAAATAGACGTGGTGCAGTTGGCCGCAGGCTGACAGTGATAGTGACAGTGGATATTGGTTCAATTCTCACGATTACATTCAAATTATTATCCTAGCTTTGCTATGGCAGGCTCGAGAAGAATGAATTATAGAATGAAGAATGCATATAGAATTAATATTATAATTTAAATTACTCGCTCTGGTAACAAGATAAGGCACGGAGTTGAGTTCAGCCAAGTAACGCGATGTGTGTCGGAAGGGGGAAAGTGGGACAGGAGTGTCTTAACACTTAGTTCTCTAGAACAAAGACGTGGAGCATCTTTTATGGAACTTAATCATCCAGCTTCTCTGTAGTGCGTAAATGTTACCACCATCTTGAAAAGCTCACACTCGAAGAACACCTACTAGTCTACAACACACGTACACTACCACTGAGCTACAAGTGATTGTAATCGATACAAATATTCAATATGGCTATCGAATTATCGTATCGGTAGAGTTTCCTCATAGCTGCTGACCACAAAACGAACTAAAATAAATTACAAGTAGAGCTATTAACAAGTTCTTAGTCTTGTGTTTGTAACACAAGACGTCTGATGTCTGCAATATCAACGAATAGATTCACCGCAGTCATTTTTTATATAAAGCCTATAGTTTGACGAATGAAAATATTAATAATTAGAATTACATAACTTATTTTAGAATATTTGAAAAGCTATGGCAATTGGTAGTCACTTTTTGATTGTATTTATGCATCTCTATCATATGAATGTAAAACGCGGCGGACCCAACCCGGGGACTTGTCCCTTCTCTGCCAAGAGAATGCGCGGCGTTGAGTTCCGCCACCCACCACGCAATTTCGTAATTGGATTTGACACCAGTTCCTCCTTATCAACCACGCAAGGGGGATACAGCAAAGCTATTTTCAGATTCATATCGTAAACTCTATCATAGTGCAGTAGAAGGTGATGCTTGCTGCAATTACACAATGGTTCTGGGTTCAAAACAGAGCGCTAAAACTAATAATACATAGCATGTTACTTAAATCTGAACATTAAGAGCAAGGAGTAAGGTCCCACAACTTAGCACAAGATACATATAATAAATGTAAATTAAGGAACCCCGTTCTTAGTTAGATTAAGGCAAAATATGTTCATTATATTGTCAAAAAATTGTCAAATTAGTTTAAAGTATTGAAAGAGAGATTATATTGAGATTGAGAGACAGATTGTAACTACTACATCAGCGACAGTGGAAACTCTTAATTAACTTATTCGTGTACGAGCTGTGAGCTTAAAGTGTTTTTTTTTTTCACTTTAATGAGAAATTTTGCAGCTATTTCAGTGTAGCCGCAGCCTTAATACATACGCTTCACTTGTGTTAGAGCTCTACTCCATCGAGTATAATAATTCAATATTACTAAAGGTGGACAACAAGTATGTTAATTAAATATAAAACATTAAGACAACTAATATGGAAGCAAAAATTACAAGATTAAAATATATAAATGTAAATCTCAAGTCCTTCCAACCTCCACAAGTCCTTTAAGCCATAGTACATCAAGAGTGAGTCAGGAGCGAGTTGTTCAATTACCACTACATTATCAATCACTATAGAGTTATATAGTGATATAGAGAGACACTAGAAAACAATGTGTAATTAAAATTCCGTTACTTGAAGTGTAATAATGGACTTATCTATGAATATTATACAATATTAGATATTGTCAAAGATAACGATACTTTACGAGAGACGACCAGAGCTTTGGAAAAGGATATTCAGTACATCACTTTTTAATTTTAATATTCATATATATTTTTTTGTAATTTCACGTTGTATCCCGCATATACGTGGGTAGGTAGAGGGAACCTACGTACCTACCTACGTCCGTTCTCCGCTTTCCGCCGCTCGAGACATTGCTATTGAATTGCGGAACTCAACGCCGCGCTCTGTCTATTAAACATCAACGAATTAGCACAACTTCTCCAACTTCACGGCGAATATTGATTGATAAATGCGTATAGTTGCCAAGCGTATGTGAAACATCATCCAAATTGTCTGATCATCGAAATCGTACCGGAAGTAGGCAACGTGCGTCGAAAGCGAGCTCCGTGAGACAGTACCTACATACAAAGTAGTCAGACTCAAGTCGGCGACTATTACTGATAGCGTAATATATGAGTCTGCTCTGTAGAAACTCGTTACGTGTCGCTCTAGACAGTGATTTTTTTGAGTTAGACACCAATTATGATGTTTTTATATATATTTTTTTACCACTATAGCACCGAATGTTCAAGAAGAAATGATTAAATCCAAGGAAAAAAAGTAAAAACTGCAATCTTAGTATGTAACTTCAAAAACATCCTTTGAGGCAAATATCTTGTTAGAAAATCATGATTAACAAGAAGATTTAATAAAGTGATGATGATATAAAGTGATGCACTTATTATATACAAAAACAATAAAACAATCACAATTGTTAGGGTTGGCAAAGTGTAATTCGTTTAAAGCGAAGAAACTGTTAAGGAAAATTTCTATTAGTATACTTTCGATGACAATACTGAAATTATCTAGCACCTTAAAAATCTGAAAATGGTCTTGAGATAATATATTTAGGATATTTTTATAATTTTTGTAGTTAATTTTCTTACGGCTTCGCCCGCTTGATCGATGTTCTCTGATCTTCTCTAATATATATATATATATATATATATATATATATATATATATATATATATATATATATATATATATATATATATATATATATATATATATATATATATATGTCTTCCTCTAAATTGAAGGGGGAGGGAGGAGCTTGTGATAGAAAATTGCCTATATGTTGTTCCACAACCTTATATTCGTAATCTTTTCTATATATTCGTAAAAGAATTATAAAAATCGATTCAGCCGTTCACGACATTAGCTCACATAAACAAAAATTTTAAAAATACTTGTTAAAATAACTTGCTGATATGATTCATCAATCTGATATAATAATATTTCAACATGCAATGACCTGAATTTAGGTGGAAGTTTAAACTCTAGACTCTTCCTGCCTACTCTACTAAAGGCAGGAGGTAGCGTAAGTAGTGTAGTAAGACAAAAGTCAGATTTAGAGTATCGTATAACTGGACTCTCCAGGATAGAAATGATTAAATAGTCATAAAAGTCTAGTTTTGAGTGATTTCAAAGTTTTTGAGTGAAAAATATATAAAAAAACACATTTTAGACATTTTCTAATAAAAATTACGTACAAAAAAGATATACTTGTGTAACAAAATCCAGCCAATGTCAGCCCTACAGATGCGTGCGCGCCTACAATGGGCTAGCCCATTGTAGGCGTTTTTATCTAACCTTACATTGCGCAATACTTGCGTCACTAGTCTCTAACTGAGAGCTGATTTATAACTATTAGATATTGTCCACGATAGTAAAAACGCAGATGAGACTCGGTCATATTCGGCCAGTAGATGGCCGGTAGGTGGCCGGTAGGTGGCCGGTAGGTGGCCGGTAGGTGGCCAGTAGGTGGCCGGTAGGTGGCTGGTTGGTGGCCGGTGCGTAGCCGGTAGGTGCCTTCTTAGATTCAATGAATTGAATAAAGTTAATTATTTATTACTAACTAATGCTATCAGATTCTTTACATTTCTCGGTTTTGGACCTATTTCCAAGTCCAGTAACCACGTAATATCCTTAAAGACGGGCGGGCAGTCCCCTAGTTTCCCTCGACCTACCCTGCTATATGCAGAATAAAGTATGTACATATCTGAAAAAGAAAGGAATATAACTTTAAAATACTTTCACGGTGCTCAAAGAAAGACATTTCAGGAACAACACCAGATCAGCTTATATGGGGAAAATATGTAAATATCCAGCTTAAACTAGAAACGTTTACTTCGAAAACAATTGATATTCGAAGCAGAAGCTTGTTAATGTGTTAGTTAGGCTCTGAACACTTAATTATGTGCTAGTGAATTCTAACCGGACTTTCTCAACTTTATGTACAAATTAAACTTGTTTCAACTTCAACTTTAATTATTAAACTTCATAAAAAATTTAATATTCATATTATACTGACATCTTTATATTGTCACAGCAATTGCATCTTGTATAGCTTAGCTAATTCTGAATAACTTTATTAGAACATCAATAAAACGTTGCAATAGGTTATGTATAAATACTTTAGAGATCAGATCCTCAAGTCTCACCCAAGAATCATCCACTTTTCACCTTAATTCTAATTCTAGAAAGAGGTGGAAAGTTGTAACAGAGTGTCTCGATACTGTCTTGTACTGACTTCCATGCGACAGATTGGTGAATCATAAGATGGGATATCGCTCGAGTGCAAGTCAAACTTGCTTCTCATTCAAGGTTCCGCACTAATTTCATAATTGTAGGACCTACTTACGGGAAGTAGACCTTATAAAATGTATGCAATAGTTTTGTATGAAATGAACTACAGATATATGTTTATGATGGTTTATTTATATTATATACCTATAAATTATGACTTATCGGCCATTTTCTTTTATTGCATTGCAAATAATGGAAAATTTCATATCTCTAGGTTAACGGGACGTAAACTATAGGTTTTGATTAGTCCACGTATCCAATACAGAATGCTAATGCTACAAAATCGAAGCAAAAAACATTCTTAAAAGAACTCTTGAAGATCATAATTCAATAGTTATTTATTTATTTATATAAATATATATATATATATATATATATATATATATATATATATATATATATATAGTTATTTATTTATTTATATAAATATTAGCTGGTAAAATAATTTCTTGGCCAAAATCTCTAATAAGCAGACCGTTTACACGACAGCGTATAAACCACTTCTGTCACATGACGTGACGTAACCAGGTGTCTGGTGTCATTCATTTTAGGAAGGATCTGATCTGATCTACAGAGCCTGATTACTACTCCTTTATATCTAAGCACTAGGCTAAATGTAAAATTGAATTAAAAAAATTATTAAATATGTATATATCTGTATATTAATACATAAACATTTATTTTACGCAATAGTATTTGTGCCAGGTGGCAAAAACAATGCATTATCTTTATAAATTCATAGGGAAGTTCACTACATCATATATCTGAACATTAATGGAGAGTTACTAATATTACTTATTAATATTTTTTTTCACTATTACCAAAGCTGGTCCCTTTATTTAAATTTTAAATTATTAATATAAATAACACAAAAGATACGATAAAACAGGTCAAAACGTAACTCTAATAAATAAATCAATGGCTATTTCTATACACCTATACCTTTCCTTTTTCTCTCTGGTTAACTCTTCTAATCTGAAGTTCATGATGATAAATGATGTGAGTCTAAAACGGACAAACTTTCTTCACCGCTGTCTTCACGCTGTCAGTTGCAATGTTAGCAGAAGTGCACAATTTTGGTGTGTCTGGATTCATGTGGTGATCAGACCATCATACAGGCCTCCGCGTCCCAGTTAACTCTTGCACCGTCCTTTTCCTTTTATGTTTACATAAATCTAATAACTTTACAGACAAAAAAGAAAACAAACTTATGAAATAACTAGATCTAATCTATCACTAGATCTATAATTCCATAGAATGTAACTCAATCGTCATATATATATGAACATTATTTATTGTTCGTCCGTGTACATACCATACCAACAATCGACAGTTCTCATATATTATAGTATGCAGCATGTGAGCAGGTCTATTCTAATTCGGACGGTTGCTCAACAGGCTCCCACGCCGCGCCGCGCCGCGCCTCTCCTGTCCGCGCCGCCCGCGTCCAGTGATGCTTTGTAATTTCTATATAGAACAAAGACAATTATGTAATAATATCAATATAACTACACCGTAGATTAACTTCATAATATCTCCGCGTGCTTCTTGGACTCTTCAAGAGTTCGGTATAATTGCAAAATAATAGCATTTTTTCTGATACTTAAGCCATCTCTCGCAGGAGAGGAAAGGAATGGACGACAGGACTTGGTACTAAGACACTCAGGTTTTTTAGAGACATATAATGTTCAAAATACTCTTTATTCAAATACACCTTGGTACGCACCTTTGAATCATCGAATGAACATGTCGCTACCAATTAAAGGTAGTTATGTTGAGAAGAGCCGGCAACAAAACTCATTTAAAGATTAATGTTGTAATTTCTTATTAAATACGATTGTAGCTGTTCTGATGATATTCTGGTGATATTCAAATAACATTAATATCACACATTTTTAGTCCCGAGAGGACGTTTGCCAAGCAGACCAAGCAGACAGGATAGTGCTTGCCACTTCTCAGGGACAGAGTACCCTCTTCCCTCTCCAACCGGTGTCGCTGTCAAAGCCAACAGAGCTAACAGCATTAAACTCACAAGTACAAGTACAATATATATATATATATATATATATATATATATATATATATATATATATATATATATATATATATATATATATATATATATATATATATATATATATATGTATATATATATATATATATATATATATATATATATATATATATATATATATATATATATATATATATAATTACCTTTTTCAGTAACAATACCGGTACAGGTTTATTATTTTTCGAAATATTACAATTTACAGTTAGTTTTATAATGGATAAGCATGAAAAAGTATACAGTCCCGTCTTGTCACGAGGGCCTTGAATGTAACCCGAGACAACTTGTTTTACTTTACAATTGTGCCCAACTTATATGATGTGCCCAGGCGTCACGATTTGTCAGCAAGACAGCACTGAATAAAAGAAAAAAAATTAAAATAGGAAGCTTTTGAAATTTCTATAAATGTTACTTATTTTTTAGATTTACACTGAATCCCGAATATAGCAGAAAATTTTAGAAGAAATACTTTGTCATCAAACCCCACAACTAATGCGTTAATAGTCAGACGCTATCCTATTGAACCACAATGGTCTAAATAAAATAAATTCAATAATTAAGTTCATATTTATAAATATCGATTATCTTTATCGATTAACGTTAATGTCGATTAAAAATAAACGTATAAATCCACATCAGTAAAGGTCACAATCGAATAAAAAAAGATTGTTGTCGTTTAAGCATCAGGTTATTAATATACGAAATTAAAATATCAACTTACCAAATGTTAAGATTTTTATGTAGGTGTATCATATTACGTAGGAACAGGCTGGCCAACCTTAATAAGGAATCATTCTAATGTATGTACATATATTGCATTGGCTCGCGGAATTTATACTACCATCGTGTACCAGTGTTGCCCAATCATGTGACAAATGTATTCAAATATCTATCTACGTACTGCCCTAAATAAAAATCAGTTACCCCAGTGAGATTCGAACCCACGACCATCAGGTTACAGTAAGACGTTACGTAAGCCTCAATTAGCGATATTCAAAATTGAAATGACATTGCGCTATAAGCTCCAGAAGCTTTATTGATATTCAGATAAAAAGTTATATTGTACGTACAATAAGCTCTGAAATAAATGGAAAATTACATTGATCATATTTATTATCTGTACAAATATTCAATATATGAATAAAAAACAACAATTTTAATAGACAACACTTTGAATTTGAAGCAAACAGCGCTAACTAGTGACGTCTTCTGTGGCTCTCACTTGCCTCCACTAATTAATATGAAAATACTTTGATTAATTAAATTTAATACTGAAATCCAGTAATTTAATAATGTTTATTTTTACCATTTAAAATGTAATTCCACACTAAAGAAAGAGATTTATACTATCAAGATACTAACAAAATATGTTGTTAGCATTAAAACACTACAAGTGTATAAGAATTTCGACGTAACTTGAAGACAACGTACGTATGGCTCAGTGGTCAGAGTGCTTGGGCAGGAACTACGGCTTCATTCAAAGAATTTAAACTGTAATCACCAATAGGAATAAAAATTTGAAATTTGAAATTCCTTATAAACATAAACATAAACATTTTACTACTAATATCTATATAAATAACATTGTCATACAAAAGCCCATCAGTCTATCGGTCGTGCGCTGGTGGGAGGACTGGGGGGGTGTAGGGGGTGGGGAGGGGGTGTGGTGGGAGAGGAGGGTGGCGGCGGGTCGCAGGTTCAAACGACACACGACTGCGCCGTCGTGAGCCGTTATATCTGTGCTTTGACTTCCTGATCACTTTTGCACCGAATAAATGAGTGGTGGCTGTTATAGACTTGATTAAGTGCAGGTTCATTATCCAGGAACTGGAGCTTGTGAGGATATCTGTCGGGTTGTCTGTGAAACTTGAAAATATTTACGCATGCGAAATTGGGATGCAATATTCTCTCTTCTATATTTTGCTATTAATAAAAACAATTATACTTTTATCTCTATTCATAATTTAAATAAATATTATATTTCCTCCAAAGCTCCTACGATCACACCCCTATAATGTCGCCAGACGAACCAAACATACAAACATATACATATATATATATATATATATATATATATATATATATATATATATATATATATATATATATATATATATATATATATATATATTATATATATATTTATATAAAGGTCCATAAGTTTCAGCGTTCAATTTTAAGTCGGAACTAGCAAATCGACATCGTCTCGGACATGGACATTCAAAGCCGATTACGACAGAGGCGCTTGCGACGAACACTACACACAACGTAATATTTAATACGAAATTTCATCAATTACACAGGTATAAGAGAACTTATATACTTAGATAGAGCGTAGCCTGCCAACATTAATACTGTAGGATATTAAAGCATGTAACTTTACAATAATGAAATTTGTATATTCAGTTTCAATTAAAGGAAATATATATAATTAAGACCCTCTTCAGTCCGCTTACACAAATTACTGAATCGATCTCCGTTTCTCTGTCAACGTATCTCATCATGAGCGTAGAATGGAGAGTGAAGACTATAGCTTCTAATATTAGGTACCCCTTAAATGCGATGTACAGATTCTTGAAGACCTCATGCTTTCAGATAAGATATATAAGCTGCCGTTAAAAGCTCTAACAACCTCATCACGGAGGTATCACACTCGGTCCACATATTTGCAGTCAGCCAATTTAGAAATATTGCGCCTCGTTTTCCCACTAATAGAAAGTCCCCGCGCCACTAACAGACGGTCTAGATTTTTTTCTAAATGACTACCGCCGTCTTCATTCAAACTTTCATACTCGTATATTTTATTACCAACCGCAATACTGTAAAATGGAAAATTATACACTTCGATCCTTTCACACGACTTATCGGTCAGTGATTGCTACAAGCATAGTTCGCTTGGCTTCAGAGTAATCAAACAACACCAATATAAATTTGATGGAAAGTAAAATGTAAAAAAGTTTCCACCATATTAAAGTCTGCATATAAAGTTTCTAGTCTTCATATTAATAGAATTATAATATTCAGCAAGCTATTCAGGACAGCGTTAAACCAGCGATTAAACTAAATCCACGGCTTACTGGGAGCTTATTCAATAATCAGTAGAAGGCGCCTTGCAGCCTGTTTACTAGAAAGCTATTTGCTATAAATAATCTTAGGTTAGGTTTGGTACTAGATTATTGGAACTAGGAGCTGAAATATATTTGCTTCAGCGATTGTCTTTGAACATAGACGGTATACAGTCTGTATACATCTTCGAGTTTGACTCTACTGGACTCAATTTATTATTGAATCCCAATACATATTTTTTATGGGGTTCCCGTACATATAGCTTGTTAAGTGGCGATATACTGAAATAATTGCCCGATACGAACAATTGAGAATTGACTCAATTTTTCTTCAGTCGATTAAGCTCTATAGAGCTTCTACGATTATGAGATAGACAATATTGTCTCATATATTCAAGTGTCATATATTCTATGCTCACACACAGTCCACATTACTCGTATGTTGTAATCAAAAGGCTGTATACATGAACTAACTTCGTCAGTTATATAATTAATCCTGCATGACTGTCTTTTGGTTGTCTGTCTTTCTGGAATTAATAAAAAACAAAACAATGATAGAGTTTTGCAATATTTAATTTTATTGTGTCCATAATTTTTTTCTTGACATTTACTACACTTGGATGCTCGTAGACTATACTGTTCTTTACAAAGAATGAATATTTAGCAAAGTACAGTCCCATTGACTCAATTTTTGTCATATTTAATGTATTATTTGAGACCTAAACGTGTATGAATTTAGGAAAAAACAAAAAAAAAAAAAAAAAAAAAAAAAAAAAAAAAAAAAAAAAAAAAAAAAAAAAAAAAAAAAAAAAAAAAAAAAAAAAAAAAAAAAAAAAAAAAAAAAAAAATTTATAAAAATTACTTGCTTAGTATTACATCGTTAATAGTATTAGTAATGCAGCTTACTCACCGGTATTTGCTAAAATTATCTGTTCCAAATAGTTGCGCATGCGCAGGTGAGAGGTGATGCAGCTGTGTTCATGATACTCAAAATGCTCTTTTGTAAAATGACAGTCCAGGCTGTGACAGATCGTGTGTATGCAATATTAGACTTTCTGGCTAGCTCTTCTCAGCAAAACCCTCCTCCAGTACCTTCCTGGAATTCTGATAATACTAACATTTTCATACTTACTGACTACTTGAAAGTGCTTATAGACCTATGAGTAGAATATTTGATTTATCCTATTAAATCCAGCCAATCAATGTGTTTTTAACATAAGCGCACTATTTTGATTATATAAAAAAACTGTATAATAACATCATAAGTACATGATTTGATTGCAAAAACAATTTGCTTTTTTTAGCTTGGAATAGCTTGTAGAGCCTCTATTTGAACAGTTCGTAAACAGTGTTGCGTACGTACGATCTATATCAATAAACCTAATCTGTACTTCTATTGAAAACGGGTATAAGTCACAAAGTTACTTGCAGAAAATTATTTTGTTTTCAAAACTTTTTGAATTTATTCAAAAGAACGATTATTTTTCACTCTAATTGAAAATTTCTTATAAGAATATTTTAATAATACATAAAATTATTAGCTCAATAAAGAAAAAAATAATAATAGATATATTAAATATTATTTTAGTCCAATATCTTACTTATACCTTTTTGACTGGAAATACAAATTTAACCTTCTAACATTTTTAATAAAGAGGTAGGCATGGTCTAAATACTTTCAGAATGAGCTGTCATCATAGATAAGCCAGGCCTCTGAATCTGCGTATTCTAACGGCCAAGGATGCTCCATTTATAACCTACAAGTAGTTTATTATGTTAATACACCTCCTTGTACGTTGGAAACTATACTTATTACACTTTGTACATGTATACAAAGCGATAAGTATAAGATCGTCAGTGACCTAAACCCAGTTTGAGATAGACATAGTGATTTACCACTCTCTTCCAGTCACTGTACTCTATGAAGGTATATGAATTCAAGTATACCATAAACAACTATTATATAATTATAACATTGCAATAATATTTCTTTAACTATAATATTTTAATGCCTATGTCTAAGTTTATTTTGAGTGCTTGTTAATTTTGGGGTTAGGCCACTTCTACTTCTTTGATGACAATGTAATAAAGTAAGCATGACACCTGTCAATTGCTTTTTTTAATTTTAAATCAATACATTATGTCGAAGAATGATTTTCAAAATTATCGTTAATTTAAAGTCACCGGGTCGGGTATTATTAGACCATGCCAGGACATAATTTGCCTTTAAAAAGACACTTGTTACGAAAAGTCTATTCGTGTGATAACATATATATATATAACATGTATGTTATACAAATTTAGTTCATATTAAAAATCTATCTCCAATGACCCAATGACGTCTGTAAAGAGGGCTTTAGTATCTCAAAAGTTTAGTTTACAATAACTGATAACTGCTTTTATTATATTAGAATATTATAAACTCTTATAGAATATTATTATATATAAGTATATAATAATATAATTGTAACATCGTCTATTTTCATAACAAAACCAATCCAAACACAATTGCGATTCTAAAATAGACTTGAATCAACAAGTTTCTTTGAGACGGTTAATTATGAGCTCAGTGTTATAATAATAAACGTCAAACGAGATGCACACAATAGTAACCTGTTTGGTATGACTCGAGAAGAGACAAGTCACACACACTGTAGGTCAGTGATTCTCAACCACCGTATCGCCAAATTGTGGATGCTCGGAAACAAATTTAATATTAAAGTATCCAAAAATATATATTTAATTAAATTACATATTAATGTATGAATAAACATTGTTAGTAAATTAATTTCCTTTAAGTTATACATTTTTTAACAAGTACTGAGTAAATAAGAAGGTTGAGTATCGCTGCAGTGTCAACTGTCAAGCAAACCGATTCACCGTTATACCAAAGCGGTTTATTACTTAAATTGTCATAAGACAATTATAAAAATGGCCCATTGCATAGCCATACCAAAAATTTTATTGTTCTCGTCTCAGAGTTTTTATTATGGAGAAACAATTATGTGCGGAATCAAACCCGCTATCACTGTTGTATATTTATAGAGAATTATTTGGCACAGTAGCCTTAAATTTCACTTTAATATGCTTGGTTATATAGTCATATTTGCTAATTTACTTCAAGTTCACTACAAAATTTCCACACCACACCAACGACAAATAGTGATAGATGAGTCACTATGTCGATTGCCTATATAACTGAGCCTCAAGTAAAGTGTTTGTAAGATCGGGCATAGTCAAAAGTAAGTCAATCTGCATATCGCATACAATATTATTAATGTTCTTACTTTACAACAAATTGGTTTACGTTTTCATCTCCATGCATTCTGCGTAATGTCAGATGTGAGACGTACGCCGAATTTCCTATGGACTGTATTAGAAATGCAGATTTAAAAAAAAAACAAAATTCGCAATATTTTCTATAGTAAATTGTCATATTTTAAAACATAATTAACTCTTAAGCAGTTTTATATTTATATGGGAGTTAATTAATAACACACCAGTTGATTGGTTGGTGCAGTACAGAACAGATTTATCGATTTATTGTCGAAGTTGATTTATCGATACATTCTCGCCTGGTGATGATATATAGTAAATAGATAGATCTGTTCTGTTCTGATATATATATATATATATATATATATATATATATATATATATATATTATATATCTATATATATATATATATATATATACGATTCTGGCCGATCATATAAGTAGTAAAATTTGTATTGTAATTTTTATATTTTACCTATAGTATATATCTATAACAGGACAAAAAAACATGCATACGTAGCTATGAATGCAATTGATTTATTGGAACTAATGTAATTAATATTCTTATATACACTCAGATATAATGATAAAGATATAGTATTTAGATTGAAACGAGTAGTCTGTTTCCATATTATTTAACTTGGTTCAAGGTTTTTGTAGGCTTAAGGCCAAACATATAACGATCATATTCGCAGTAGTAAGTAATCTTTAAAAATGTACTCGTACATAATCTTGTACAGAATCGTAAATGTCTAAAAATATAGAAATACGTAAGCATGTGTGTGTGTGTGTGTGCACAAAGTGTTTGATATCATATGAAGTCATATTATACTATAGTGACATCACCAATAGGTAATACTCTAAAGTATAAAGGCGCCATTCTGTCGAATATATATATATATTATATTATATATATAATAATTTATTTAATATTTTTATTAAAATAAAATATCTATTATATATTTTAATATTAATAATTTTTAAAATATTAATAAAATATAAATTTTATTTTTAAAATTTTAATTTTATATTATATTATAATATATTATTTAACCTTTTAAAATTATAATATATATAAAATAAATATAACTGAAAACAATAAAACGAATAGAAATAATTATATAACATAAAAAATGTACGACAATACGATATACAAAACATAAGGCTGCATATATATAGGGAAGAAAATGCTATTTAGTATGTAATCTGTATTTGCGACATTTTTTTCTTTCTACTCTTCCCCCTATTTTGTAAAATAGCGGAAAAACATTCTTTGTTCAAGTGCCCTGCTAAAAAATTTTTAATATTACAAAAATAACCCCGACAGTCTCCCCTCTTTTTGATTTTTTCACAAAAAATGTATATCTTTGTGGAGAGTTAAATAAATGAAAATCAAAACCATTTTAAAAAAAAACGTTTGTAAAGCTAAAAATTTTAACGTATTTTTAAAAATTGAGTAGAGTTATTTTGTTTTTAATAATACAGGACCTAATCCCCGGGAAACCTATGGTTTAAAAATAAATTTTCCCTTTTTTTAAAAAGGTTATCTTACATAATTTAATCATTTTGGTGAGCCCACAATACTTGTCATAGCCCCCGGGAAATTTAGCCCCGGGAAGTATTACGTTTTTATAAATGTATGTTTTTTAAATTTCCCGGTGAAAAAAAGAAATATAATATTATTTTTTTAAAAAAAAAAAAAAAACCCCCCTTTTGAGAGAGGGCCAAAATTTTGATAAATTTAAGTATTTTAAAAAACGTAAAAAAACGTTTGTTTTTATATAGAAAATAAAACGATAGGAAAGTCTTTAGTTTTATCAAAAAAAATACTAAAATTGACATTACTAAATTTGTTTTCGAGAAAACCCAAGAGACAACGGGGACTGTCAATTTAATTAAAAAGGGTTAAAAAAAATATGCTAATAAACCCCAATTAGCTTTAAAAAGGGTTTTAATTTAAAGGTAATAAAAAATTTTACAAAATCGGGACCCTAGGGGGGTTTTTGGCCTTTGTCTGCTTAATAATAACGGGTTCTGGATAAATTAAAAATTTAAAAAAAAATTTAAAAAAAAAAAAATTTTTTTAAAATTGGCACTTTTCCCATGTTGACCCATAGCAGTCCGGAAAATTGGGCCCCTTAGCTCGCTCGCCCAAAAACAGTCTAGATTTTAAAACATCCCCACTCCCACCCCCGTTACAGAATATATAAAAAAAAACTGGTCTAAAAAAGTGGCAAAAAATATAGAAAAAAAGTCTTTAAAAAAAATTTTAAAAATACTTAAAAACTTTCAAAAGTGAATCTGAAATTTTTATTTAAAGGTGGGCGGGCGGGCGCTGGCCGGCCTTCCCTTTGGGGGACAAAAATTTTGCTTTTTCTGGGAATTTCCCCTATCCCAAATTCCGCAATAATCAAACCAATTTTAAAATTTTTTGATCACTAACGTTCTAAGAACAAACTAAAAATACATTAAAATAGCGCCTTTAAAAAAACTTCATTATTTTACGGTACCTTGGGGGTATAGTTTTAAGGATTTAAAAATTTTAAAAAATAAAAATTCTATTCTTGGGTTTTTTAATTTAAATTTTAAGGGGTATCCAATTTTAAAAAGGAAGGGAAAAAAGATAAAACTAAAGGGTTTTTAGCTAGGAAAGGGAAAATGTCCCAAAATTCCCAAAAATACAAGAAAGAAAGTTTTTAAAAACCACGTGAATCAAACCAAAAATGCGTAAGGGTCCCCCCATGCAGTGGTTGGGATGGTGCCAGAAATACGTTAGTTTTACAAACCTTTTCTAATTCAAATTTAAAATTTTTGCTCCTTTTATTTGGGGCAACCCCCTCACGGAATAAATTTAAAGCGGGAACACACAGCGTGGGGAAACCTTTTTATGGGAGTGTTTAGACCCCTTCTAGAATTCTAAAAAAAAAGTTTTTGTAAAAATATATTTACTTTACTTTTTTTTGGGGTATTATTTATGATTGACCGCAGACCGCCGGACTAAAAAAGGGTAACAATGATAGGAGCATTTTTTGGGGCGTATTCTCGCTTCATAAATTTCAAATACAAGTTTTGACTTTCAAACTTTTGGGAAAAACCGTGAAAATGTTATAAAATTTTTCTTTTATTTACGCCATCTCCGTTGTTACATTTAGTTTAAACCCAAAAAGCTCGCCTTACTTTCATGTAATTTCTTGGTTAATCTATTGGACCCCAGTGGGGGCGGGACTATAATGTGGATAAAAAATATTTTGGTGTTGCGGGTCGACGATGTCAATTTCCAAGTTTTTAAAGATGGGGAATTGGCGCCTTTTAATTTGATTTATCGCTCAGCCAGCAACAGGAAGAAATTTTAAGGGCTAGAAATCAGGTTATATTGTAAAAAGGTTTGGGTTTATTTATTTCCAAAACCGAAAATTTCCCATAGACTTCGTGAAGTATACTAAACTTGGGTGTCAAATCTGTCTTATTTGTTGAATCATCAAGAAAAAATTTTAAAAACAATATTGCTTACGAACCAAAAAATGAAAACAAAAAAAAATCTTAAATAGAAAAACGCCCAACTTTTAGTTTTCAGTTTAATTTTTTTTAAAAAGGGTATTTTTTCATATTTCCCGGGAAAAGGGATCGAACCTTTGGGCCTTCCTTTTATACAACACAAACTAACCCCTTTCACTGCCCCAAGCTCAATTTGAAAGGAGGATTAAATTCTTTAACGGGAATTTTTTAGAAAAAATCATATAGGTAAAAAAACTAGCTAAATTATTAAGAAAACACTTGGGTTTTTCAATCATTTTAACAATTTCTAAGTAGGTCTAGATTTTTGAAGGAGGGGACATGAAGCCTTTACATAATGCAAATGGGGTTTGGGGCTCCCCCACAGGCCGCCCCCGTCCACCTAAAAATAGTAAAAAATAAAAATTTAAAATATTTTTAAATGGACTTTATAGATAGTTTTTTATTTTGGGAAAGACTAAAGTCCCAAATTTTCAACGAGAAAGCATTCACTTGTTTATACAATTGATAGAGCAACTACTTCCTCATAGGCGATTTCCATAAACCATAGATAAGATATCTATGGTTCTGGTGGTCTTTTGACCAAATATCGTAAAATATTAGATCATTTAGTGAGAAACACAATTCAAAGTTGGATATATCAGTATAGGCAGGTAATATTAAGTAAAATTTACCTAGCGTAGAGCAAAATGGAATACCTTTATTAATCTTTGCCTGCAGGAATAGACGTTCTAGAACTCCTGAAACTGCTATACCCTCTAGATTACAAGGGCTAAGGGACCGGTAAGTTCGGAGTAGACACGACTGTGAGTTGTATGTCACGATAATCTCGATGCATTATAATTTCTTTCTTTTATCATTTTCATCATTGCTTTCTTTCGGCACTAGGTGGCGTACAAGCCTCGGTTTGTTTTTTAATTAGTATACATAGCTTCCCAGTAAGAGAGTTCAAGAGTCAACGATTTTTTTTCATTAATGAACTAGATATGTGGCATACCAGAGATTATATTATTATAATATAAAGATAAATAAAGAAAAAAAGCCCATAAAAGCCCATATATTCGAATGAATTGTACTAAATAAGTATATAAAAAACAATTTAATGAACGCATTTAACTTCAAAAAAATGCTTAAGCATTGTTCTGGCTGTCTATGTGAATCGAATTTTGTAATATTCATTATTTATTATTTACTTATTTTTTTTTGGTTGAGCATGACTTTTTAGTATAGTATAATTTTGCTTACTCTATATCACAAGTCACATTTACAAATTCGAAAGAAGCCTGCATTTCGGACTACATAATACCCGACTGTAATTTGGTATTCTCTGTATAATATCAGAAAAAAAATACGGGGACCACGTTTAATAATCCACTCTACACGCAAACAATGAATTCTATCTACTAGAAGAGCAGCGAGCTATACTTCATACGAGACTATTTCTGTCACGGTACTTGTCGTCTAATGCTTCTAATGAAGATTGACAAACTGCATTCACGGGACAGGATTCACGGGACAGGACGCGTAATATTAGCAGATAAGGGGTTAGAATATCACCTCTGTTTACAGATGGCTTGTTTGATTTTGTTAAAAAGACTGTATGTATTACATATGAAAATATATAGATATATATAATATAATATATAGATATATATATATATATATATATTATATTATATATATGATATTATATTAGGCGAAAAAGGAAGGATATATGTAAAGTCGTACATAGCGCAAGTAACTATTGAAACACAATATATGTGACATGCACATGATTATTGAATGTAAAACTTTGGAAAAAGTAAACTTCCAGGGAGATGCTAAGGCCGTTAACAAACCGTTCACAGAAATAGCGCGAGCAGATTTGGGTTAACCAGTGCGCGTACCGGGTAACGACTGATGCTATACGATATCAAGCTTTTGCCAAATTACATCACTGATCTGCTACAGAACTATCGCGGTTACATTGCTTATTGAAACTCCTTGGAGGAAAGTATTTCATTGTTTTCCAATTTATATTTTCACGTGAATACATTTTATTTCTAAACTTAAATATAATTGTTTAATATCAACCCCAAATTTTGAATATGCTTGAAGCTTATAGAAAAATTAAAATAACAGATATTTTGTGAACTTTCCATATCAATGTAAAACAGAGTAGTAAATACTAGTTGTTAAACTAGTTTATTTGGAATGTAGAAAGTATAGAAATATATACGCAAGCGAAACCGTGAGTTACGTCTGTGGAGTTTTTCGACGAGTCGCGAGCGCACGCAAAAAACGTGTACACAAATGTGAACTTGCCTATGATACGCTTATACAGTGCAGTTCCTGCGAGGAATTGTATATATTATAGATAATATATATATATTAATATATATATAATATATATATATATATAGGTATAATATAGTATATCTATATATATATATAAATATGATTATATATATAGAAATATATATATATATATTATATATATGATAGATATATATATATATATATTAGAATATAAAATATAAAATAGAAAAAAGTTAAAAGATAGCTCGTATCTTCCCATGCAATAACATCGGTCCCCTTAATCGTTACAAATCGCGAGTTAGTACTGAATGAACACCGACCGCGTACGCATCGTAACCTACTATATCTCGTACAAACAAATACTATATGAAATAGAAAAATAAATTGGTGGACTGATCACATCCTGTATATGGGAGTTAGACAGTAGTGCGATAGTGCGATCTCGAGAATATAGTGCGATTGTTCGGTTGATATCGAGATGATCAGACAAGCGTCAGACGACACGGGCTTGGGCAGCTCCTGCCAGGACATTTCTGATGCCACCACAACCACCCTGGACTCGGACGACGATTTAGAGGACTTCCAGGATGCGTGCGAACACTTTGATGAGTGAGTTCCGTGTCGCTATACGTTTCAAAGGATTTCTGTTGCAGCTGACATGGTCATGTCATGACATGGTCATGTCTAATTATTTGTATTTGCGGTTGTATTTAATTCAATATTTTAATTTTCACGTGGATTTTAAAGAGGCATATAGTCCATGAGCAGTGTAGTTTTTGTCTCACAATAAAATATAGTAATCGAATATAATTTAAGCGGCAGGCTGAATGAAAACATTACAAAACTTACTACTCACATACAATTCTATGTTAAACATATATTTTTTTTAATAATATTTAGTAGTTTAGACGTACGATTGAGCTTACCCACGTTTATTTTGCGTCAGTGGTTCCTAAGTGTTTACAAATAAATATTGTATAAAGGGCTACAAATACTCACAGGTTAATGTTATTTTTACAGCCGCAAAAATGCGCTGGTCCTGCGTACACAACTGTCGGTGCGCGTTGACGCCATCATTGGTGAGTTGTTCTAAATTATATAAAAGTCCACCTTTTCACTTACCCTGCCTTTCACACCAAGTGAATTCGGAAATAGACAATTATTTGACATTAAGGAAAGAAAAAATCTTAAGAAAATGTGTAAAAATTATGAACGTGACGCTTTTGGTTCTGTTGAAAAAAAGTTCACGATTATATTAAAAAAAAATTGAAGTCATTTTAACCTTTCTTTTTTTTGTTTGTCTTTACAAATGTATTACAGAATAACAGAATTTAAAATCATTCGTAGTACCAGAAGACTAGATTTACTTTATAGATAGCAATTATTACACACTTACATATTATTTGTATATGTTAGTGTTATATAGCATAGACTAAGCTTATTTAAAATGTTATACTAATATCATATGGTAAAAGTACTTTGTAAAAGCTCTAATCTCAGGAACTACAAGCTTGATATGAAATTTTTTGTTTATTTTAGTTTGGGAAGGCCTTAGACTACATTGCATCATGTTAATCGTTTCAATGTCACCAACTGTCCTGTCAAAGTTAATGGCACTGTGTCTCTCATGTGTCATATACTTGTATTGTCCCTTATTTATTTCAATTTGGCCGGGGGTGAAGCTAATTAGCTATACACACGTAGAAACAAATTGAATTTAAATTACAGAGAAACTACTGCATGCCGAAGGCAGAGAGCTCAGGCGAGCTCTGTTCACACTTAAACAGATTCTACAACAAGACAAGGACTTGGTGCACGAGTTCGTTGCTAACAAGGGCTTGGACTGCCTCATGCAGGTCGCCAACACTGCGGACCACAACTATTTGGATTACATATTAAGAGCTTTAGGACAGGTAAGTTAACTGAGATTATGAATGACAATTATGTTATCTTAAAGCATAGTACTGATAAATTACTAATATGTTTAAGCTAATGCATATTTTGTAAATGATTTCCCTCACCTATTGATATGTGTCCTAATGTCCTTCCTTACTTTCACAGATTCTTCTCTATGTAGATGGCATGCATGGAGTTATGAAGCATAGGAAATGTATACAATGGTTATACTCACTGATCTCAAGCCGTTACCGCCACGTTGTGAAAACTGCTCTGAAACTACTTCTAGTCTTTGTCGAGTATGCTGAAAATAACTGCATTATGCTTATCAATGCTATCCATGCGGTTGACAGCGCGGAAGAAAGACCACCCTGGTCCAAAATTATGAAGATTCTTCAGGACTTCGATGCGTCCGACGCGGAACTCCTCATATACGCCACAACATTAATAAACAGATGTCTAAATAACATGTCAGATCGTAGTATTTACTACGACCAGGTAGACGCCCTTCAAGACCAAGGCATTGATGAAACCATACAACTGTACATGTCTAAGAAAGAAACGGATTTAGATCTTCTAAGGCAGTTACAGATATTCGAAGCTGTGCTCATGTTCGAAGATGGTGACGAATCAGGAATTGCTCTAAAGTAAGTCTTGCTTACAAAAATACCTTAAATGAAATTTTATATTGGCAATTCTAATTATTTATAAGCTATACGAGTATAATCTTCTAGTTATATTTTAAACATTACATAATTTTTAAGGGAGCTTGATCAGTCGTTGATATCTTGCGTGATGAAAAGGAGCCTGGATATGAAAACTCCTGAACAACGCAAGTCCAAGAGAAGGATAGCCAAAGAATTCGATTTAAAAGGTCCATTTCCATTTATAAACATTCATAATTTGCACCAATGTAATGTGTTAACGCATGCGCAATAATTTTGATTTCATTTTGTTTTGTTTTATTTTAATTTATTCATTATAATTTATTTTTTTTTTGTGTTATTCTTTATATTTTTCATTTGCTTCAACGCAACGCCTTAATCGTCGCATTTGACTAACAATCGCCAGTGAGTACACCGGTCACTCCTGAGCCCGACAGATTAAGCTCCCGTCAGTCGTTACCCTCCATGATGGACACAAAGGAGAACAAAGAACTGAGTACGGCATTGAAGAGGCGGAGAGACAGATATGCCAGGCAAGCTCATCACATCACGCAGCAGAAGGAACTGCTTAATATAACCAATGGCTTATTGGAGAAGAACGACTGGTCTAATAAGAGCTACGGCATATTCTCCAGTACACCTGTACATAAATATACGAATGGTACCAACGGAACTAACGGGACTAATGGAAGTAACGGAACTAACGGTACCAATGGAACAATTATCTACAATTCCAACGATCTCAATGGACAGGAAGACGAAAAGTATAGAAAGAGTAATTTGCCAGACGTTTTAATGAACGGTTTGTGCCTTGCTAACACACTAATTTCGCCTTCATTTGAGCGCTTTTTAATTTTGTTTTATCGAAGTTAAGATATATTTATGGATTCGTGCTTATTAACTTGTTTTATTTCATCAGGATATCATCGTTATACGGCTGGAATAAAACAAAGAATGCAGGGTGGGTCGTTAGGTCACAGTGTGAGCGCGACAGACACTTTGTCCATTGCAAGGCAGTTGGACTTCTCCCCTGAACCCAAAGATGACAGAGAGATTCTATTGAACCGTGAACATATTATTAAGGATCTGACTCAAAGACTCACCAGCACTGTGAGCCCCACCGAGGAGAAACCAATTCGAGTCTCCGAAATGGCGGGAATCGTTTCTAAAGCCAAAGAAGAATTAGCCAAATCTAAGTCAAAAGGTAAATAAATAATGCTTAAAACTCACTAAAATATTATTAACATTTAAATATATTAAGACTAAATAAATTTATTCCCACAGAAATAGTCAAAAGCCCATCCATTGAAAAAAGTCCAAAGACAATCGAATTGAAAGCGTCGGAGAACGACTTACACTGGGAAGAACTTAAGAAAAGCTGCAAGAATCGTGATTTCCATTTATGTGATTTAGATTTCTCCGACTTACGTTACGATTCTGATGAAGAAACCGAATGTGTCGGCGCCTGTGCCCTCCCCCCTCCACCTCCCACCCTTCCTCCTCCACCTCCTGGAATGTTACCCTCCGTCGGTGCTCCTCCTCCTATGCCTTCTAGCAGCTTCTTCAGCTTACCTAAATACTTACCTTCTACACCTTCAACATCAGCAACAGATTCATCATCAGAAAAAAGTTCTACGTTGAAAAAGAATAAGAAAACAGTGAAGTTGTTCTGGCGGGAGATACAAGATAACCCAGTACCACCGCCAGTGAGACCCAAAGTGGGGGGCTTCATTTGGGATGACTTACCCGAAGTCAGTCTAGATACTAACACTTTGGAACATCTCTTCGAAGCCAGGACTAACGATCTAGTCTTAAAGGTAGTATGGTCCAGAAGCTATAATATAATATAAAATATTTTTTTAACTATAATGTGAATACAAAAAATATATATAAAATATTTTTTGTGTATATTAATTACATTTTTATTTATTAAAATAATCTATTTCTAATGATTGTTTAAATATTACACATGTTTCATTTATATTAATTTTTCCTTTCATGTATCACGTTGCTGCACAATACAGGAAGTGAGTATAAATGTGTTTGTAGTCATTGTAATTATCGACATACATTTTAACTATAAATATATTCATATTTATATCTTAGTATATGCAATTTATTTTTGTATATCCATTATATTGTAATATTGTATACACCTTATCAATTTTTTGTTTGCAATCTCAAACGCCATAAGGTTTGCTTGGAGAAATCGCTATTTTATAACTTTCTTTTTATTTGTTTATTTTATATACTAATTTATTTTATATTTTGTTCTTTTTTATTTACATGCGCTATAAATAGAGTATTATTGTTAATATTATTATCCAATACATTTTTAAAAGAAAATAAAGTTTAAGTAAATTATAACTCACGCATCCCTACAAAATTGTTAAGCGAAAGAAATAAAAAAAAGTACATTATATAATAATTTATTCCAAACCAGAAACTAATGGAACCAAAAAGAAATCTAATATTGGACACAAAACGTTCAAACGCCATAAGTATCGCCATGAAGAAGCTTCCTACACCTCAGACTATAAAGGTGGCCATCATGAAAATGGACGCCACTGTCATAGGAAGGGAGGGTATAGAGAAGTTATTGACAATGCTGCCAACACAGGAAGAGAAGTTGAAGATACAGGAAGCACAGGTGAGATATACAATAAGAAAGATGAGATAAATGTGAAACTTTATTTACATAACTAATTGAATGTATATATTACAAATTTGTAAGCATAGTCATATATTATTAATTTGGTTTGAATGTATGTATGTATGTACGTGTCCTATGAGTTTCTTCCCCTTTTTTATGCGAAATGGATACACGCTTTTTGTTGTTCAAGGTTGATTTATTATATTATATATGACACGGTCAAACTTATACTGTAGTTCATTTCATACAAAATGTGTGGAATTTAAGTTTGTCAATTTTTAATAATTTTCAATAATCCTGAAACAGGCACGGAACTCTAGATTCACGAGTACCAATCGCACTTGACCAATATGTTTTATGTATATATATATATATTATTTTGGTATATCTATTTTGTTTCAGTTCGCTAACCCCGACTTACCTTTAGGAAGCGCGGAACAATTCCTCTTAACGTTGGCTTCAATCAACGAATTACCTTCACGTCTAAAGCTCTGGGTGTTCAAACTTGACTTTGATAATCTTGAGGTAAGTTGTCTTAAATGTCACATGTCGCGGTGGACGCTTAAAAATGTTGTCTTACTCAAATATAAATCTTGAAAAATCACGTGATGTTTATTCACTTCGTGTGCAGTTTTGTATAATATTTTATTATTTTCATTATACGAGGGTCGACTTCTACATAGACACGTAAACTAGAATAATACAAAATTTACATGAATTTTAAATAAAATGACATCAATATTTTAACTTTAGAAATTTTTGACTTTCCTATTTTCTTCCATCATGTTGCTAATCATAGCACAAAAGAGCTGTAAAAAAATATCACCTAATAAGATTGTGAATTTCATTAAATAGCCACGTGTTTGCTGAAATACATGTATCCTGAAACGTCTAATATTTCACGTAATCTGACACATCATCATCAACATCATCACAACTCACAAATATGGAACCACAAACTAAAATTTGGTTAAGTTTAATTTCTTCCATTCCTCCATAAACGAACATGGTCGAATCTTTACAGAAAGAGATAGCAGAACCTCTAATGGACTTAAAGCAAGGAATAGAACTACTCAAAGCTAACAAGACGTTCAAGGTCATCCTCTCCACTCTCCGCTCTGTAGGCTCCTTCTTAAATGGAACCGCAGTGAGGGGGTTCCGCCTGGAATACTTGTCAAAAGTCATGGAAGTGAAGGACACTGTACATAAACATCCGTTATTGTATCATATCTGCGAAATGATCATTGAAAAGTTTCCAGATACAACGGATTTCTTTAGTGAAGTAAGTTCTGTATTGTAATGTTACAGTTGTTTTATGAAATTCATTTACTAGGGGAAAAGAAACCCTTTTTAAATATAATCGCTTTAAGTACAGATCGAATCCCCAAGCTTCGTTTACAGTGATATATTTCTTAATTGCCCTCTTGACAGAGTGGACTAGGTTGAAGTACTTTAAAATTTGCTTACTAATACTGTAAAGCCCAAATGTTTGGTTGGAAGGCTAAACGATAATCTCAAGAACAACTGGTATAAATTGAACAATGATGTAAAATTGTTTTATCGGAAAAGAGTATAGGCTATATTACCTACACTCGACTCTTAGATATTTCTATTTGGAACAAGAATTAAAGATACCCACATATATTTCATCAGGTGGGTCCAGTGATAAGAGCATCCAAAGTGGACTTTGATATCCTAAGTTCAAATCTCCTGAAGTTAGAAGCAGATTGCAAGGCGTCCTGGGATCACATGAAGAGAGTCGCCAAGCACGACGGCTCACAAATGTTCAAAACTAAAATGAATGAATTCCTTACTGATGCTGCCGAAAGAATTATTTTATTAAGCATCGTGAAGAAAAGGGTCATGAACAGGTAAGCAATGAGCAATTTAGGTAAGTTTTAGGTAAGGTAAGTGTTTTAGATGGCGTAGGTAAGTTGTTTTGTGTCTATGTCTGTATGTAGGAGAATAGCGTTATTTCTTTGTTATAATTGGAATATTTCACCTACTAATAACAGCAGGTACGTTATTTGTTGTTCTTTGAAAGTGTTTAATATGTTCTCTTTGTTATTCTTCATTGTTTTTAGATTCTATAAATATTCCTATTATAATACAATATACTCAGAGAGTATATAATTGATTATCTTTAATACGCTAGTAGCATACACGACAGATGCACTTCATCCACTTTTCACTACATTTTATTCATTTACATATAAAAAAAGCTATATTACATATAAGAAATGTTGCTTTGGCTATAATGTAAACAATGAAACAGTGCGAGCATTGTGAAGGTATTACAATATACGGTACAAATATGCATTGCAAAGCGAATTTATGTTCAACGCGAAATATATGCTTATAAATTTTCCTTTTCTTATGTAATATTCCCTCTAATTCAACACAGCATATGCGTTATTTTTAAGTTTTCTGGACTTCTAGAAGTAGTTCTAGTAATTAGAATTAAATTCTTGTCCCAGATACAACAAGTTCCTGCTATACCTCGGCGTGCCAACCTGTGATACTGCGAAGACCAAGCCCTCGGACCTCCTGAAGGTGATAGCGGAGTTCGCCCTCGAGTTCCGCACCACCAGGGAGAGGGTCCTCCAGCAGTTGGAGAAGAGGGCCAATCATAGAGAACGCAATAAGACTAGGGGAAAGATGATCATAGATGTAAGTACTTAAAGATTTTAGTTTTAATGAAACGAGATTTTTGTAATATCTTCTATATACTACGTCTTGATGATTAATTAACACATTCTCATATTTTATTTATGACTATTTTAGAATATAAGTACATATTTTAATATATTAAAAATAGTAGTTGTCTTGGAAATTGTCTCAAAATCTAGCATCGTTTATAAATAACTTAAATCACTTTTTCTTTTAAAATTAAACTAGTTTCACTATAAAAAAAATATAAAATTACATTTATAATGAAAAATAAAAGAAAAGCACTTATATTTAAACAACAATTGATATTAACAGGCGGGCAACTATGCCAACAAATGTGACGCGACAGCGGACAGCGCTCTGAAGGAGCTCCTCAAGAGCAGACCTGACACGGACATGAGACGGAAGCCGTCGAAACCTACCAAGTAAGCTCATTAATGATTTACATATATACCATATATACAGCATATATACCTATTAGCAATAAATGATTATTTTGTTATTTTTAGAGATGTAATGACTATGATTTTGGACTACTAGTCGGTTGTAAAGAAGCCGACTGACTAGTTGGCTGACTGATCGGCCAAACCGAATACTTGTAATGTGTGAATAATTAAATAAATTCTGTAATTGATGACTACAGCAATGGAAGCGAAAATGGTCTCAGAATATCGCTATCGATACAGACAAAACAAAATATCCTAAGAAAAAAAATATTGTTGCTGTCGTCATCAATATGTTTTTTTTTTTTTCAAGTAATTTTAGAGACTAAAGTAATTTTTAAAGGATGTTTTACTGAGTTTTTTATTTCAAAGTATGTACGAAAAAAGTTTTAAAAAATATTAATAAGCAATCAAAACTTATCATGGTTAAATGGAGAGGAATAGACGTTTAACCTACCTAAGTCTACTGCGGGTTGATAGGTGAATAGTAAACCTGCTAACACGGCCTGTTTCTGCTGCCGTTGTCGTTTATACACGATCATCCGCCACCAGATTAAGTTGATATCCTATTCTGACAACAACTGTTCCAATTGAGCCTAAACTTTGCGTACGGCCAAGCAGCCTGCAATTGGCAATCTCCATATTTATCGTCTCTTCGGCTAAGACTGCAAATTCTTAAAGATAATTTCGTTCCATATATAACCTTACCAGCCAGAACATATGACAAACTATCGATGATTACCTACAAGTTCGGGTTTGTATGCAAGGTCTTAGGATGTATTTGATGAATATTGGGGTATTGTCGTTGGTGAGAAAAGGTTATCAAACCTTCGATTCGCCGATGACATAGTCCTGTTCTCCTCATCCGCGTCTGAAGTACAATTATTGCTCGAGGATCTGAGCAAAGCAAGCCTTAAAGTGGGACTGGGAATGAATATGTCGAAGACCAAGCTGATGACCAACAGCTCACAGCAAAAGGTGACAGTAGGTTTAGAGGAGATAAACTACGTCCAGGAGTACATCTACTTGGGCCAAATAGTATCCTTTCAGTGCCGACAAGAAAAGGAAGTCGAAAGACGAGTCGAAAATGCCTGGAGGAGCTTTTGGTCTATGGGCGATATGATGAAGGGCAACCTTCCTCTATGTCTTAAAAGAAAATTGATGGACGTGTGCATTCTCCCAGTGCTCACCTATGGTGCTCAGACATGGTCTTTGACAAATTCGCAGAAGTCCACCCTTAAGGTTTGCCAACGCGCGATGGAGCGCAGCATCTTGGGTGTCAAATTGATAGATAAAATCCGAAACACCGAACTGCGCTCTCGCACAAAAATCACAGACGTTGGTGTTAAGGCCGCTACATTAAAATGGGACTGGGCTGGACACGTTTGCCGCATGCCAAACGAGTTTTGGGCTAAAATCACTACCGATTGGATACCAAACTCCAGAAGGCGAATCGGTAGACCAAAACGGAGATGGCAGGATGAGTTGTACCAGTACAAACCTGACTGGACCAAAATAGCGCAAACCAGGGAAGAGTGGAAAAACTAGAGAGAGGCCTTTGCCCAACAATGGGACACTTCAGGCTAATATAATAATATAATAATCAAAACTTATATTTAAGCAATACATTTTATTGAGATATACAAAAAAAGTATGCAGCCGGATAGTCGGCGCTCTTGGCCGACTATCCGCCGACTGGTCGACGGCTACAATAGTGGCCGGATAGTCGGCTTTATCGTCTAGTCAGTACATCTACAGATATTTTGTATTAATAAAATTTATTACTGAATATTTCATATACAGCCTTTATAATAACTTAACATAGAAATTTTTTAAAAATTATAAATTTGAAAGGCCTCTTGACAAAACCTTTGCTGGCCTTAACCTTTTAAACAGTTCTTATTTACCCTAAAAAAGAAACAGTGGAGAGGAGGCAGACGAAGATGAGCTTCTAGTGAACTTAGTGCGTGCGGCGACGAGCTCGCGGCGCACGACGCAGCGCGAGCGGCGACGAAACAGACTCGCGGATAGAATGAACCGTGAGTGTCACACATACGAGTACACACATAATATACAAACAGACACGCACACATAAATGTACATACACAGACACAATATTTTTTTAAACGTCACACACAAACACATGGACATAGGAATGGGAGAAAGGGAGGAGAGACAATCAGTACTAGAAATTTTCAAAAATATCAAAAAATCTGAAAATTTCCCTTATCATAAAAAGACAAGTTAAAGTTAAGGTCCTAAAAGTTGTCAAGTATTTTACTATATTGCGTTTTAAATATCTCACACACACAAACACGCGCACACAACTCAGTTTTGGGCATATTAAACAACATCACAACTTCCATAATCATAAACTAACAACACACAACATTTTTGCTAAATTTACTAAATAAAAGTGTGTTTGCTAACAACTTTGACCATTATTGCTCAATAATATTATGTGCTAGAATTAAAATGTACTTTATTGCTAACAACATTATCTATTAATAATAATTATTATTTTACTTTTGCCACAGATTATTAAGATATTTTTCTTGTAAATATCAATCACGTAGATTTCTTTAAAAAAAAAATATTAAAAAAAGGCTTAAAACGATCTATTTTATGCTATTTTCTTTTTTTATCTAACCCAAGCCTGTTTTTTCATGCATCATTTAATAGCGGAGCGATTTGTCGCCTTCCCGGAACAGGTCCTGGGCGCACTAGACACTGTTGAGGAATAGAATATTAATTTATTGTTGTAGAATATTTAAGCACTACATGTCTATATTAATCGTAATAAGTGGTACTATATGTCAATATGTGTATACGCATATATGAATGTGATTATATTAAAAACATATAGAATACGTATATATAAGTCTAGTTAATAACTATAGGTATATTGACAATGGAACGGAAAGACTGAAATAACGTTTGTCCCTTATTATACATAGTTACCTCTGTGAGTATACATTTGAAAGAATTTTTACAATTTTATATATATATATATATATATATATATATATATATATATATATATATATATATATATATATATATATATATATAGTATAGTACAGGATTTCCTGTTGACTGATGAATTTATACAAGATTTACAAATGTTTTATATACAAAATATACCCTACTTACCAAAAGTACTCAAGAATTGAAAAATAAATGCTTAAAATATTTTCATTTCCTTGGTGTGATTAGACCATGTACGATGGGTGGTGGAAGCCTGGGTAGCTTAGAATCTAAATAGGTACATATAAAAGGGCTCGTATCTGGAACCATTGCAGTAGATGAATGTAAAGGTTTTTGCCGTGGAGGGACGGCATTAGAATACATCTCCCTCCCGCCGCTGGGAAAGTGACTCGTAAGAGGCGAGGAACCCATGCACCTTTTAACATCTTACTCCATCTTCACGCTGAAGATACTTAGAACCCAATCACCAGACATTTGCCAACAAATAAGAATGCTATCGGTGAAATATCATCCGGAAGAACAAAAGGTGTTTTAAAATAGAATAAGATAGATCTTTCAGACCTCTTCTTCTTGGTTGACTTGCTAAGTTTTTTTAGTAATCTCCTCTTATATTCTTGTCCTTGTACGAATTTTATATCAAATTTTGAATGAATTTTATTTCAAAACAATCCTTAATCTTCTATTATAAGTTAATGAGATAATTAGATGTATTGAAAATTATCTCGACGGAGTTCTGTAACGGCCCTCGTGGCGTCAGACTCTGTAATTGTCAGGCAAGTACGTCAGATCAGGGTTATATAGGCTTGTATAACTTTGAGTATACATGTTTATATAAATAAAAGGTAAGCAGGGTGAACAGAAATATAAGTGTATTTAATTCTTAAGAGGATATATATATATATATATATATATATATATATATATATATATATATATATATATATATATATATATATATATATATATATATATATATAAGGCCTGTCCGGGATAGACATAGAGTATCTTACCGAGTCCGACTGACTTATTAATCGTAATCAAAATGAGAGGAGAGGAACAAGACTTTAAAAATTGTAAACTGTAAATAACACTATTAATAATAATCGGTACTTTTGAAATTATTCTAGTAATAATATAAATAACATTAAATTAATAACAATATAATAATCAACATTAATCTTATAATCATTGTAATTGATGTATATTCGTTATTGTAGTATTATACAGCACATTTACATGGAAAGTAATTATTAAGCAAGCGAATTGTAAAATCGCTAGGCGAATATATTTATAATGTAGAATGGAAACCATATATTATGTAGAGTAGATAAGTTAACTTAAATTTATAATCTGTATTGAATAGTAAGAATTTAAATTAATTAATAATAAAAACTCATTACGTAAATATTGCATATGTATAATATTTACATGTATGTTCAATTTTATTACATAAGGTCATTGCTTGACTAGTAAAACGTCAAATAAAAAAATTATTGACTTTTAAATAAATAAATAAATACCAGTCTTAGATATATGCGTGTATATATGTATATTTTAAATCAACAATCGATATTATATAAATTGTATAATAGTAACTTTGTATTGACGAAATAATAGAAATACTATAAATAGCTGTCTGCACTAACGAGGTAGGGTTGTCTAGTGGGTATGCACAAATATCGATTTTAACATCGATGTCTAGTATAATATCTAACAACAAAATTTGACCACCCTGCTTGTGCTGTCACTGTAATGACATGTAAATAGATGTACCTATATGTAGTATTATGTAGATTCTTTTTATTATTACTTGTATCATACTCGTAGATTTATTAATGTATGCTGTGTCAGTAGCAATTGTCTGTAGCATAGTAAGATATATATATATATATATATATATATATATATATATATATATATATATATATATATATATATATATATATATATATATATATATATATATATATATATATATATATATATATATATATATATATATATATATATACAGCTTTAAATTAATATACAAGATATAGATATATGTATATACTATACTTGGTTTGCAGTAAACAGAACGCTGGACGGTCATCAGTCGTGGCCGGGCAAACAAACAACTAACGGGTGAGCTACTTGCATACTACAGTACAGTACTGATTTGTTCTGCTCTGTCTGCTAAATTGAGAACAGTTTAAAAATGGAACAAATTTTTTCATTGAAGTTGTCTACATATATCAATCGCTTTTCGCTGATTCTTTTAGCTTTACGCTTTCTCGTATAAGGGTAAGCAAATTGAACCCACAACCATCGCGTATACCGTCTAAGTGTTTGTCCCACCACCACCAACACCACCACCACTACCGCCGCCAACCTTAAAGTTATTTAATCATCTTGTTTGTTTCAGGCCTCCAGAGGGAATACAACAGTCTTAGTCATTATAGCATATGAGTTTTGTCTAATATAAAAACACTGAATGATTTGTCAATTACAAAATAAGTTACGCATTTCAAATTATATGTCTACGTAAAGATAATTTCATTTAAAACGGCTATATATATATATATATATATATATATATATATATATTATATATATATATATATATATATATATATATATATATATATATATATATATATATTAGGCGCAAATTCCGACTATAGATAAAATTTACGTGATATATTTTAATACATTGCATTTAAAACAAAAACGCGAATTGGCAGATCGTTCAGAAACACATTAGCACTTGGACACGTCTGTAGATTAATTTAGTAGGCAAGTACTTCGGTTAAATGCTAATCAACGTCTCTGAGCGCGACTGTAATATAAACTATACAATAATACACTAATAGCTAATTCCTGGATAATAGCCGTTATTTACTAAACACTAGCTCATTATGAGACACACTTAAAGATATTATAGATTTTTAATTAACATTAAATCCCCATTGGAACGATTTGAACTCACGTCAACCGATTTGTGTGTTAATTGTAAATTTTACCTTGAGGCGTTACAAGACGTGACGTCTTGTTGTGAACGACTCTCTCGACTGTGGTCTCTAGATGTCTTATATTTATTATTATTGTAAATATATCATGTACAAATAGATAAAATGCGTATTTCATTTCGTCCCTTGACCTACCCTAACCTAACCATCCATTCCCTCCAATACGGTACCTGTGTTTTGTGGTAAGATAAGAAGAGGAACCTCTTTTAAGTCAGTCAGTGACAGTGACAGTGACAGTGACGATTATTTTATATCGAGGTCTAATATTGAAAATTATTAATTTAATTCAATTAGTTACTAAATTATTATTGAAATTTACATTGAATAAATGGTAATTTCTAATATTGAAAATAACAACAATGATACTAAAACAACAATAAATTAATTTGTAAATTTGTTTATTATCGTGGAGACAGATCTCATTCAAGTCCAGTTCGATAGTAACAACTCGCAATCATTGAATGTTCTGCTAGACGAGCGTCGGTACAGTTAGTCTGTTAGACACTATTATATTCGTGGTTTTGTTTAAAATGAAACTTGATGTAGAGCGACCTAAACTCGCTTAGTCACTAAGCGCTTCCCTAAGAATAATCCTAAAAATGACCTGCCTTGAATGTGTATTTTACTTTAAAACCTTTTTCCTGCTCTTTTTAGAAATAACATAGAGTCCATGCAACAGCACGTGGTGCGCTACTGGAAAATAGAGCTTGGAGCACTGATCGGTGGTCGATGTCCCCTGCCTTGTGACATCTTCACAAGCAATTTTATTACAACTAGTTTATAGATGTATTTTTTTTTATTTTGTTTCATACTCTTCTTCCCCTTATGATTTAAAAAAGAAACTCGTGTTAACAATTTTACATTTATTAAAATCTCTATGCCATAAGAACTTCTTGCGCTTTAAACAAACTTTAAGCCCCAATATTTATAATACGAAGAGATAACGAGTAGATTTAATACATACATATATACATATACACATATATACATATATTAATATACAAAAAAGGAAAAGGATAGAAAAGTCAATTCTGTGCATTAAACATTTAAAAAAATATTGGTTGGGTCGGTTAATATATCGATAATAGAAGCTAAAAGTTATCTCAGCAGAATTTTTATGTCTATCTGTCTGCTTATTTGTCCTCTAATCACGCAAAAGCTACAGGTCAGAAATGAATGATTTTTTGTATAGTAATAGCTTACAGTCCCGACTCGTATAAATCATTTAATCCCGGTATTATTATATATTATAGAATATTTTTTTTAAAATATCAGTTATAATATGTTGAAACATACAGTACATACATCTATCTATTTTGAAAGTTTGACAAACACAATTGTATTGTTATTATTCAATAACATCACACTAACTGCAAAATAATAATACTTTTACTTTGACTTTTATTTACTATTACACATTCATGTTGTTAAAAACACAATTCTAAAGTTTATATAAAAAGTCATTGACTGTCCCGAATATTAAAGTTACTCATTGTACGTCGATGTTCAGAATCGAACCAAGACCAAGAGATTGTATAACATCCACATTTATTAATTACTTTTATACATAAAAGCACAAGAAATGTTTATATTAGTTGTATATTTCAATGATACATGTTATATTTATAAATCACCTATCGATTGACATCATATTTAGTGGAATTACTAAATTATAACTAATCCACGTCGTAACGTTATGCAATATAACTTACGCTATATAATGATAAATACTAATGACTTATAGAAATAAATGTAATCATAGCCATCAATAAATGAATTAATTATAACGTAATTAACATTAGTGCAAATGAGATGTTGTTAATAAGTTTATTTAGTCTGTGGGGACGCGTCGCTCGCCAACTGTCATTACTGTCAGACGTCAGTACACTAACAAGTAACGAGTAACAAGGTGTGACGCGACGCCTCTTACCGTTTCACTTATTTTGAAAACAATTTTGAAATTTTTATATAAAAATTAACAGGTAAGTTCAAAAAAATATCGCTTATTTGATTGAACCAACCATTACGTAAGACCTTAGTGTGTAGTGTGTTAAGTTTTATTGATATTCTAACTAGATTCTCATAGTCTGCCTGACCTATTTACCACGCCCTAATTTCGAGATGTCGATCAATAATATGCATACACATAGGGATGCACTTAGCATGCGCCAGTCGTAGTTGTCCCTCGAGGGTCCACGCACCTGAACTTTATTTCTTTCTTCGGCAGGTTCTAATACGAAAAATGTCGGCATATGACTCTCACGCTTACTTTACAGGAAATGGAACGTACAAGTCTATAAATCCGTTAATTTCTAGAGTGGGTGACTTCACACCGTTCTATATAACTATAGCGATCTGCTCCGTCATCCTCGGCTCTCTGCTCATCCTTAACTTTGTCTGCTGCTGCTCCAAGTATTCCGAGTACTGGCTCGACCGACATACTGGTGAGTGTGCTTAAAGTTTTTAACGTAGCTGTTCTTTTATACTCAATCAGGCACACGCAATCTGCAACATGGCCCGTACATTATTAAAAAGGCATAAACAAAAGTAAAATAGGTGGATGAGACTAGTAGAATAATTTACTTTATTCATATATTGGGCATTTATAATAAATCATTTAAACATTCATGTTTTATTACGATATTTATATATTAATGTAAATTTTGTAGGAAACCGCTGGATTGTGTCAATTTGGTCATCAACACCGCACAAGCAACCTCCTCTCGACTTTGTAGAGCTGGAGCGTCAGTTTCAACAGACGCCATACATCCCCTACATCAGTGAAGAGTACCAGGAGGTCCACCACCAGTCAGAAATCCAGTCTTCCTTCTCTCGCCAACCGTTGACCTCTTCCCAGGAGTACCTGGAGCTTCATAAGAGAGAGAGTGACATCTAAGATGGCTTTCCTAATGATATTCCCCGCAGTAGCTATTCTCTCCTTACTTGTACTCATGGTTATCATATTAATACTGCGCTTCGGGGCTCGCTGGTGTAAGCTCCGACACTCTGCCTTTGTTGAGACAGAGGTCTGGACTGAAGATGCAGCTTATGAACAGAAAGTCTCTTATGCCTAACTATCTTAAATATGCAACTCCTTTTCCATACTTTTTAATAGATATTTTATTTTATAGTCTATATTAGGAAGGAGCACAAATCAATGTTTAGATTTGCTCTATGTTACTTCTAGAATATGTAAGTGTCTATGAGATATACATAAATGTTGTAGGAACCTTTATGCCCTGATTTGTTTGGTCCTTAGCTTTCTTAGTAGAGGGGAGATGGGTCCAATGCTGGCTCTAAGACTGTGGACAAAGGAAAAGGAACTGAAGCATTTATTGGAGTTTAGATTCTAGAGTCAATTTTTGTTGACATGAAGTGGTGTGCAGTTCATCTTTATATTTTCTATTGTATAATATAATTTCAGGCGTATATATATATATATATATATATATATATATATATATATATATATATATATATATATATATATATATATATATATATATATATATATATATGTATATATGTATATATGTATATATGTATATATAGATATATATAGATATATAGATATATTAGATATATATAGATATATATAGATATATATAGATATATATAGATATATATAGATATATATAGATATATATAGATATATATAGATATATATAGATATATATAGATATATATAGATATATATATAGATATATATAGATATATATAGATATATATATATATATATATATATATATATATATATATATATATATATATATATATATATATATATATATATATATATATATTGTAGTTTTTACTTTTGCTTTTGCTTTTAGTATGACAATAATATAATATATTGACTATTTTTATATTATGAGTGAGCCGCACACCACTCGGGTATTTTATTTTTGCAACCCCTCCGTCCAATGATCGTCTGATTTATTTTTGTATGTTTAAATTAGATTTAAGTTATTTTGTAGGTTCACTTGAAGTGCACAAACTTACCCCCTTTCTCTGTGTTCTTATCATTGTTAGTAATGTACTGATAATGTTCTCAGTGTATCGATGTCTATTTATCAGTGTATGCCTACGGACAACAGTGTTGTAGACTAGATGTAATATTTACCAGTTGGTATTGAATAAAGTATTTTAATCTTCTGTGGGCGTTTCATTATTGACTAAAAATATTTAATAGAAATAATTACAATGAAACTCAATAATTTCCTGCATATAGGAGTAGACAGGAGCAACTTAGTGTTAAGACACTCCGCTCTACACTTTATTGTGGCATAGCGTGTTAGTGGCGGAACGTAACGCCGCCCTGTCTTGCCACCGAATGGTAATCGAACCCACAACCGTCGCATTTACACTCGGACGCTGTACCGCTGCGCCGAGACGATTTCTCATTTTTTTATAATATACCTCCACATCATAATAAATTCTAAATGTATGTATATTTATATATATTTTTCACTAAAAATTAATTGTATGCAGTCGACTGCTCTAACACAAGTAGCTGTAACTAATAGCTCGAAGTAGGCATTATAATTTACAAGGAACTCAAACCATCCAAAATAAAACAACACTTATAAAAACACTGGTTTTATTTTATTAGATTAGACCACTCCGTAAACAATTCATAAATCTTATGTAATGGATAATTAAATAAGGTGACCCACAACACACCACTCTCTCTCTCTCTCTCTCAGCTCTCCGCGACTGATATGACGCTTGCCGGTTATTGCTGGTGCTTGTACACGTATTGCTTAAGTTCTCCTTGTATATTGCACCTTGCATTCTTATCGTGTATATCCAAAACAGTAATTGATTTAAACTTCATACTAGAAATAATATCATTGTGATGATTTTTGACAATATAATAAAATTATATTACTGTGTGTGTTTCGTACTGTATACAGGATGTTCAGATAAGAATGCGAGGTAGTATTCTTGCCAGGCGAGTCACGTCACACAACACCGCACACGCTAAGCGACCAACGTCTATCCACGTACAATTCTATTTACATATGTCTGTCTGTACAAGTTACGCTTGTTCGTTTGTTTTTGTTTATATACTTGCTTGCTTTCATTGTATATCTTTTATAAATAATCCATTGTCAATATCACAATTTGGTTCTCTTCTCGTCGTCCACAATCGTCCACAATATATCATCTTATTCCTAACATTACGTCGATGTATAATAAGTATCATATAACTTTTGATACAACAATCTTTATAAATATAACATTTTATTTTGGAATGACATGTTAATATCTCTATGTATGCGCATGCGCGCACTGCAGATGTGCACACACACATGCACAGTGTCCAACACATGTATAAACGATCTCTTTTATTTTTTTGGTAATTTTCTCATTACATTTTATATGTCGTAGCTTCAATTCGACTAACGATACGAGTACATAATATGTTTAGTAATATACAAAATTATTATTCGCATTTTATAATTTTACTCTATTAAATATATCGTTCTGACACAACTGCACGCACGCTGTACACGCATTGCTATAAGTAAATATTCAATACGAAATGAATTGTTAGTCCACTTTTGGCAAGACGTTGGCCGCTTAGCGCGGTTAGCTTTGTCATTAAATATAAAGTGCTTGTTGCCTCAATACTAAATCTATAGTTGGCGCTGGCGTGTGCAGTGTCGCCATATGTGGCCTCAAACCATGACTTACTTATAACATAGAGCTTTAACTCCAAAATTTAACTTTTACCATTACGTCATTAAGAGTATAACGAGTTCATCTAAAATCTCTACAGTGTCTAAGCGTAGCTCTACTGTCGTGTCGTGTCGTGTCGTCTACTGACACGCCAGTTACTGGATACACTTTGACTGACTACTGACTAGCGGCAGTCTACTCGCACTAACGCGCACCTAAACAGATCAACGTGCAATCAAAAATAACACCTCTATGCTATGTCAATGTTCGGCTAAACTTACTACGATAAAAACTCGTGTCATACACTGCATGTGCACATACCCTCCCTAAGCTAGTATATGACAATGGCGGCGAGGGGAGGACTGTGGGCTGGGGAGGGGGAACACTATAACTATTACTAAATATCATATTGCTTGATGCCAATATCAGGTAAAACGTGTTGCGTTATTTTATATATATATATATATATATATATATATATATATATATATATATATATATATATATATATATATATATATATATATATATATATATATATATATATATATATATATATATATATAAATGTGTAAAAGTTTGGAAACCACTCTGAGTTAATATTTCCATAACACGTAAAAAATGTCACTTACATCCTAGCAGCGGGGAGGTCAACGATTACTGTCAAATATCGATATCACCGTTTGGAAGACCTTGTCTGACCTTGCTATCGCTACGCGCTACGTACCACTACCAACTAATCGTAGCTGTAATCCTACGTATCGCCTACGAGTACACAACGTAACAGAACACGCCAACGTCTAACATCTACAAGCAAGAAGGAGCTAGGAAAAGGGATCTGGAGACGAAGACTGATGAGACGGGAAAAGTGGTAAGTTCTCTCCTTATATGTACAACACATCAGATGGACGAAACGTTACGCATAAGTACATAAAACTTACAAAAACAGTTGTATAATCTGTGCACTGGACTGTACTGGCTTTTCTCGTCACTAGAGGTTGCCGTAGTCATAATAATCGTATACTGATCGAGGTAGCCGATCGCGATGAGAGCAGGTTCAAATCGCTGTGAGGGATGAAGTGTAGAGTGGTGGGGTGTCGTGAGAGGGGGGAGGGGAGGAGGGGTGGCAATAAACTGCTTTATTTGATTCGCCTATAGATTATTTGAAGTACAATTAATAAAAAATAGGGTCTGCCTTTAATTATTATTTTCAAATTTGGCTCTGACATGTGCTACGACGGCCGCACCGTAGTATTACTGTAATTTACAATTCTTCTACGTCTCATGTTGAGATCATCTATTTACAGTTTGCTTATTTTATTTTATAAAAGCCTACGAATCGCTTGCGTCTCCATCGTATGGGCGTGCAAGTCGCACGTCCGGAAACTTGTATTTGTATATAAAAACTAATTTGACAAAGTGTATTGGTCTGTACATATGTTTGTTGTTGTCTAAACGGAAGCTATCAGCTAAAGTAGAGTTATCGGAACGTATATAAGTAATAGCGTCAATTAAACACGCGTCACATTGTTGATGGAGGATAGGTAATAGGTGATAAATCCCGATTTTAACTTTTAACTAACTAACTAACTTTAAAGACAAATTACCATAAAAGTGTAATTGAACAAAACATTATAATTTCAACGATGAACCAAATCGATCTTATTAAAATATATCTTTACTAATAACTAATTAAAATTATAGATATAAATACATACATATATAATATATGTTTGTCCAATCGTGACACTTTATAGTACATTGTTTAGAAACATATAAAGAGAAAGGTGAATGATAAGCTTATTTACTTAAGTGACTATGTAAGCGCTGTGAAGACATAAACCCAACAGCAAATATAATATAAAAATAAACCACACTATACGTACAGAACGTACGTCTGCATATACAAATGTAAGCAAACGTGTGAATAGGTGAACACCTATTGTAGCCACAGGTGATGTTCCAAACATAATACTCGTATAAACTACGGCGATTATAAAAACCTCTTATCGATAATATATTTACATAAATTACATTAAAATTCCGACAAGTTCCGAACAAGTAAGAAAATATGTTCATTTATTGTGTTCAAATAACGTTAAATATATATATATATATATATATATATATATATATATATATATATATATATATATATATATATATATATATATATATATATATATATATATATTTACATACAGACAGACAGAGCGCGTTGGCAAATAGAAAATTACGTACGATTGTGATTTTGGTGTCGACCTCCATCAGATGGAATGCTCATATTCACAATGATTATAGTACACGAAATGATCCATCACAGTGTGGAAATACACATCTCGTGACGTCAAACACGCAAAGCATAACTCCGAACTAGACATGTGACATCACAGCGTAAAAGAAAAAGTCACAACATCAGCCGCTCTATCGTCATCTGCCTATAGAAATATAAACCTAATCGAATAATTTGTTTTTTTTTTTTTAAATAATCTAAGCCGGAATCCACTTAACAAAAGTTTACAGTTAATATTTAAATGTGGTAACACAGGAATATCACTACGATTCAATAACATTATATAATAAATGCTCCTCGACATACAAATATACTCTAAGAGGTAGGATCGGGAAAGGGGGGACCGGACGCACGTGGCCGACCTCAGTCTACCTACTGACTGACTTGTGATGATGGATCATGATATAAAATTGAAAACTATTATTTACCTAAAGACTTTTCGCGAACATGTCAAACTGTATATTTATTGCCAACGTCCATAAAATAGTTTTGTGCAAACTCCTTATAAAATACATTACTATATTCCACACTTGTATGTATATTTATTATTTCTCTCATATAGTCTATAATTTGATTTTTTTTTTATTATATACTTTCTTCACAAATAACACGTTATTAATTAATAAATTCTATTCAAATTTTCTCAAATATATTTAATATTGCTATGAAATGATGTAACTTATATACATTACGCGCCCGGTACGAGTGTGAGGCGGGATCGTTGCGCGTTTGGCCACCAGTCGATGTAATATTTCAATTTTGCTTTATAAAATCGATCCCTAGCACTATCGACGGTGGTCACGTGACATGTGGATGCGTAGGTGCGTCCGGTCGACACGAATGTAGCTTAAAAACGACTCTACTGTATCTAATTTTGATAATTTCCTTAACCTATAGATCGACGTCGGCTGTATACGAGATAAATTCAATATCACAGTTATGGAACACCATGTTATGTATGGACTTTGTATGGGTTTTGCTATGGATTTTCTATATAATTGAAATGACTTATGTATTGTAATAGCACTGGACACGTACTAGTGCGACACAGTCGGGATCGGTTTCTATTTACCGTATCAAGTACAGCCAACGCCGACCGACTACGACTTAACTTAATCATTTTATCTGTATTCATGTGTGCTTGTCAATTTGTATGTTCGTTACAAAACTAAGGCTAATTCATAAACGCCCCTTAAACAATAAAACGGTTTCTCTAAAATGCATCATATAAAATATACAAGCTTGTAAATGCAAAACATTATACAACCCTTCTAATATGTATGTATATATATATATATATATATATATATATATATATATATATATATATATATATATATATATATATATATATATATATATATATATATATATATATATATATATATATATATATATACATACATATATATAAATGCGGGCGGTACCGCGTGTTCGTTGTCGCTTATTCTAGTGTTTGTCTATGTTATTGCTTGAAGTCAAGTTGCGTATATATTTATAACAAATTACCTATCATACCATTTATTTCCAAAGTGCGATTAATATGAATAGCCTTTCTATAAGAAAAAATGTTATCATTTATTATTTACAGCTAGCTAACTTGGATTACTTGAATAAATAAACTACGGCTTACTACAATACAATACAAATATATGTTAAGGGACGTTTTTGAATACTTATTATCAATAATAATAATAAAATTAGCAATCATTAGACATCCAGTTACATGTGGTTCAGTACTAAATAACAAAATGTATAAACACTTAGTTTAGTTCTGAGCTAAATTTTAAAAGATATTCTCTCTCACAGGGAATCTTCACAATATGAACATATTATTTCATTTATTTCACAATTTTTAGTCGATCGTATAAACACATTTAAAAGCATTTAATGCTGATATATAATAACATTCTTCTATATAATTAATAATTAATAAACCATATTAAATTTTTTGCTTTGTTACAATCATTACAATAATAATTTGAACGCCACGGCTCACAGTCACAGGCAGTGGTGAGAACCCTATATATTTATTGCAATTTCCATTGACACGCTATAATTTTGAACATTTCGGTTACTTAACTTCTTGTGGTGTATAATATAATATACGACGTATAGGAGAACATTGTAGCCTAAATAGAATTCATATAGACATAACCCGATGTCTAGTTGTCCGAGCCATGACCATGACATTGCGCTTTGGCGGGCACGGTTGCTATATGTCTGGCCGTGGCCACGTTTGCCACGGTTTCCATGTCTGGCCAGGGTTCAAGTTGCCATGTGGGCTGGCTGACACAGCTCGTATGTTGCGGTTGCTGTGGCTGTAACACTAGCGGCTAGATCTTGTAGTGGTCCGCGGTGGCGACGCTGGCGAGTGTCTTCTTTATGCGGAGAGCGGTAAGTCTCGCCGCCGGGTTCTGGTACCAACACTCTTTCATCACTTTCGATATTGCTGATAGGACCTGGAACATTAGGAAGCGGGTTTTTTGAAATATCTTATACACATACTTCTGTAAGGTTAAGAGCTGGGATGTCAATAAAACGCCCTACTTGTCGTTTGGTATCAAATTTATTTAGGGTATGATCGTATTTATATATCACGATCATATAAGCTATGAGTATATAAGCTTACACACTACACTTTCCTCGGAAGGCAAACATAATATTACAATATTGCTTTTTTAAAAACTATAGTAACAGCATGTGTCATACCCAAGAAAAATGAGAAATCTCACAGGGAAAACTGAAGAAAAGTTGCAGTATAAAATCAGCCATCGTCTATATACTATCGAAATTTTGTTTTAATCAGGTAATGCTTAAATTATTTTAGTACAACTATTGCTTGCTATTATATACTTAATCGGTATTTTATATTAAAAAAAGAATCTCGATTCAACAATAATTTGTTTTTTGTATGAAATAACTAGGTATATAAATATATGTGAATTTTTTTTATATATTATTAAGTAAACTTTTTTGAAAAATTGTTTATATAATATAAAAAAAATTAAATTATTATTTAATGAATATAAAATACTTTATATGAGAAGATCTCATGAAAATTTGATCAGATTAATTCCTGACGCGACACTTACGTATGACCCTCGAGATCCAGTTGCAGTCTGATGCAATTCTTAGTATCTTTTTATGGTTTATATTTACATTTGATTACTGCATCTGCTTCAAGGGCAATATATTTTAGCATAATTATGATCCATAGAGTAGACCATAAACTGCGATAAGTCACTTCGTAACGAGAGAACTCTACAATCAGCGCGGTTCATGGGCGCGAAGCATCTTAGTCTTAGACACATTTACTAGTATATATAAATCTATTGGAAATAGAACAACCCAATGTATTTGAATATACACGATGATACTACGTACGTAACGTACGTAAGTGTGTAACATATCTATGTCTAAGGCACGGAGCAAGCAAGCAAGTCAGTGAGAACTTAAATGTATATGCAATTAATCCAACTATTGTAGTTGGTACCATTGGAAGAAAATTTGGTTATTATGTATGAAAATGAATGAAGCCGTCGTGGTGCAGCGGTACGGATGCACAAAGCCGGCTCGACTTACCGGGTCCGAGTGCCACCTGTTGGGGACGACCGGTCTCCGCCGCTCCACGCACACCACCCGCCTCATGTCCTCGAGCGCGGGATCGGGAGGCACGCAATCGTGGTACGGCGGCTGGTACTCCTCGCTGACGGGGCAGCAGCGTCGCCCCATCTCCCACAGCACCAGGCCCAGGGAGTACACGTCAGAGCGCTTGTACGGGTCGAATTGACGACCGTCCATTGATTCGTCAAGGACCTGATTCAATGAGTAATGATTTCTTTAAATATTAATTCAAAGGAATATATGTCTGAGAGTTTGTGTTGGTCAAAAACAAGATTAGATTTGATTAGATATCCTCTAGTACCTGTAAGGTTACATACATATACACAAAGTCGATCATAAGTACAACTAAGAACCGATGTTTAATTTATTATGTTTCACAAAATGTACTTCACGTGGAGACAACAAACGTACGAGTATTTTAAACATGACTTATCAATATTTAAATATATACATAGCTTCTATTTAAAAGTCAATCAAAATAAAAGACCAAACTACTAATACGTTAAACAATATTCCCGATGACCATATTTGGTGTCAGTCTGTTTGTACTCACAAACACAAAAAGAGGGTATGTGAAAAAAAAAGAAAAGAAAGGAAACTGATTACACATGAATAAAAAATTGAACAAATAATAATAACAGCTGCACTATCACAAAATAATATCATTTACTTTTAATAATATTTTAACTATGAAATTTATAACAAACAAATAATCTTAAAGTAAATCTATTATTAGCAATCGATATTTTACTATATATATATATATATATATATATATATATATATATATATATATATATATATATATATATATATATATATTATATATATATATATATATATATATATATATATATATATATATATATATATATATATATATATATATATATATATATATATATATATATATAGATAGATAGATATACTCATATATACTGGTCTATATCGTTGTTTTGGTATCGAAAAGGTTACAGCAAGTAGATGATAAAATATGATCAATTGTAAAGTCAATGAAATAATGAAAGTTATAGCTCTCGCCGTAGCAACGCATATAATTCGACTAGAACAATCTCATTATTGCGACAAATATATTAAAATTAAATTTAGCTTGTGCTATTTGCTTTTTACATGTAGAAAAAAAGACAATATATACATATATAGACAATATATATATATATATATATATATATATATATATATATATATATATATATATATATATATATATATATATATATATATATATATATATTTTGTGTACATATGTAGTCACACCCTCGTATGAGTTAGTTAGTAGTGCTAGTACTAGTTAGTACTCTAGTTAGGCTGTAATATAACTAACATTCGCACGGCAGCATAATTCAACAATATTGCATATTAAAATATCCTTCTCATTGCAATCATTTATATAATCCTTAGTATTATCTGTTCTGTAACTAAAACTCGTACAGAAAAATCAATAGAGCGAAATTTTTTAACTATTTCATAACGTTGGTCAAACACGAATTCGTATTAAAAGTTAGTCATTCTTCGCCTAATTTAAGAAATACATAATATGAGTTTGACATTCTAAACACTAATCGCTGTGCTTGTGCGTATATACAGAGGCTAGTGACAGATCACTCTATTGATCTACCATTGAATACACAAATAGTTTGTAGTGTTTCTTTTTTAGATTCGAAGCCCAGCCGCTGGACCAGTCTCTCCGCAACCAGACACTACATCCACTCAACATGCATGCCTGACTATGATAACTGTACAGACGATCTGTCGACGTCACATTATCATAAGATTGCGAATGGCGAACGGAAAATATTAATGATAACATCCTAAGGTTATCGGGGAGACAGACAGATTAACAGATTAAGAAGTCGCCATTATCTAGAATTATATTTTTAAATGATTTTGTTACAGTTAAAAAAAACCCAGATGTTTATATGAAAATAAACAAACAATACTATAATAATAATATTTTATATTAGATAACTTTTAAAACATGATTTATGCGTACGTACGTAAACAAATAATTACAGCTCGTTAATTAGGTTATTCCAAACAAACAACACCGCTTTTACTGACGCTTTCCTATGTCTAGTTGGCCTAATTAATATATTGTTATATTAACATCAAGAACATAACATACATGAAACCTGTACTTTAAACAATTTGAATGAGATTTGATCCCACACCCTTGTACCTGGTTTTGTAACACTACGCCCTATAGGGGTCATATGGGGTATATGATTAAAGTGTAAACAACATATAAGTGGTATCTAATTAATATGTCTCGTAAACAAATAATATATTATAATCGCATATAAATGCATAAATAAATTCGCTTTCGCTTATACTTATATAACAATTCAACAAATATCAATATACATATAGAGACGTTTTCGCATTGCACGCATTGTTCACAGCGGTTAAAAAAAAATTCTCCAAAATGTAAATATTTTAAGCATTGACATTACTTCGAGTGAGACTTGAATCCACAAGCCTCGAATTGTATGAGACACGTCCCAGCTAGTCTCTAGTCTAACGACGACGTCTACAAGATAGTATCCAATAAATATTTCCATAAAAAACATACAAGTCCCTTTACGAGAGCAAGCAACAAACATATTTAAATGAACATAACTAATACTATAATAGCATTAGCGATTAACTAAAGTAGTATTAAAGTATTATATTATATAAATAAAAATAAATCATTTAAATATTTTATATAGTTCTGTTGTTTAGAGCTTATCGACATATATAATTGTCAAAGCCAGGAGAAACGCTAAATGGCGTATCAAGAGAAAAGAGTGACTCATGAGCCGTGAGTCGTCCAACTTGGGGTATTTGGGCAGATGCTGTCATTACGATATCTCCACATCATGTTATTCCAACTGTAGTAAGCTCTGCGCACCCTGCCATATGTGGTATATAGTTAAAAAAAAACTACATACCTCAGGCGCCATGTATCTCTTGGTGCCCACTCTGTTGGTGCTGGGCACGTCCACCGAGTCGCTGGCCACGTTGTGTCTGACCGCGAGGCCGAGGTCGCCTATCACGCAGCTCAAGTTCGACTTTACTAGTATATTCTTGGACTTCAGATCCCGATGCGCTATTGCTGGTTTGCCTGAAAATTGGGATTCCGAGTCTCAGACGCTGTTAAGTGGTCTTGAGAAGAATACACTTTTAAATTCACGTTTTATTTTACTTCACCTTTAGTGCCAACAATATCCATGTGTAAATGAGCAAGTCCAGTAGCTATGGACAACGCCATCTTAACTAACGTGTTCGCATCTATGGTGTGAGCACTGAGGAAGTCGAATAGTGAACCGTTCTCGAGGTAATCTGTTATCAGCCATAGTTGTGTCCATGTGCCGTTGTCTGTAAGAGATTGGAAGTGATGTGTAATGTTGGTACGAGACGACTACGTATAGATAGACGTACCTATCTATTTATGTGAAATACGACATTAAAAACTAAACGTTTCAACATTGACTAGAACATTTTTCTGTTAAAGGTGCCAATATTGTGAAATTAAAGTATCCGGTGACCTTATTACTGACACACCATTAAGAAATTCTACGAATTAGGTCATACGTATGGTATTTTTGGTATTATTTCATCACATGTTTCCCATACATAGACAAAAGTTCCTAGTGTTAAGATATTCCATTCACCGCTTTCCGCCACAACAAGACACTACGTGTCTTACCGCGCGAGGGAAACGAAATTAAATATAGAAAATATCCACAAGTAGGATGTGAACCAACAACCACTGCACTGTCAGACATTCAATGCGCAAACAGACTTATGATAAGCGATTTATTCAATGCGCACGTTCTACTGAATTATTTAAAGACTATACTCGTATTCAAGAAACATGTTTTTTATTTTGTGCATACATATACAATAGAGGTAGCTGCATAATGTACTGAATGTTATTAATATTATTTTTATTTATAGTTGGGTATAATCATTTTCAATACAATTATTTGTTCTGTTTGTAGGTTATTTTATAGATAGAAAGGTATTCTTGCACCAAGCCGTCAGTTTTGCAAATAGATAGCTCAATTTTCAAATTAATAATGCATAGAGAATTTCCAACACCTATGTAGACTATTATCGTTTTAGATCTGCTCTAGATTCCAATTACAAAAATAACATAGAATAACTAACAATTGTCATATATTGAGGTAGTTTATTTTAAACTAGAAATCACAAAAAAAATATAATTTTTCTGCAATATAAGTAACCGTCACAGTACAAAATAAAAGAAGTATATAGAAAAGTAAGATGGGAACGCAATTAGGAGGTAATTGGGACCAACAACACCGACATCCTAACGTCGATGTCCTTATAGACACAAAACTGCTTTAAATGTGGTATTAGAAAACTAAGAATATTCTTAAAAATGAGAAACAATGCCTGGATAAAAAAAAATCACCTTTATTATCAGCGGCGATAAACCCCAATATATTTTCGTGTCTCAGCATCACAGTCTGATATATCTCAGCCTCTCTGAACCACGAGCACTCCTCGCGGGATGAAAATATTTTCACTGCCACGTCTTCACCCCTCCATCGGCCGCGCCAGACCTCACCAAAACGACCCTTACCTATTATGTCCATTAACTGGATCTGACGGGCTATTGAACGCTGAACTAATAGCGGAAGACCTGGAAAATGAGTGGACGTCACATTTTTATATTCATTTATCGCCTCGGCGATATATAACTCATATAACTTCAACGATAAATTCTGTACTAACTGTTCTCATCGATAGGTCTGTCAGAAAACAAAGGACACGTTGACACAACAATGAAAAAACAACGAGCGCTTACCCGATCCGGATCCAGACGTGGTCAGTTCAATCATATCCTTTATAGTTGCTGTCATCATAGGATGGCGGGTCTCGCAAAACGAGTCCTCGGGGGCGAAGAGGGACCGCGACTCCCGCTTTATGGTTTTTGGTGACCTCTTGGCCCACCAGCAGCTGATCGCCACGCAGACACTCAGGACCAAGAACCCCATAATCCAAGGCAAGATTTGCCACGCAGTCGCTGTCGGACTCGACTCTTTATTTAACACAGATTCATATTATAGAAGGATTTAAAAAGATTTTCTTTTTAAATCTTTCTGTTTTGAAGTGCGTCTTGCTATCTTAGCGAATATGACTCGAGCTCTACCGTTTACCGTTTATAATCTTTATCCAAATTATATATGATATATTATTATATATGATAGTACAAAAAAAAATATAAAGTCTGTGGAAGGGCTGGCCTTGATACCATCCAATGATTGATAACTATTTGCTAATTTGAACAGAATTATTTGTGGTAGGACGGCGCGAGGCCTTTTATGCCCTGGAGGCCCTGGAGGCGTGCGAACAGAGGCTGCGTACATTACGAGGAACTCGTACACGCCACGGCATATCCAAATATTTTCATATTAAGCCGTAGATAACAACAAGGGTAGCGCTTCCACAGACTTCCATTTTTGAAACATTCAAAGTAATGACGTAAGTATTAATAGTGTTGGATAAGCAATATCACACAAAACACATGCTAGAAACGAAAAACCATAAACAATATAAAACAACTATGCGCCAACATGCAGGAAGCATAAACACAAACAAGCTTACTAGAGCTTCATACTTGGCTAGTTACACCTTGAACCCAACCCATAGTTAGACCCATGGTCACACAATCGTGTATAAGTCGTGTCGTGTAAATGCAAGAAAATTAATTACAAATTAAAACGTGTGTTCCTATGCGTTACTATTTACTACAGTTTAGCTGAATTACCAGAACCTGCCCTGCTGGGAGAGCTGACGCTCCTTTACCGGAAAGTGATCGAGGATCGATGGTTAGCATGCAGTTAGTACAAGGTAAGGTCATGCTGAAAGAAATACCGGCGTATGATCACTCACGTACTGACGCCTCTCGGCACTTACATATCCATTATACGTACAACGACGTTCTCCTCTCGGATACTCCTATAAACGTTATAAAGTTATACCTACTGCCGTCTTGTTAGTGCAATAATATAGGTACTGTAAGTATTTAGATAGTCTGGAGGGCTAGAACGGTATATACGATATTCAGCTCTTAACGAGTTTAATTATAATGAAGTGAAGTTTCACAACTCTGCTCTGCGGTGCACAGGCCAGGCATATATATTATATATATATATAGAGATGACAAGGGTGATAGACTCCAACATCCCCCCGAATTTAATCATGGGCAGTCCATGCATAATGTATATTATATTATAATCGTATGAGATAAATAGTTGGTCGCGGTGATAACGTCATCGCAATGCTATGCAATGAGGTATGTAATGTGTACTGCCGGACATCACGAGCACGACACAAAGCGACCCAGTGGACGGACTCCGACGGCACAGTTGGGGCGGGGCGGTGCGTACCTGCGAGAAGAGCACGGTTACAGAAGTCCGTGGCACAGCATGTAATGTCCGGGGTTTCCCGCTCACGGCACCATATAGGCCTGTCGCCAGGGGGAAATATGCTCTCGCGGTCCCAACATCTACACACAAGTAGTTCCGAGATTAGTGACGCCTAACGTGATCAATGCCGGGAAGGAAATTTAGTACTATTAGAATACAAAAGAAATCATAGTAGAGCCATGCGGTGCGAAGGGCGCGGGGCGTGGCGGGTGTAGCTACAAGCTGCGGGGTGGTGGGTACACGTCGGCTACCTGGCGGCTTGGTGTGTATCTCCAGGCGCAGCTCCTGGTTGCACATGTCGCGCGACTTACAACACTTTATCACCACCGACTCATTCCTAGTTCTCGTCGTGGAGCAACCGAAGGGGTGCTCGATGGGTATCAGCGCTTTGAGCTCGATACAGCTGCGCGCGGTGAAACCACCATACATCATGTTTAGTTGTTATGTCAAGCGAAACCAAGGCACACTCTGGGACTGGTCAGTCAGTTGTTAACGGACACTCTAGGTACATATTCAAGTCGGTAACTCGGAAGCGCTGGTTAGAGGATTGGCATCTCAACACAAAACCGATGGTCGTCACGCAAGGCACGGCGTCTTACCCGCGGGGGCAGGGGCGGCGCCGGCGCCGACTCGGCGACGGTACGCCTCGACGGAATTGCACAGATCGTTACTACAGCAATAGGCCCTCGACTGTCTGCACTTCACCGGGTAGACGGGAGGGAAGGCTACATGTGTGTGCAAACAGCGTAAGGCCACCTCTCTACACAAGTCAATGGTTTGACACAAATTTATTAATATCACACCTCAGAGCCACCATATTGATTCATTGATATTTGTGTTGATATTTTGCCAATTGTTTCCACAAGTTACTTGACATGATACACTTAATATTTAAAAATATGTACCTTAAAATATGTTCATATCATTCTGCACTGTGCTTTTTACAAACATTTGTATTATGTTAGTAACATAAGTGAATTATTTTACTTCTTAAAGTTTTTGAAAAACCCAAATATTAAAAGAAGTTTGTAGAATGTACGTACAGTCAGTCATTACTATATTATTGACCCTTAAGAATTTTGACAAATCTTGTAGATAATAGTTTAAACACATGAAACATATATAATAAAATTATAAATATATTACTCACTGGTATGTATGTTTGGGTACTCCATTGTCAAGGGTGGTGGAGGCATAGCAATAGCCGTCAGTCTCACAAGTAGAGTTGGGGCAGCTGGGACTGTCACTGTTGCAGTAACACTTCAGCCCTAGAGTTGTCACACAAATAAATCTTTACCCAGAGGTACAGGGTTCACAATACATAAAGGGTCACACATTAAAATTTGCTTATACTTTATGCTACTAGAATAATTAGTTATATACCTAACAATAACAATCAATATTGTATTTATACATTTTTTTTAATATCTTATATTTCAATAACTTTGTAAAACAATATTGCTAGTAATATTATGCTTAATATCATTATCTAGTAGTAGGAAGTATTATTGTGAATAAAGAAGAGGCTAAATTACGCGGCAAAATGGATCAGTTGTAAACTAGCATCACTACGCGACATATTACATAGAACTTGGCCTTGTCTGAGATGCTGTAGCCTTTAAAATCCACGTACCCGACCATCACTTATGGTTGACTACCTTAAATCGGACCACTTACCGTGTACGAAGGTTAGTCTCCAGCACAGCAGGAGTATCAACAAGTGAAAGCATCTCCTCAAATCCATGTAGAGCATAGTCATGTTTGTGAAGAAAAACATAGAGCTCTATTCCCACACGGGCAAACACTTATTATTGACGCTCGGGATATACGGCCATTGGGTCGTTCTAAAAGGAACATATGACATTTTTATATCAACAGTATATATTATTGCTATACGTTCTGCTCTTGTATTTCACTAAGTTAATATAAACATTATGATTAATACAAAATAGTAAACGAATGTAATATTAAAATAAATTCTCTCCGGTAGATAAATAACTAGTCTTGAAAACGTCACAGATAAATCGTTGGTGTTGCCATAAGGCGGGCCGGGGCGATGGCGGCGGGCGCGGCCGATTGCCATGTCGTGCACTAGACATCATTTAAATATTTATGTTCATTCATCTTTTTCAGCAATGATTCTTGCAATAAGTGTTGTTTATATATGGAAAATACTTCATTTTGGTATATATATGAAGAATTAAAAATATTTCTACATTAACTACATTCAAACTAATTATTGAACTTTAATTAATTTGTTAATAATTCGAAATCAATGTCAGTTTTGTTAAAAAAGTGAGATAAAATCAAATACAATCGAAAAAACTATTGGTAAATAAATATTCCAATATTTTCTCTAACTAACGTAAGTATTGCTACTGAATAAATGACTGAAGTATTACGAGTACGATTGATTTCCGCGCGTAAATTATTAGGTCATGTTTGCGAACTGATAGCACAATAACATACCTATCAATATTAAAATATTTGTACAAATTAATAAATTCTCCCATGACCTCGAGATGTACATAACTAAATAAGCTTTATTTTTGTTTTGATGTGCTACTATATAAATATTTTAATAACATGCCGATATATATATATATATATATATATATATATATATATATATATATATATATATATATATATATATATATATATATATATATATATATTCTTTATTGCAATTAAAATATGTTGAATTACATACATAACAAAATATAGTTCCAAACGGTGGACTTATCTAAGTAAGAGATTTCTTCCAGCCAACCTGTGAAAGTGGGTGAAAGCAATAGGTAGCGAGATGACGCTTAAAATGCAATATAAAGATAAAAATTTACGTAATTACATAAAACTAAAAATAACTTTAAAAAAAATCCTATACATAAGGCATAAAAGATATACATACATACCAGTAATAATGTTAAATAAACATATACTTATACAAATACATATAAATACATACATACGCTATAAAATATATAAAATTTCAACACAAAAAAAAAATAAACACATAAAAATATAAAATAATAACACATAGTTAAGTTAAATAATTTTCAGATACTATTAAGTTCGTTGATGAGATGTTTTTTCAGTTGCGACTAAAAGACAAGATTGATTGGCTCTCTTGAATAGCTTTAGGGAGTTTATTCCAAAGGAGTGGAGCCTGTACGGAAAAGGAATTTTGAAGGAATTTGGTATTGCTCTTTGGAATGTCTAGCATTGGTAAACAAAAGACCTCCTCGAGCGTGTAGGAGAGGGAAGGATTTTGGAAGGATATATATTGAATTTGTCAAATAATTCAATCGCGTTGTAATAAATGCAAGTATACGGTTGTAAGATTGAATGCGATTTTGTAGAATATCTAAATATATTTTAAATAGTAGTTGTATTCGCGTGAAAACAACCGCAATAGTATGGTCAATTAAATATCAATTAATAATAATCATTAAAATAATAATATTATACTGCTACCTTTTTTATTTGTAAAGTTTCAAAATAAATTGGCTAAACATTGTAAATACATCAAATTGGTACTTATCTGTGGCTTGTACAAAGAAAAATAATAATCCTAGAGAAGTCTGGACGTATTTTGGAGAAAAAAAATCAGTTATGTATGCCGGATGTATGTAATTAGATAGGAAGTACTAAATATATGACAACAGTACCATAGCCATGAGACGCTATAGTGACGCGGTCGACTATCTGGCTGTACGAGATGGTTGTGTTTTCGAATCCCACTAACGGGAGATGTTCACGTTTCCTCTGTGATCGTTACGAAAAGTGCGCCATAATTAAATAATTCGAGTTTGACTCGCGACCTCACAATCTCTCTAGCAAGTCTATTTTCTTTAAAACAATAATATTAATAAATAAAAAAAAAAAGACAACCGCATATGACACAACAAATATATTTATTTTTAAATGTATCAATATTCTACAGAAATAACATGGGTAAAAGTAAATACAGTAAGGACACGACATCTACTTAACATGTATACGTGTATGTCTATGTTATACACAAGTACAGTTATACATCATCACATAGATACATTGAACACGATTGTCTAAAACACATAGAAACACATAGAAATTATCAGAAAACGTAAGGGACAGTTAGGTATACGTATAGGTATATCAAGAATATATTTGATAATACAGGTGCTGCTTATATTAGCTATATCCAGACTAGAAGAACACTAAATGAGCAATATGATTTGTAAGAATACTGTCTCAAAATAGTATATTCATATTATTATTTATTTACTTACTTCATAGATAATTTTCATTTTAAAACTTTTAATGTCTACTTTTAAATATAGTATTTTAATAGGAATTAATACTATTTATTTACTTGGTGCCATGTTGTGCAAACGTAGACTCCGGGACTATCCGACCATTGTCATTCTCATAGATGCCATATCAATTATTTTACTATGCAATGTATGCATTGGTAACATATACATATATATATATATATATATATATATATATATATATATATATATATATATATATATATATATATATATATATATATATATATATATATATATATATATATATAAAAATGTTGTAAAAATGTATGAGTACTACATTACTATTTTATTATGTTTTATATTATTTGAATATTGATATGCGATTGTTCACATTCTATTACATAAATTTCCTAGTATATATGAGAAAATCTTAGAAAACATGTAATTTTGTATAGATTTAAGCTTATTTTAAGTAAAATCAAATGTAAAAGTGTATATAAAATTTATATTTTTAGTGCGTTTGTAGACTCAATCCTTTATACTATATATAATAATATATCAATACAAAATAAAACGTGTATCAAAAAAAAGAATAAAAATATAGTAAATGCAATAAAAAGTCTGTTGAAATCAGAATAGAAAATTTAAAAATCTCCTAAATGTCCACAATTATTATTGAAAAAACCAATCTACAGAAAATAGTCAAAATACCAACAGCCCGGGATCTTAGGCTGACAGTGAGAAACAGTTAGGCCTTCATTCATAGTTTAGCACGAAAGTCAGATCTGGTATCCACATTTTGCACCAGAGACGATTATTATCACCAACATTCAAAATACTTAACACTATATAAATACAAATATTATGCTTTACTCCGACGAAGTGTCTAGCCTAGGCCTACGTGAAGTTTTAGTCTCTCATAATATTGTTCTACGACTAACTTCTACAGACACGTATTAATATTCGAAAGTTCCTCTTTGAGGCGTGATACAATGGAGGGTTAAAGTTAAAATGTCATACATCCAACGAGTGCACCAAAACACAACTATGATTATTAATTAAAGTTCCAACTTGGTCTTGACAGCTTTGGACAAAGTAGTGACGCGACTCTAGTGACGCGCTCTGTGTATAATATACACTTAATTATACCTAATCCATATTACATAGTATATAATAATAAATATTCATCTGAAGAGTCCATAAAATGTATCTACTCAATGTAGTGTAAATATATATAACTATATATAACGCTATATAAGTCTATCCACCCAAAACAGTATCCCGACTTTACTGTAATAAACATTCACTTAGTACCTAAGAATACACATTGTACAACATCAAATATATAATAATATGATTAAATCGATTACACAAGATTCGATTTATTTGAATATCATTACTATCTATGAAACAATTAAATGTATTTTAATTTTGAATTTGTATCTACATACCTGAGGAGTACTCATCTGTCCACAGAGCCTGTAGGACGTCACTAAATGCTTTATGCGTAATGCGTTAGCTGAAGAGACGAAAGCAACCCCCATGGTACAGGTGTCGGCATAACGGGATTTAGTTTTTTTTGTATTGAAGTTTCATTGAATTAGTTTAACCTAATTCTCATTATATCGAAACTTGTAATATGTGGATAGACTCTTCACCGCCACAGCACCGATATATGCGAAACCAAGCGTATTGAGATTCTGTTTGTCAATATATGAGCAATTATGAGACGCTTGTCTCGAGTCTAGACCCCACCTGTGGCTAGTACACAAGAACGCTAACGATCATTTGCAGATTGTTAAGATAATCATCTATGTATTATAGTAGAGAAGGCGGCGGAACTTGTTATTGAATATAACATTTTTGATTCAAATATATATATATATATAGGTAATTCTCCAGATTGTCTGTTTTGTGTTTTCTTTTGTAGACAGCATTTGCTTAAGACACATATTTTGACGGAAGCCGATATTATTCGAGTTCGCTTTTAAAATACATACATAAGTAAAAAAAGTCCATAAAAATATAATTGCTTACGTCTCCCTCAAAACCTAGAGCAAACCAATTTGGCATCGACTTAAGGGAAACGGCTGTTATACTAATATTAATAATGTAAATAGTTTTAGTCAATTACTAGTTTAGGTGAGAATATGAAGTATTAGTATTATATAGTTGTATTGAAAGTTTATCACAAAGACGCTTCAGTCGTAATCACTGTCACACATCTAATGTGTAGTTAAAGCACAGTTATCTAGCACTTATCAAAATCTATCCACCCGTTCTCGTCAAACGACAGGCCACTCGTGTGCAAAACTTTAATTTTGTATAATATATAATTCGTAAAAAATAAACCCGATGTAACAGTAGTAGTACAGTATAGAACAGTATAGTAGGTGGTGTAATACGCTAGTAGTACAGTGGTACAGTAGTAGTACAGTAAATATATTTCTTACGTACTAGATGCACTCCTGCAACGTCATAATAAGCCCTTACCTCAGTCTCTCCGATACTTAAATTCGATAAAGATTGTAATTGTGCGCTTCCGTAATATGGACCAAATGTAAAAGTAATTATCTCACTATATATAATACATATTTAACCATGTAGACACGACGTCGGAGACATTTGAAAATAATATACCGCCGTATCCTGCTGCATTACTACACCAAATCTCTAAGCGATGTGGCAGCTATTGCAGCTAGATTTTCGCCGGCGGCTGCTAGCTAAGGAGCTAGCAAAAAGCAACCCCTAGTGATTCTGAATAATGGATATGTGGACCAGCAGGGAGGAGAGCTCCAACTCTTCAGAGTATCCATTAGTCAAGATCACACTGCGGTATCCGCTGCGCAGGCATCTCAGTGGGAAGGTGGCCTGGCCGATGAAATTGGGATCTCCGAACATATCCTCGTCCTGCACCAGGAACCGGATAAGCGCCATGTCTGGATTGAACACCTCGAACTCACAAATGTCGTTCCAAATGGGATTTATGCCGTTGTCCGCTGGAAATAAAACATGATTTTAGTTTGTTTAATATGACAGATGAATACTAAAAAACATGCAGGTATATTTTAGCTTTCTGCTATCTTTGTTTGCATTTATGTTCTGTGTATTTGTCAACAACAATTTCACAAAAATGTCACATATTATCAAATTGTAAATTTCTACAGATTAAGTATACTCACGGACAGTCTTAGTGCACAGCCGCACGCAGTTATCATATTCGGCACCAATAATTTCCACCTCGACAAACGGACTGGCAGTACCACGGCCGGACTTGCTGAGATGGCGCGCGCCCACCACCCTCAACATGACAATCACTGACGTCACTGTATCCTCGAGAGTCCGCCTGTCGTAGGGACAAAAACCATCTTCGAACATGCAGTCTGGTTTCAGGAGGTAGCCGCAGCCGCCATTCTCCTTGAACTTTCCCATGTTTATTTGCATCGGTTTATCTGCAGTCTGATAATTGAGAGCCACCATTTGCGAGCCAGCGTTCCAGAAAGGAACTGGGTTGTAATTCGACGAATCTATCCTCTGTCCTTTAGGATAGACGCGGCTTAGTTGAACTGCGTGGTAGTTTATAAAAAAATAAGCGTCCGGGTGGCACATAAGGCGTTCTGCCTTCGTCTCCGGGAAAGAGGACATTTCATAGTAAACAAAGCCGATATTCTTCAACCGTTCCTGGTTGAAGGTGACGGACCGGCAGTACACGATGAGGTCCGACATCTCCTTGGCGATGCGCCACGTACGCTCCATTTTGCGGTGCATGAGGGATCTCGCACTGGCACTATGGGCCGCTTCCTTGATAGCCATTAACCATTCTAAAGCAATTTCTCGAGTTGGAGCCGCCATTTCGAATGGGGCACACATTGTGGGGCTCTGGATGCGGACGATCCAACGTGCGAAACCACTCTCCTCTCCTACAACTAGTTCTACTACAGCGCCCAGTACGTCTACGACACCTTTTTGTAGGGAACCCAACGCAGAGTCGCTTTCTAAGCAGGCCTGGGTAAAAAGTTATATATTACAAAACAATATATATACTATTGACTACAGTTTACAAATATATATTACTTTTCGATATTTATTACGATAAAAAAATCAGGAAGCACAACATAAAATATTAACTAGCATTATTATATTCTCAGAACAAGCTACACATAGTACGGTCTCTACGCTCACAAAATTTTACCTTCATTACCTTCTATTGTGATAGATGATGATCACATTCTCCATGCCAAGGAAGACCTTAATTAATTCTATATAATATGGAATTATTCGTTTATATATGAAAAGAACCTTAATTCAAATACAATAGAAACAGGACGGAAACAGTCGTACTTGTTCATAATCATGGATGTGTGGGTGTTCCGTACGCGTGTATCTATGCATGTATGTTTATGTACTCACAATGTCCGGCACATGCGGCGTCTCGATCTCCTGGACATAGTTCGCAGGGAACCAGTGGTGTCTCTTCCCCCCATAGTCCCCCCTCCACCAGCCGTCATCCGGCTTGTCCACGTTGGTAATGATCGCGTGCTTGCAGAATGACAGCTCATCGTCCTGCGTCGCACGGTAATCGTACAGCGCCTTCACTGTTATCTAACCGGGGATATTGGTTTTTTGCGTTTATAGTCGAGGTAGATTTTGTATAGGTTGTTTTGGTTTTACTTTCCAAATATTTTGTTCATTTCGTGTGTTAAAAGTTAATAATGGAAATTAACCCTAGACTACTAATGTAGGTCGTCTTATTCGGTCAACTCAGTCGACGCCAGCAGCTTTTAAGAATCGACTGTATAGCTTTAAATAAGTGGCGTTAGTATGTACGTATCGATTTGTATATATGTAACTTTTCTGATATTTATTTATTGATTTGCAGTGGACGTCTTCTTTGTGTTTATTTAAAATATATATTTTTCTATATAAAAATTATATGTAGCAAATAAAACTGTAACATGAAAGAATGAATGATTGGTTGTTATAAAAAAAATCCTACTAGTATCAACTTTCAATATCAATTTGCCACGAAATATAATATAACTATGATCTAGCTAATTTATATTGAATACATCAGAGATAAACTAGATACTAAGAAACGTTGATATAATTTTGAAATTTCATTCGAAAACAATTATTTTATATATATATTTAATTAATTAATGAAATCAATACAATAAAAATCAATGTAAAACCACTAAAATAATGGTTCAGAACTACATGTGTAGTAAGAGAATAGAATTTTTATTAAACACAAGATATGTAGTCTAGGGTTAAATGATGAAAAGTGGTATCTAAATGGCCAACGAAAACTCAGTACATTTTATTAAAATATTAAGCATATGTATGTACGTGAAACTAAAACCTAGTCAAGGCAAAGTCTACAAAGTCAAGGCAAGATATAAAGTAGAATATAAATGCATACATAAATGTACATAGGTGTTGTAAATGTTAGACACAAATGCCATTATAAGGAAAGGAAAAAGGGATGAGGTCTATAACAGTACCATTTTCTTTAGAGGAGGAAGCCTGATAAAAAAGTATGTGTTTAAATCATGAGATTATAATATCTTCACAACTTTAAATATATAAGCGTATCTCGGAAATCGTTCCATAAAACAATTTTCTGAATTATACATTTTTTTTTTCACTTGGTGTATATTTTTTTAAAAATAATTTTGTAGTATAAAAAAAGCTCACACACAGTATGTATCACGTGTAGGGTTGGTGTAGTTGGTGGAGGACATTAAGAAACAATTGCAACTTGTTACAAGCAAAACGAATCAAGACCAGACATGAGACAGTACACCAAGATATTTTATTTATAAAAAAAAGTTAAACTAAAAACGGCAAGCAAATAAACGTTTCAAAAACATATTAAGCATAAGACTTTTTTTTTAATACAACAATATATTTACATGATATATATACGATTTAGTTAAATTTAATGATGAAATGAAATTGTAGAAGCAACCCCGCGACTGTGGCGATCCGTTAGATCAATCAAGACGATTCAATTACTACTAGTATCGTTCGCAACATGTGGGTCAAATTAATTTTATCATATTAGTTATATACATATGGATACATATATATACAAATATTTAAGTCAACCTGTTCTTCTATACTAACTAACTTACTAAGAATCAGTGGATCGTATTATCAAGGAAGGCTATAGGCACACGGCACACCCAACTCTCCATTTTCCATTTCACCGAAGGGCGAAGCCGCAGTTACAAGCTAGTGTTACTGTGCACGAATGAAGCCTTATTATAGATGAAAATAGTTTAATTATTGGTTATCTGCATTATTGGCTTATCTAACAAATTATATACAGCGACGAGTTAGTAAAATATTTAGTACACCTGCAACCAAGAAAATATGAGATTTATTTCAAACCTTTGACGTGAACGATGATGGATCCATGTAACCTGGTGTTCCGTATACGGAGCTGTCGTCTGGCTCCTAGAGAAAATACTATGTGAATAAAAAATTACAAGCTTTCTATTATAATTACTAAGTAAATGCGCACATATATAACAAAGCTTTACAAAAACAACTGCTATGAAATACATTCATAAAGCAAAACGTAAATAAAAGTACCATTTAAATGATTCAACATTTCATGTATTTATTGTAATGTGTGTTCCACAATCCAACCTCTAGACGTGCAAAGGACGTATTTAAATATTGAGCAAAAATAACGCTTTAGTTCACCTTCACTTCTGAGGTCTGGCAAAACAACTTGGCTGTGGTTTCGAATTCCACTGAGGGGAATAAGAGAATATATATATATATATATATATATATATATATATATATATATATATATATATATATATATATATATATATATATATATATATATATATATATATATATATATATATATATATATATATATATATATATATATATATATATATATATATATATATATATATATAATAGGTTGGGGAAAAAGAAATTCATTATTTTCTCGGTAGGTGGCTTTAGTGATCAATATCTCGAAAAGCATCTATCAAACAGTTTCAAGTTCATGCTCGTTGTCAAGGTGATCTTCACACTACAAACTCGTCAATTGTTTTCCGCTTGTTCCATTCTGTCGTGAATTACAGGCCGTGAAATGGAAACTAACAATGAGAAAATTCGGTATATTTTACAGTTTTTCTTTGATAAAGGTGAAAATGCAAGCCTGGCTGCTGAAATTGTGAATGGTGTTTATGGTGCTGATACGGTAACAGCTAATTACGTGCAATTTTGGTTTCGTCGGTTCCGTTCAAGCAATTTTGATGTTAAAGATGCACCTCGCAAAGGCAGGCCCGTAGTCGAAAATGTCGATAAAATCATCGAAAAAATCGAAGTTGACCGGCATCATCGCCCAGGAGCTAAATATCGACCATAAAACAGTTTTAAGCCATTTGCGCAAAGATGGATACAAAAAAAGCTCGATGTTTGGGTGCCGCACGAATTAACACCAAAAAACATATTGCATCGAATTTCCATTTGCGAAGCCTTGATTAAACGGAATGAAATCAACCCATTTCTTAAACGGATGGTGACTGGGGATGAAAAATGGGTCACATACGACAATATCGTGCGAAAACGATCGTGGTCAAAGCGTGGTGAAGCAGCTCAAACGGTTGACAAACCAGGACTAACGGCCAGGAAGGTTCTACTGCGTATTTGGTGGGACTTTAAAGGAATCATTCATTATGAGTTTGTTCCGTATGGCCAAACACTAAATTCAAATCTGTACTGTGAACAACTGGACCGTTTGAAACTAGCGATTGACCAGAAACGGCCAGAATTAGCCAACAGAAGAGGTATTGTGCTCTATCAGGACAACGCATGGCCCCATACGTCTGTAGTGACTCGCCAGAAACTCCGGGAGCTTGGTTGGGAGGTTTTAATGCATCCACCATACAGTCCGGACCTGGTACCAAGCGATTACCACCTTTTTCTCGCATTGCAAAACTTCCTGAGCGATAAGAAATTAGGATCAAGAGAAGATTGTGAAAATCGATTATTAGAGTTTTCGCCAATAAGGACCAAGGCTTCTACGAAAAAGGCATTATGAAATTACCTTTAAAATGGCGACAAATTGTAGCAAAAAACGGTTTTTTTTTTGACCCAAATCGGACAATCCGAAGTATTTTAAATAGTGTCCCGAATTTCACGCAAAAAAATGGATTTCTTTTTCCCCAACTCATTATATATATATATATATATATATATATATAATATATATATATATATATATATATATATATATATATATATATATATATATATATATATATATATATATATATATATATATATATATATATATATATATATATATATATATATATATATATATATATATATATATATATAGATATATATATATATATATATATATATATATATATATATATATATATATATATATATATATTATATATATATATATATATATATATATATATATATATATATATATATATGTGTGTGTTGATATTTTGTTATTTTAAAATCTATTATACGCTAATCCAAATTAGGAGAAGCAAGTAATTTATTAATGTTTAAATTATGAAGAATCATTTTAAATTGTATTTTTATCATATATGTATGTACATATGTACTAACATGCTTACAGTACAGTGGCGAAGTGTCCATACAACACGATTCTATTTATAAACCTTAATAAATAGCAAATAACAAATAATTATTTATTAGCTTACAATAATCCCACTATAAATCAGTTTTATTTCATGCAATAGGATACATGAAATATTTGCTGGCTAAATACACTTTGTAAATTAAGCAATATTTTTATATCATCCTGATTGAATTTAGTTTTCTTGCGTTTTTTTTTCTATGCTGGCTTAACTTTATCAAAATTACACTCTTCGCCACTGCTACATTACAACTACAGCAATGCATTTCTAAACAAAAATTTGTACATAAAGCGGTCAGTATAGAAATATTAAAGTTATCGAAATACTTTTGCCCTTCAACAATATAATATCCAATAAGATTGTTCTTAAATCAGTATGTTCAAATGTCAATTCATTATTAGTTCAGATTTATCTCATAAATCTATACAATGTCATTATTTCAGTTGATAAAGAAAAAAAAGTGAACACTTATACAGCAATAGATTCAAAATGTGGTATAATAACATGATATTGCAAAAACAGAACGGCCTTGACCTGATACTTTTTGTAAACCTTTTTGGTGAGTTTCGTGACAGATTGTGTTTAAATTTACAATATATATACCTGTGAGTGAAATTTAGCAATTCTATCAGGTCACTGTTACACTGACAACATTGTATACGAGTACGAGTAAATATGTGGCAGCTAATTGACTTATTTAAAACTGGAAACCCATGCCTAATGACTTATTGAATGTATAAAAAAAAAAGTCCTTATAAATATGCCTTCACCTAGGTGTCCCCAACTTACCGTCATAAGCATCCTTACGACCTCTTCGCTGATGGGGTACCACAGCTTCACCTTCTTGTACAGTGGATGTTTCTCATAGTACGATACCAACTCGACGAGACTCTCGAACTTGACCGTGCCAATAGTGTAGAGCCGTCCTTCTTGTTTAATGCGACAGTGTTTGATTTCTCTTTCGCTCCTGATAAATGCATTCAAGGTTATTGCTTTTAATAAATATACATATATAAATATACATATATAAATATACATATATAAATATACATATATAAATATACATATAGACATTTATTTTTGTTGCAAAATATTCAAAACAAACATTAGTAGACAATTTTATAAAATATAAACTTTAACCTGAAGCTAATAGCATAGGATCCGTGGTCTTTCTCACTGGGCCGCACTAGGAAGGCACCATCAGTGTTGACCTTCCTAAGCAACTCCTCAGCTTGAGCTCGCGAGCAGTGCGGCTGCCACCATTCCTTACCCTCGTGCTTGTTGGGTTGAGGCACCGGCTCCCTGAGGGTGATCAGGAACTCCTGTGGAATGATGAGATACTTTTAAAGATACAAATTTTGTACCATATTATAAAAATATCTAGCAAAATCCTACCTGACTGCGCAATGGATGAGACCTATAATGCGTTATCAAGCTATAAAGACTATCAAAGCACATGCTTTCAATCAGATAGTACTTGGTGACGCCCCTCTCTTGCTTGAGCTTGATCCGACAGTGGTTGACTTTGCCCTGCCTCCAGAAGGACAGGCAATAGTCGCCCACAAAGGTGACGCTCTCGCGAACAAGAAATGTGCCGTCGCCGAGGTGAGCGTGCGCGCGCAGCAGCTCCTCCGCCTCCTGCCGGTTGCCCGCCAGCTTGCCATGGAACCAGCATTCGGAGAAATGCAGCTCGTCATGGGGCACCCCACCACTACTACCACCTACTCCACCCACCACCTCCACTGCATCTCCCTCGCCCTCACTGTCCACGTCCGTCTCCACTTGGGTGCTGTAATGCTCTGTGTAATATAACTTGTTCTCAGTCAGAACAAACGCGTGAGGATTCCAGTCCTTATCCACTGGATCTTCTAGCAGCAGGATGCCATTCTTGATAGTATTCCTCAGATCGAGATCCTTGACTTCCTCCTGGCGTATGGAAAACGAGTTCTCCTCGGCTCCCTCGGGCAGTTTCTTGTGTTTCAGTATGATCTTGCGTCGCAGATCGTGTGGCGACGGGAGCATGGTCTCGTTCTTCTCGTAGGGCTGCACCAATAGCAGGTCACCAAACACATCCTGGAAGGCGCTGGCCATCCTCCGCTGCTGTGGGAGCGAGCAGTTATCCTCGATAGACAGGATCAGAGGGTAGTCGGAGACCACGAAGGCGTGCTCCTTAATGGTCCGCAGCACGTCCATGAGCTTTACTTTGGTGGTCAACGTGTGGCCATGATAAATAAAAGGCGTGCCGTCAGGGCCATCCCAACAGTCAAGCTCAATACAACGGCACCCAGCTCGCAGACATCGCACATATGCCTCCAAGGAAGATTCACTTGAGAACTGGTCTCCAGTCAAGTATCTGAAACAAAAAGATTTTGAAATTCATGCAACATGTCCTTAAAGGTATTTATTTAAGAATAGTTACAAAATATTTACGTGTTGTGAGAAGATGCGATCCAGTAGTGTGAGAGTGGTCTCGTCATGACTTGCGTCACATGGTCGTGTTTCGAATCCCAGATTGTATTTTGCTTTGAAAACAGCATCTCGATAAACTAAAATTAAATACTACTTAGTTTTGTTCGTAATATTGTTTACTTAAGAAGTATAAGCTGAGACAAAACTACTTATGGATTGAACTCGCTACTAGCTTTGTATAAGTGTATTTACCTAACCTACTGGAACTAATACGAAATTAATCATCAAATATTGATTAATTAAAAATCAAGTCCAAAAATAGACCATTATTCTGAACACATCATGCACGCCTGAAAAGGTTTGCCGCCCACACAAAATATGTCACCGACATTCTACAAAGACAATTAATATTGGCAAATAGAATTTCTTTGTTTTTACCTCATTCAACGTAAAGTAGGGTTCAGCGATATCTCTTTGTGGGTCCTTCAAGTAGTCCCGAATGAATTGAGAGACCAGTACTTCGTCTTCTCCAAGCTTATCATGTTGCTCAACTAGTAGAAACTTTTTGAATTCTCCAAGCGTGATGGTGGTTCCATTGGAGCAGTATAGGGAATGCTTGTCAAATATATCATGGACATTCTGAAAATGACTAGACACCATCAAAAAGACCTCCAGCAAAGACCAGTTTATTTTAGCTTGTCTTTGCTAGAGGTACGAGGAACTGGCTCAGTCCGAGAGATTTTCCAAATATTAAATATCTCTGACTAATCAATCAAATGAATCACTGGTATGCTTAGATACGGTTAGACAGGCAGTTCTGCTGAGACGAGTCGGCAAGAAACACAACAGTTGTTCAGTTGCAGCTTTAAATATCAATGGTAGCTGTACAGTGGGTTCAATATTGGTTACGACAGATGTTACTAATTATATTTTTTATGTTTTAATCTCATGCACCCCCCGTGGCTGCGTTAGGCGATAGAAACAAGTCAATCAATATTAATTACATTAATTTATTTTCCTTAATAGGTATTTGTATGGTTGATCAAGTCCTAACGTTGTGGTTTGCTTCTTAATTAGATTCCCAGATTGAGATTTGAGCCCGCGACCCTCAGATCACTCACCTCTACACTATCTTCCTCCTACTCTCTTTTATCAAAAGAAATAAATGACATACCGACGAATGTTAATATTGATTTCGACGATGTCGCTCGGGCACAGGCTTCTTAAATATAACGCGTAATAAACGAACGAAATATGTATGTGTTTCGATTGATATTTAATTACAGGTGACTGATATATTTCGGTTCAGTGGCAACTGTATAAAATGTTCACATAACACCCAAACGCTTGAAACTAATGAAGCATGGACCGAAAATACAAAAAGCTATTAAATTTGGAATTTCTTAACAAGACGGCTGATGTCCGAGTGCATTGAAGAAGAAGTCCTATGAAGAAGATCGAAGAATTACTGGTTCGAATTAAGACTTATTCTATGTTGGATATTTTCAATATAATCCACTGTAGTGTTGTTACCTGCTGTCGGAGTTACCTACGGCATTTAGTATGTGGCATGTGTGACACGTAACTCTTAGCCATTTCCATTTGACCAATCTCTTTCTCCAAATCACATCTCTTACGCCTATATATAATCCATAAATAAGCTTGAATATAAGTCATATACTAAAACTTTATCGTACAAATCATATTATTTATAAAATAATATAAGTATTATCAGAAATGGGCGTGGGTGACCGTGCTACGATCAAATAATCAAATAATATTGATATTCTAAGTATTGACGATGGAAAAAATATTTGTGTAATTATGTTTTCATAGTATTATATCGATATTCCATATAAATTTGTTTCAAAGTCACCAAAGTGCAAAAAAATAGGACAAGTGTTGTTTTTTAAAAACAATTAGCGTATGAAATGTTATGATATTTACTTTATCATAAGAAATTTCCGGCAACATCTGGAATATATACATTTTTAGCATAGTAAATCAATTAAACTGAAGAAATTAAGCTTAAGTATCATTACGTACTTATTTTAGAAAAAATAAGTACGTAATGATAGTTTAATCTTGGAATAAACAATACAACTGTTGTCATTGTATATGGTGTAAAACTGGGATTCTCCAAGAGGTTCAAAATATGTTGCCAGGGGGCCATCATAAATAAAAACTGTTTAGATGGTTGCCAAGGTATGAAAATTTACCTTTCAAGATACTATATATATATTGCCTGTGTTATAAGTACCAACATCATATAAGAATGACATAGGTATACAAAAACTTTGTACAATTTACCTATATTGAAAGAAAGTCACCAAACGCTATATTCTATGCATAGCCCCATTAGCCTCATACATTTATGCCCTCCAGAGGGTTGTCGTGCTTTTCGTGACCTTCCGCCGATATGTTTGACACTGTGTTCTCAAAGATCAACAGAGGTGTCCGAATACCACTGTTAACACTGTCTCTTGCTTCAAATATCTCTTTAAGCATTCTTTCTCTTTCACTCATTGTTTTGTCTCACTCCATTGTTTCCGTAACATCCTTTTTAGTATCTACCAAATTTATGTATTCCTTCATTGTGTGGATTCAGTCGGTTGGACCGATCCCATACATCCTCAGAACAGATCACATTACCACCACAGCATTCATTCTTCTTCAGTAATTACCATGTTTCCTTACTGTATAACTGCATTGTGTACGGCCAAACGTACGGTACCGAATTTTCACCTTATGTTTAAGCATACCGTCTTTTATTCATCTCTTTTAAATACCAGAATTTATCTTTCATAGTGGGAACCAATGCTTGCAACTAGCATACTGATGGCGCAATGCAACCAACACTGCATCATCTGCATACAAGTCAACTACTGTTACTGTTTCTACCACATGACGTTTGCCATTTTAATGTTTTTTTTTTTTTTTTCACAATAAGTAACAAACATATGTATATACATAAGTAATTTTAATCGTAATTAATTATATTTTATCTGAAGTAAAATTCACGTCAATTTATTTTGTAAAATTTTGTTGAGAAAATTAGGCCAAGTTCTTTCAACCGACAGCAAAGTTTTTATACTGATATTTATTTTATGTTAAACTTAGAGATAAGTTTTTTTTAAGTAAATTGTCCTTGTAGTTTGATAATTCCTCGACTAAACCAAATAATATTTTTTCATATAAATAAATTGCAAATATAATATTTTACTACAGAAATATAATAGCTTAGCACAGCTTTTTGTAGTCTTATAGAATTATTATCGTTTTTTAAATTTTAGATCAGAAAGAACATTGTGAAACATTATAAGAATTAGTTGCACTATTTAATCCAAGTTAAAAATGAAAAATTTAAATGAAATTTAAATGATTACAAATAACACTTAAAATATTTAAAGACATATACTTACATTTTCATCAAATATGAGCTTGTGATAGAGGATGGAAAAATCATCAAATCCAATTTCTCCTCTCTTGTTGGTGTCCACTTCTTGGAATATGTCTCTTAATTTGCTTGTGGATATTTTGCAGTTTATTTTTGGTAAAAACCCTTTAACTTCTTTCATGGTTATTCTAAAATAATAAGATTAATTAAAAATCCAATTTTTGTACAAGTCAAAAATACAAAAAAAAAAATTGTGTTAAAAAGTAATAAGCTAGCATTCACATTTTAATTTTATTAAAATGTGAATACACAAAATCTCATACAAAAGACATATATACTCACTTTTCATTAGCATTTTCAATAGAGTAGAACTCTTTCCTTAACCATCTCTCTATCTGCAGAGGATAAGAAGCATTTACAGCTTCTTCAATCAGAAACCACAACCCCTGTCTCCATGCATCACATTCCTTGTCAGTGGGAGCTGTAGATATCACACAATAAAAATACCTAACTAATCTCAAATCATGTCAACATGTAGTCATGCACTAATCTAAAAATATGACTGTTTAAACAACTTCTCGGTAATCAAAACTTTGATGGGATTCAATTTGAAATCAATGTTATTGCATTAATCTATTATTAACATGTGGCCATGACTTGTTTAATTGTTTACCTGCAAAGGAGGCTGACCGTAGCTTGAACTCTCCTCCATAGTATATTGTAAAGCATTTGGAATTCTCTAGCCTTTTGATCTCCTCTGGCCATCTCTCAAAGTCCTTTGATGACTTGCCAACTCTTACTTCCTTAATATCTCTAATGTCTAGAGCTCCTTCGAAAGCCTGGCGCTGTGGTGAGCCACTTCTGAACCAAATGACCTGATGCGTTTCACGTCGTACTGATAGAGTGCGGCGCTCTGGACGCTTGCGAGGGTAAAACTTGAGAACTGTGGACCCGCGCTCTATGTAAGAAATTAGCTGATCTGCTTCATGGATGAGGCGGTCGGTGCCACCGTTGTAGCAAACTGAATTCATGTCGGCTCCTCAAGGTGTCTCACGGTAGTGTAACAACGATATGCCGGCAAGGGCTGGCTGGTCAGTGATGCTTCTGCCGCTAGCCGCTCGCTACTGCCGCACCGCGCGCCTCTCTCACCCGACGCTCCCGCCAGCGCCTCGCTTGTTTGACATTTACAAGGCAAATTGGATTATTGATCGCGCGCGTATACCTATATCCCACCTTCAGCTACAGCGGCAGCGCGAACACACATTGTCAAAATGAAACTTGAATGATTTCATGAATAATTTACATGATGCAGCTTGTAATTCAAATGAATATCTCATGATAGCGTATATTAGAATATCTCATTGTGTACGTCGGGCTGTCGGTGCAGTGGACATTTTCTTGAAAGTTGTAAGATTCAGTATTGCCAGATCGACGTACGTCAATTACGTCAAGTCTCATTTATTTATTACAATAGTGCAATACTGAGATACTACACACTCTCGTCTGTCAATCAACATCTTTTTGCATTTAGCTAATGCAAAAAGTAAATGTTTTACAAAATATTTCAATATATAATGCGTAGAAAAAATATAATCTTTGTAAAGACTGTTTACTGTGTTTACTTAATAACATACATAGATCGCTAGCTCTTAAGGAACAGCAATGTGGAAATTCTTAAGTGAATGCTAAGATGAATGACGGTTATGTGCATATTGGGTATATCAAATTGCTTAAAATATTTACATTATTAATTTAATCACTACTTACTGCTTCTTGGACGATATGGATTTGAGTCGATTTCTTAAATATAAGTCAATTTATATTATTTCATCATATTTACTTTCGGAACAGTGATTAAACCTAGCCGGCACAAAGTTAAAGTTCAATATGACTTCAATGCGCATTATTGATTTTATCAGCCGGAGCAGGCAGCCAATCGGGATGCACTAATGATTGATCGCAAGCATAAATAGAATATTTGCACCTGCGCTCTATATCCCTAGCTTGCCTAGGATTTACGTGGGAAGAAGCTTCCAGCAAATTCAATTTGGTTCAATTTTATTTTTATTTGATGTTTACTTCTTTACACTGCCATATGAGCTTTAATAAAATAGTTATAAAACAGCTTGTACTTGATATATACATATTTTGAAAGTAAATGTATCTATCTATAGGTACTTAATAGGAAATGATATTCGTTTCAATATTTTCATTATTTTTATTTTGTAGATTTTTACGGACAATTTTTTTTATAGTTTACTATTTTTATTATAGTTCTAAAAATCACACTAAAGATATTAAATATTTTAACTGTGAATTCATGGCTTATTGTAGTTTGGTTATTACTAAGTAAAGAGCTGGCACATATTGTAATATTTGATTCATATGGGTTTGGTTCCTTAACGGCTTAGTAGCAAAAAAAAATTGGTGTGGAGTTAATAACTTGAAATAATAATATCAAAAACGGGATTTTTTAAGCAAATATAAAACTGTATCAAACAGAAACTACTGTCAACGTGTACTTAAGATCATGTCTAGCGAAAGCTTATAATAGTTGCCATATTATTCGCAAATGTTAAAAGTATTCTTATATTTTTAAATATATAAATATATATTTTAAATTCAAATTTGATCACCAATATAAACGAGTGCTAAGCAAAAATCAATCAACATATGTTCACATATCTTTTTATATATTTTAATGAGTTACTATGATAGTGGTAAATGAAATGTGCATGGTTGTACATAGTGTAGTTATTTATTTTAAAATAAAGGTTCTTCGCTCCTTTCACAACAGCCTACATTATTTTTTTTCATTAAACATTATTTTAAATTAGTCTTGAAAATATTGCAAAATGTACAATTTTATATTATTCCTTTTTGTGATCTTAATAATTGTAAATATACACTTAATTAAAAACTCAATCTATTTAATACACTTTAAAATGGCGTGAGCTACTATAATTTGACAGTATTAAGGTTTATAGCTCAGCTCATTTTCAAATTAATTTATATATACAAAAATATATATTTACAATTTTTGAAACATCAGATCAACGCTAGTGTGTGACATCTACGACAGAGAGTAAAGTCATTTAAATGTCTTTACTTACCAAGATAATTTTCAAAACAGTTATTACGAAGAATAAAGTATATTGTACATTCATGAAAATTACTAAGAATTAATTTTTTTTCATTATATGATTCAATGTAATTTGCATGTATATTTCACTTATCATATTAATTTTAATTGTGTTATAATTCATGAAAACTTTTACACTAATATAACAATCGATATTAAATTAATGTATTAATTTGAGTAATTAATCACTTTTAAATCTGAGTATTACTCTAAATATAAGACAACATTTTTACTATATAATATAATAAGCAACTTTTTATAATAAATTAAAAGATTACTTTTTTATAATTGTATATGGTAACATTTGTCAAAAATAAATTTAATTCATGATTTAATTCTTAGGAATAAATAAAATAATTAAAATAGTGTAATGCTTCCGAGTGATGTAGAATATCAACAATGGATTCTTCTGTTTTAGTACTTCGGCGTAACGACAGATTAAAAACGTTCATAGGCTGAATCTGATGGCAGAAAAATTTTGAATTAGCATATGAATAGAGAAATTCCAACAAAAATTTATAACAAAATGCATAATTCATAAATTATCAGTACAATAGTTATATTGATATTGTATCAATCATCTCAAAAAATATGTAAAACAAATGATGAACGGCTTTTGAAAAATCGTCTGGAGTGGAAAGTAGAAGGGTCTTACCTCCATCTCAATTTCGCATCAGAAATGGGTCGTGGGCAACAGACACTCTTAGCGTTTTTACTACTGACCTTCCACGAGCTTTTGCCGAAGAAGAGTATCTGGTTGGTCTATCTAGACGTCTCTTCATATATATTCTTCTCATATTCTTCATATTATAATGTCCTCCTTCTGGTACTCAAGCTGAAAAATTAACAGCGGAGTATTCCGCTGAAGATGTGATGTCAGTATAGTATAGTAACGGTATCTGTTAAATATCCATTGGTAACGGTTCCGTCCAGACATGTCTGGAAGGCTGCTGCCTCTGTATAACAACATCAACACTCATGACCATGAATTGCCTGACGACATCGTCCTCTCTTCCTGGCCTGGCATCATTAGTAGCTGATTGTCGGGCGGAGGTATTTACCAAAAAGAGACAAATTGCTTATTAAAATTATTGTGACAATGAAACCAGCCATTTGGAATATTATGTTATGTTCTTGGGCTTAGGTTCTTGATTAAATATTAAAATATAGACTAGTTGTAAAAAAACACAAAAAAGGCAATAATCCTTTAAGAGCTGTGTCTGCTGTGTGGTGGGGTGGATACCTGTATGGGTACTCACCAACTGTAATGTAATAACTGCATCTACTGATTTAGATAAGTCCTGGAATAAATTTGGGGGCTGGTCAAATATGTAAAGGTAAGTACTACGTGTCTATTCAACTAAATGTTCCAAGGCGGCGTTTATATTAGAGATTCTTCATTTATTGAATGGAGTATTATAACAACAATTTCTCGCTTATACCTCATTGTGTAAATATGACCTAGACGATGTCTTCCCCCATTATTTCCGCTTATCCTAAATCTGCTGTTAATACGATAGCCTTCCTCATGAAGGCCCCTCTCCCCTTAATATTCAATATTTGTTAATGTTTGTGTTTAGTCCGTTAGGCAAGTATATTAAATATAACGTAGCTAACTTATAATCTAACATCCATGTAAAATATTAAAATATTATCTATTACTAATCTATTACGCTGTGTACAGGAGGAGGAGTTGGATAATATCGTGCCTCCAAAAATATGTGCCTATCAAAATCAAAATATTTTTAATTTAGTTAAGCTAATACAAGGACATTTATACATTTGATTTTAAATTGTAGTATGATAGTTATGTGGGAGATCTGAAATTCCTAGTGGATTTTTTTTCTCCATACGTACACCCTTATACCGTGTCTATCGTTGTTCTCCAAATAATTTTGAATATTTTACGAACAAGCAATAACTTACGGCTGGCTATAAGTTTCATAAGTTTACAAAAACATTTACTAAAAGCTGAAATTGTATTGAGCTTATAAAGTCCAAGATTTCTTTTCAAGAAAGAATAAACCCGACACGACAATTATTTTTATCAGAAATACTCGAAGATGCGATACGATCGCTGCTCCGAGCAAGCTGCATGCTGCATGCTGCATTTAGTTTTTGCAAACCATTTATGTATGGAACTTTGAGACGCGAGTATTATCCAACTCCTCCCTATACTGTAAATATTTGTTATTTTGATGTTTGCGATGGCGGTTTTTAGCTGGATCTCCATCGTCATGTTAATTTTAAAAAACACTGTAAAAGACGTTTTTCTTATTAATTATTGTTAATATACTAATACTATAGTATAGTTCAAAGTATTTAAAGAGGTTATATATAAAAAATATAATGAAATTTCAAATGCTAAAGCGGCCGCGACGTCATATTACGAATTCTGTGTGTCCATTGCTGTGTAAATGTGTGTCCATTACTAAACAGATATAGAAAATTAAAAAAAAAACCAATACGACAAGTGTGGGATGGACCAAGGTGGCAACGAGCTGGTCCATTGCGCCGACACCGTCCTTCCTAGTCATGTAGTCACTTGTCACAGTACACACCGTCCACCCGAGCCCGACGTGGCTGACGAGCTGTAAGCTATGAGCTGATAGCTAATACTTTAAACAACATGTCGTCACTCGTCCACACCATACCCTTGTTATACACCTAGAAGTAATACAACGATTAAGCATGTGATGTCAGCCAGGATATTCCCAAATAAAATACGCAACTTTCATTTTAATAGTTGATTTTATTAGAAGAAAAAATGTACATTTATAATAGAATTAATAATAAAAGTTATTACTGGATTCCTAATACAATTTAACTTTACGCGGAGCTCTAAACTTGTAAGTGATATCTCTACTACTGTATTGAAGTGCATCAAAGTGGGAGGAAATATTTACGATCATGTAAGTTGATTAAATATTGAAAGTGAACCTACGACTACAGTGGGGGGACTATTGCACAATTCAGTACCTCCTGCTTCGGGACTATCCAGGAACGAATAGCTGTGGACGTGCCGATATAAGTCTGAAGCGGAACCCGAGAACCCACTCTGAACAGGGGAGCTCGCGTCTAAATGAGATCTCTTCACGACGCTACATCGTTGTAGTCTTAACTAATCAGTACGCATAGTACGTGATATTTGTGATACTTGTAAATATAATATATGAGAAAACTGACTACATAAAAATGTGGCCGTTCCACTATGTTTGCACACTACTATTGCAACATAGACTGCCCGCTGCCTGGCTACGGTTACTGTCTACTTCTAACACGTATACGACGACAAGGAATAAATATTTATGGATGGGGCGAGCGGGCGACGGCGACGGCGCCGGTCGACGGGCGGTGGCGGCATTAGGCGGGCGAGAAGTTCAAGCAGTTGCGATCCACACGCGCCGCGTTCATCACCTCATCGAAGGCCGCGTCCAGGCAGTGCTTCAGCTCGGCGTACGACACCACGAGCACGCTCTGCTCGTCGCGTGACATCAGTTCTACCTGCTCACACCAAGGCGCTTTGAATACACACACCGAGACAACATATGAAGCCACTGTCGTCACCAGCCACCTGACAGTAGAACACAGTAATATGCCACTTCTGGAATCACTACTACTTGAGATGTTGTCAATTTTGTATTAGTGTGAGTATATAGCTAGAGTGCACGCAAGACATCCAAATGACAATTCGACATTGCGTACTGGGGTAGTACCCAACCATAAAAAATTAGTAATAAGTATATAGTAAAAGTAAATGTTAGCAATTACAAAAGAATAACTTTAGCATTATTTATTCGTAGCCGTTGCGATGCGTAAGCGACTCTAGTATTCATTAATTTGAATAAGCATAAAGACGCGCAGGCCCGTCTCGCATGAATGAGTTCTGTGCGCTTGATGTGTCGTGTTACTGCATTCTACTTTGTGCCGATATCATTGTGGGCGGGCTCCCGTAAGCAGACGTTTTTGAGTCACTACTACGGTGTATTAAACTGGTCGAACTCATACATATCGGTAACTGATATTTATAGGTCCGACTTTAAACCCAAAAATGTCTTGAAGGCCACTTTGGTGTGTATTATCAAAAATGTTAATAAGCTATACGATATATACTATATAGTATATGTAGTGTGTATAGTATATAATAACATAAGGCAGGTGAGTCGGAAATGATATCTGGCACGCGTCCCGTTGGATGGTGGCGACATGGCTCAAGACACGACATCCTCATGATATTACGTGTCCTCGATCTGAAGTGGGGACCTGACGTCTGCGCAATCATGCAACACTATAGATAGAAGCAAGCGCCTAACCAGCACACGTCAGGATTGACTGATTAATTAAAATTAAATTATTATTGTAATGGACACAAAAACATGTATCTTTAGAGACACGACGACACATTAATATTCATGAGGATTTTCGCATTGCGGGCAACACACTGACATAAATATGTATATATATGTATATATATATATACGTATATATATATATATATATATATATATATATATATATATATATATATATATATATATATATATATATATATTAATACTGCAGGAACATCAAGGTGCAAACGCCTTCTCTAGTTCTCATCTCTTGTTTTTTTCTGAGCTCACATAAATTTTCGACGTACGTCGTCATACTATTTTTAAAAACCGACCAACAGAATACGAGTATTTGTTAGTATTTCTGATTTTACTTTGTATGCATTCACTGGTTCTTACCGCAGAAGTGCTACTAGCGTCTAATGCTTTAATAAGCCTCAGGCATTAGTAGCTCTTTTAGTTGTAGTAGGTAGTTTGCAAATTTGATATATATATATATATATATATATATATATATATATATATATATATATATATATATATATATATATATATATATATATATATATATTTCTTCTTTCCCCAGTCTGCATGCATAATTACGTTTGTCAAAGAACAATACTCTCATCTAAATCCCATTAATAGCAGTTTTACTAAAACCGCAGTATTATAAAATAATAAAATATCTGAAATACACAAAATTATATAATATACACAATATACATACATATATAAAAAATAATATATATATGAAACAAACAATCTAATAAACATTTATTTGTCTCACATAGGCGTAGCTATGATATTTAGACAAAAGTAATTATTTGCTATCACATAAATGAAAGGAGAAAATTGCAATTTCCACACTCGAGGTGATAGTCGTCAACCTGTAATTACTCGCGGGGCGTCTGTGCGCCCCACAGATACGATGAAAACGAATTCGGTAAATTGGAAAAAAAATTAATTCCCTAAACAATAAATAACATGACATATCCGTTGAGCTGGTTCGACCTCCGCTCGAGACACGGATGTATATCTCGGTGTGGTAATTTTGGCGAGTAATTAAAGGTAGCATATAGTTACGTCTATGTAAGTAACACTCGTAGGTACTTTTTTTGTATTAACTGGAATATAGATCACCTTTTTATATTTATTGTATCTATTTTTGTGCCACAACGCGTAGTCTCTCTTGCGAAGACGCTTTAGAGCTACTTTCTAAATGTGGCAAGAAATAATACAAACGTATTAATGGAACTATCCCTTACTGAAACACATATGATAAATCGGGAAAAATTAAATTATGCTATATATGTATATATAAATAAATTAATACAATAATTATATATATATATATATATATATATATATATATATATATATATATATATATATATATATATATATATATATATATATATATATATATATATATATATATATATCATAAAATAAACTATTTAAACCTAATCTTTAACTAATATTATTGTACACCCTAATTTTAAATATCGATTTATACGATTAACAATTTGAATCAATTTGGAATTTAATAAAAATATCGAGTCATGATTTGTTGTCCTAGCTGTATCCTAACTTTTTTTAAATCGATTCCACACAACTTATTACCTAAGCCAGAGCTCAAAGTGTAATTCTAATTCTATATTTATTGCACCCTATATATTAAAATATTTTATTGTCTATGATATTTATAAAATATTGGCGCGAAGCGACGGACCCTTTAGCACCTAACGCTAAGCTAAGCTTTATAAAAACTAGTCTTATTATATAAATTGATGCGAAATAAATTGCACTAACTTAGATCTAAGCATAAAACCAATGCCAAGGTATGGATCAAGAGATAATTGGATTAGTAGATATTAATATATGGATAGGTAATACCTATTTACCAAATTGAGATTGAGTTAAATACCTACTAAAATAATGAACTTATCAATATTAATGACTAAAAGCTAAGTATAAATGTGATCTAAATAATAACTTCTAACACTAGAGATATATTTGAATTACAACTATCCTATATTACCTTATACTACCCTATATATATATAGAGCCTATATATATAAATGCGAGACAGCAGTCGCAACGACGTGACGTCATATGGCCTTATCTTAAAATGTCAACTGATCAGCGCAACGTTTGTATATAGTTTATTTATAACCAATATATGGTCATTTGCTTTTATACTTTTATGACCAACTGACGTCACGCAGAGCAATATGGCGACTCCGGCAAAGTTGCAGGAAATAAAAAAAAGAGGAAATTAAAAATTTTAATGCACTTATCGATAAATGTAAAATCTAACCTAACCTTACCTATCCTAGCCTATCCTACCTCTTGTTCCATAACATAACCTAATTTAAATTAGCCTATACTATGTACTTAAATTACTAAGCTATATTTAAATTTATCAAATTATTTTATATACACACACACATATATGTTTATAATAAAATTGTATTTTTTTATAAAACGTTGAATATTTAAAAGCTGTACTCGAAAAGATAAACTTTTAACTTGCAATAATTCGTTAATAACGCGAAAGAGAGAATTATAATTGCATTATGAACATATATAAATGGGCAATTGGACCAAAATTAATATGAATATCTAACTGAATTGAATATAATACAATAAACTAAACTTACAAGTCAATGAGAGTATATAACCTACCTTATGAGGAGAACCTCCGTCCAGGTTGTTCAGGGCATTGGCAACATGGGCCTGGTCGATCCAGGGCCTGCCGTCATTCGTGACCGAGTGGAATATATAATCTCTAAAGAGCTTTAGCATATATCTGTCCCCGGTTTCAGACCAGGTCGGGTCCATGTTCATCCTAGAAGTGTTCGATATACTTAACACGTTAAATTCTCTATGTGTAAACTAAAGCAAGCAAACTAAATATAAATGAGAATAAAATAAAATAAAATTCATTGAAACATTGAACATTACAGCACAATATGCTTTAATTAATAACTGAAGAGAGAAACGTGAGAAACGAAGTCTTTATATGGCTACTAGTGTTCATTTGTATATATTATTCTAACAGCCGGTCTGTTTCATGACCAAAAATTTAATTTAAACTATAACTATTAAACTATTACCTATTAAAATAACTATTTAAATAAGATTGTGAAAATAAAATATTTAAAATCAATAAGACAAAGCTATCCAACATTCAGCTATACTAAACACATACTCTGGCCGTTCATTGACGATGCCCAGCTTGACCAGGATGCGGAGGAGACGCCCATTGTCTATCTCCCTGGACAGCTGGTCTTCAAACGCATCGGCACGACATTGGAGAGCTTCCACCTAGTGGCAAGGACCATCAAAGGGCAGAGAACTGAATGTTTAGACACTCCTTTCTCCTTTCTAGTTGGTATGTTAGAGGCATTACTACTAGACTTATGTATAGTATTTTAATACATTACCTGTTAACTGAAACTGAATATATTCATTTATAACTAAAAATAAAATCTAAGATTTATAAAAATATCTTAATTTCTAAATGAATTCATATATTTCTAAAAATCCCTAAAAATATTAAATGATAACGTAAATATTTCATTAATTATCACAAGCAATATTCGTATTCGTATTACTTCATAAGTACCTGTGTATAGAACCGTGCTCCAATCATCGGCATCAGATCACAGATGGAGCGACGCGTGTTCGTCGGAGATATGAGATACCTGTTTGTCAGGGAAAATACTTTTACGGGTGCACCCGTGGAGCTTATTTGTAATGTTGCAATATTTTAAATCATATATTGTACTTATTGTAATATGTCTTTATTATAATAGACATGATAACACCACAAATACGTCCGATTATTAAATAAGTACTTACATCACAAAATTCTTGAAATCCGGGGAATACGTCCTGGTAATGAGATCTAGAGATGCTGTCATATTGTCGCAATGGACGCTGCGGCACGCGAGGGCTAGCGTGAGGCGACCGAGGGCACCCAGGTCGTCTTGTTGAGCCTGAATTAATTGTTCTTTGACCTTGAGTGTCTATTATCTTAATTCTGAATCTTAATTAGGCTTTCAACAAAACCTTACTGGGTCCATAATAGAGGGCTCTTTGTGCAAGAATAGAACACGTAAAAAATAATTTTCATTAAATAAAACTTGTACATACGCATAATTTGTCTATACATGCGTCACAAATATTAAATATATTTTTTCTGGTCATTTTCTATACCTATAAGAAGTTGTTCTTAATACGATTCCAATATTTCCTATAAATATAATAATCAATGAAGACAGATGTGTACCAATGACTTCATCATAATAACCTATATACAAAACACAATAATTTAAATTTTACTGTATTTAATCTAATGTTATAATTCCTAAGTACTAATTAACTTTTTAAATTAAATCTAAAACGTATGAAACTTCCTAAAAAAATTAACCGTAAACCTTGTACCTCGGTATCCACAGCCAGTCAATATTAATTATTTATTTATAATATTGACTGGATCGCCATCCAGACAGAACGCGAGATATCGTGACTTACGGCGTACCCTGGGGGAGGCCTACGTCCAGAAGTGGACTGTTATAAGCTGATAATGTAATGTTATTTATTTAGCTTCACGCACCTAGCAGGGTAGGCAAAGGGAACCGTAGGTTGAAGACCTAGTGTTAAGACATTCCATTCCCTACTTTCCGCCTTTCGAGGCATTGCGTGTTGAGTGGCGGAACTCAACGCCGCGCTTTGGCTTATTGCCAGTGCGAAGAAATTGGAAATAATTTTTTCTGGTCTAGTGAGAATCGCATCCGCAAACCGTTGCGTATACAGGCAGACGCTGTGCCTCTGCGCCACGACGGTCCAGTCAATATTAATCTTTATATAAACTTTTGACGTGTATTTTTAACAATAAATAATATAAGCGAACTTAATATTTCTTATTTCTTAAAATATTTATTGATTTTTTAGAATATTATAAATTTGAAGTTATATTTTGAAAAGGAGAATTATGACAAACTTGTCCTTGGACCTGAAGTGGTACAGAGTGGAGACAGTAGTGGATTATTAGAGAAGGAACAGCAGCTATTGACGTGGCCCCTAACAGCTATATTAAATATGAGTTTAGCTATTTATATGCATCTTGATAAAATGTTTTTTATATTTATTTATTTGATATTAGATTATTCATTATTTTGCAGTTATTATTTTTGTCAAAGTTTAATATTGAATATTTATAAAACGATTCATAATTGATAGTAAGTAGTAGCAGTTTGATTTTCATTCATATCATTTTGCTTATAAAAAAAAAACAAAGAATAATGAATTATATATTTTAAAATAAATTGATGCAAATATTTACATTTTGAGACGGAGAGAGATTGCCTCATTTGTGACAAGATTGGATCTAGCTCAATTAAGCTCCGAACTAGGAGAGATATTGAATGTAACAAGTTACTTATATTAGGTACTCACTTGTACATCAACGCCGAAATCTGATTTTGCAGAAAGAGCGGATGGACTGTCACATTATTTGCATATAATATACACATATAATTATGTTTGTGAAGTGTTATATATTTTTTTTGTGCAATAAAGTATTACTATTATTATTATTATTTGTATGCTCGCGAATTTGTCTACGTACATTCAGTATGTAGTAAATATATTTCTTGTGACGAGTGTAAGCCTGCCAAATCCATTTTTGGTCGTTACAAACATTTACTTATAATAGGAAAGAAAAAAATATATATCCAATCTAAGAAATACAACCACTGTCAGTTTCGACGTTAAATCGAAAAGAAAGAAAGAAAAGGCGCGATAAACAAAACTGTCAAATTCATGGCCTTAAAAGTTTGCGGCTAACTTCGTTAAAACCGCCATTTTGTATGGAGTTTTGACGACGGCATGTGTAGTTTTACAAAACAATTCAATAGTTCGGAATTACTGTTGCGAATACAAGTTTGGGGACTTAAATATAGCAAAGGTATATATTTATTGAATATAGAAAATATTTCCACTTAAAACTAATATTGTAAACATATTGGAGTTAGCAATTTCTCTATTTAAGAAATAACAAATTTATTTGTCTTAGCAGTTATTATGTATAGTAAGTATAAGTATTTTTAGCTATTTATAACAGTTTATAAGCTTTACATCTTGCCTTTTATATGTGCTTAATATTACTTGCTTAAAAATAATTTGTCGCATTCATGAATTATGCTAGTCACAAGCAAGTACTAAAATGTTAGATGTCATCAAGGATTCATGGGTGGAGCCAAAATATATTGGATTTATGTACAAGCACAGAGGATCAAGAAGTAAACCATCTAACACGCAAATTTCTGAAGCATCTTTAGTTTACAATGTTGAATTTATGTTATATATGAACGTATGTTACGTTTGTTTGGATGGATCAGAATAGTATTAATTTTCATTTATTGATACATTTTCATTTATTCAATTTTTTTGATTTCATTTATTCTAATAATAATATTCATACACAATAAATCGTTTTACCTTTGAAGTCGCACTCGCCTAACTTTACCGCTACCTCCACCAACATTACTAACAACACTGTAGCAGGAGATACAGATAGCAATATTTTGAGTTCATCAATCAATATATCTTCTCAAATAGAAGATCTTATTACAGTTGAAAGTATACTAGAAGGTTTAGTGTCATATAAAATTAATTCAGACTCGGAATCTGACTATGAGAGCTACCCAGAGAAAATTTCAAATCAATAATCTAATTGGTTTGCTAAAAAAATGGAAATTTAAGAGAAAATGGAAAAAAGTATTATGGAAGAAAAAAAAAGAAAAATGGAATTACGAAGTACCAAGAAAGCCTAGGGTAAATGAGAGCAGATGCCAATGCAAAGAGAAGACAGGGTCTTTAAAACGTTAAATTTTTACAAAAGGAGAATATTTTCAAAGATTATAAGAGTATAAGCTGGCCAGAAAAAAGTATACATTAATAGTGTTGTGACATCTTTACATGTTCAGTGTACCTAGGGGAAGAACAAGTGATGGTGACTCAATAGGAGCCCAGCCTTTGTTTTACTATTTGAAAAAAGAGGATCAACTAAACAACTTTGTTTGTGCATACAACAACTGCATACTTATGCAGAACTATGTTTTTAAAAACGTTAAAAAAGTATTGAATTGACAAAGTAAACAAATACCAGTGTCTAGAAGAAATAACAAAGTTTTAGATCCTATAGAAATAAGAAAGTCTCCTTCAAAGCCCTTTGAATTAGAACGCCAAGAGCTGAGATTTGTTTTTGTATCATTGCCAGCCGTAGAGTCACTCTACTGCCGTGCTACTACAGAAGTTACTATTTCTATTGCCAGAATTGCGATAAAAGGATCTTTGTATGACTTTTAATAGATTAGTGTAAAATTCGTAACGTGTGCGTTTTGTCCATATGTAAATGTAGATTGTATGATGTAGATGAAGATTATCTAGAACATCAAAGTAAGAAAGAAGAAGCTCGAGCAGAAAAATCAAGAGATAAAGCTTAAAGCTGATGAAAGTGTCGTTTTCACGGTAGACTATATATACACCTAAGTCACAAATTAGCAGTCTTTACTACAGAACAAAGCTCCAAATACACAATTTTGCTTTTTATAATTTACAGAACAAAGCTGGCTATTGCTATTTATGGAATGTAACTGAAGGTGGTGTTAATTCTGAACAGTTTGCACCTATCCGCTAGGTGCACGACGGTAGCGCCAACTAGCGGTTACAATTATGTCGGACATTCAAATGTCAAATGGTTGGCATTTAGTACGAATTGTACGTAAACAAACAATAATTATATTGAAATAGCGTAATTTACTAAGATTTTATTCGATTACGTAAACCTAAATTGTCGTTAATACTGATGATCTTTTTTTATTTTCAGTCTAAAATACCACAACCAGTAAACTTCGGGTAATATACACGAGTTTTTTTTTTTTTTATGGCTGACTTTACGGAAAATAAATAGACAAATATAATCGAGTAACGCATTTCACACATATTGCAGACGATCTTTTATAACTGTGATAACATTAATAATGCAGAATTTTTGTATTTTCAATTTTTGTGTAATTTAAATAGTGACATTTCGTCCGACAGAGTTTCCTTTTTTAGCCGCGGCGAGCGCTGCGATCGATTCGTGTTCTCCCACCTCCTACTTCGCACCCAGCGAATACGGGTTAGTTAGATAGAGGACAAGGTTTTAGGACATAATGTAGAAGAAAATTTTTAAAAGTACTTACTAAAGAGAATTTCGTTTTGTTTCAAAATATTATGATAACTAAACAAACATAGAGACTTCGGTTAATATCAAGACTGAAATAATGTTCCTAAGCTAATGTATAAAAATATTACTTTAACATACCTTTAAATTTAAGAATAAAACGAAATTACTTTGTTTAAGTGCCATAATACTATAAGTGAAAAACTGTCAAGTACTTTATTAAAATTGTTAAATAATTATTAAAGCCTGCTATGTCACAAAGTAATAATTAATAAAATACTATTAAAGTGACTTATCTTAAATTATTAAATTAAGTTATATTGAAACTGTTCTTATACATACGTTTTTAATTTTTTTGGATTATTATGTCGTTAGCAGGCTTACACTCTAAGACGACGATATGAATAAAGTGTTAGCGGTCATTTGACAAAAGAAAAAAACACATCAGCATGCTCTCAACGCAAAATCCCACCCCTCCAGTCTTCACTAACTTTATTTGTTTTAATGTGTGAAAATATATAAATAATACAATATTTCAGCGTGCGAGTTGCGATGTCACGTCAAACTCGTGACTAGTCACTCCGCTGTCCGCACACCTCAGTGTGTGAATAAACCGATTGAACGATCACTATATTAGTTGATGTTGTATGGCGACGACAGCTCGCTACGAGTATGTATGAAGCGGCACGTCCGGTCCGCTTTGTAACGGACTAGAAGTCCCAAACAAAATTAATTCAATGAACACAACATCCAAAAAAGTACTATTGTATCAAATATTGAATTGTTTAACTTTAAAAGTGCACACTATATACGATATATTCATTAATTAGTATATTAATATAGTAATATTTTCACATACGAGATTTGTAGAATAGCCAGCAGTCAGTTCTATCGTAAGATGTAATTATATGTCTCACATCGTTCTATCTAACATTTCTATTATTTATAATTTTCGTAATAAGATTGTTTAAATAATCCAGTGTCTGTTTATATTCATTATCATTATTTTTATATATTTTTTTGCTGATCGTACTTTTTGTTATGAACCAATTTTAAATTTAATCATACAAGAAAACAGTGAATTTTGTCTCAAGAATCATAAAATAATTGTAGTCATTCCTGCTAGATCCAGTCACTAGGAGATATATAATTGTAGCTTGTAATGTTATTATTTTTTCTCATTATTTTAAACCAAATATTTTTCGCGAAATACTAGTAAATTAAGATTACAGTTACTGTGCAAACATTAACTATTTACTAGGTATAACATGGACATATTTGCTGTAAAATTTTTATTTTCCCTTGTTCTTCTCATTTTTAAGTAAATTGTTGTTAAAAATTGTTGTAGGTAACACCGGCCATTTCTTTTTTCAAACGTTTACTGTCTGAGCTTACAACAATATATTCCAACAGTTTTTATGAAGATTTTTATTAAGATTGCCCCTGGATTTCGAGATTACAATCTACAATTTTTACAGTTTACGACATTCCACTATTAATACTATTCCCAAAAATAACACATAAATTATCTAACAATTCTACTAAGTGTGTCTATAATTGAATACATACCCTGGCCACATCTTCTTGGGCGCCCATAGCGTCTACCACACCGCACCATGCTAAACGGAGGCGGCACCCGTTCATGATCACTTTAGTAGGCTCCAGGGTCCTAGCCATTATAACAGAATAAATCAGATAGATCAATCTTGGTCCACGTCTCTAGTGGCCACTCTTTCGAAAAGTGTTGGCTAACTAAGCTAAACTTATTAAAGCGTGTTGCATGTACTTATATAGTTACATTACACATACTATATTTCACTTTAAAGTGTTAAAAAACCAATACATGGTACGAGGTCAGTAATGAGTACTGACCGGCAAGCCAACCCGCTGGCGTGTATTGTCCTGAGAGCAGCTGTGAGCTGCACCACCGTCGACCACAGCACCGGTTCCGGCAGCAGGGCACCGCAGGCCACCGCTCGTAACATTGCGTTCTTCTGTTAAGTCGATATATACACATATATTTGAAGAAATAGCGTGTTTTAATAAGCAGCATATTGGGTAAGTCAGAGTGTCATGTCGTATTAGTTGTGGGCTAAAATCATACACATTTATTTTAAATTCCAGCTATAACCTCTGTTTCAAATGGATAAATTACATTTGTGTGGAATAGACCATTTATTACACCACACAAATTGTTGAATGTAACGTCTGTCATACCAGGGGGATCATTGAACCAGGGGAGCGACGCCGTGAGTCAAAGCTAGTGCAAAATTATTGTGTATAATTTTAGATGTTCATAGTTTAGTTGTTTATCAAATCGAATTATAATAATATATTCTACTATAGAAGGTACTGTAGAAGTAGGCCCACCGTGTGCGTATAAGGACGAGGGGCGTCCGGGTCCGAGGAGAAGGGGTCGTGGAAAGCGCCGTTGGCCTCCGTGCCAGTGCCCGGCGGCATCCCGCCCAGGTACTTGCTCATCACAGTAATTGACGCTGGGTGGTATTCGTATATCAGTACCAGGGCTGTGGGCGTACAAACTGCATTACTATCATGTCACACTTTTGGGCATGTCTAAATACGAATATTATTAATACGAATAAATATTTTAGTTTTGGCCTGATGGTAATTTTATACATATACAATGACGATATAAATGTCATTAATAATGAACTAAAATGTAAACTAAATGTGTTGGTTAGGAGATTCAAACACATAGTAAGACCCTGCCTCATTGGTAGTTCTATAATAAATAATATATATACACATATAGACATCATACGTTTTAAAATACTCCTAAATACTCGTGAACAATTTCTTAAGTGAATATCATTTCCAACATCATGTCATCGCTACAGTAGATCTACCTATCTGGTAGATACGAGTAACTCTCCGAGCTGTCAGTTCGTTCGTTCAATATCTAGGAAACTGTTTCATTTGCTGTCACATTTCCATCGCAGCGACGTTTTCGATTTCCGTTGGAAAATCACATTTACGTCAGAGACAACTAGTAAATAGTTTATAAAGACAGAATATTGTTATTATTACGTAGGCACTGTGACTGCATTGGTTTATTGCCGCTAATTGCAATGAAAGCTACTTACAATGATCTCCAAACTCTTTGGTGGTGAACATCCTGTACAGCCTCACTATGTTGGGATGGTCGAGACTCCGCCACACATCCATCCGCTTTTCGCTTGCCACACTGACGCCGTGGATGCGCCGCATCGCGAAGTACTCGCCCGTGGTTCGGTGAGTCACGCGGTACGAGGTCGTTAGCGTGTGAGGTCCCCCAACCTCCAGAGGCGTTAGGTCGCCATATACATCTACGGTCTCGGGTAGATCTAATCAGAATGGGTGATGGTCAATTTCAAAGCAGAATGTGATACAAGAAAATGAATATCGCAATATCACGATAACAGTAAATACTATAATTTCTCAGAAAAACCAATCACATCGGCGGACTGTAAAAGCGATAATTACAGGTTCGATTCCCACTCTGGAGAATGATTTATTTTATTTAACTGCTCTCTGCGTCAAAACGAAATGTCTCGAATTGAGAAGAGTCTATTGTTTATATAAATATGTCAAGACTGAAAATACAACAGTTCCTACTGCGCCATGATGCCGCAGACAAATTCAATCTCCCCACTTAAAGCGATAAAGCTAACGCCCCGTTTTGAACGAGATGAGGCGGTCTCGTGTCAGCATCAACGCATTGCAGCTGATTGCAGCTGACGGCGCGTAATTACATTAAGGCGCAAGGGGATGGCTTCACGTCCACACATATTAAGATATTACGTATGTGTGTGTGGGTATCGGCAAAGCTTCATGTGCTTAGAGCTTAATATTAATATAATTGTTCCATTTTGGTACGAGTAATGTTTTATATTGTGAGTACACGTACACATTGTACAGATAGAGGATGGTACAAGCTAAGACACTCCGTTCTACAATTGTTACATTACAAATTAGAAAGCTCTAATTTAGCCCGCTGGCTCACGTTTGATTTTTATCAATAATTACAAGTCACCAGTTCACTGAATTGCGTCAATATATTCTAAATAAACGGAAGCGTTTAACAGTCAATATGACACTTTAAAAATAAGAACGTCTATTTACTTTGTGGTATATAATAAACAATTATTATACAATAGTAGGGAGATATTTATACAAATTATTCCGCTGGAATAAGCTTTGTTCAAATTTATATACTTAATATTTTAGTTTCTTCATCATGACATGACACTTAAAAAATATATTATAATAATGGTAAGTAACTCACCCTGATAATATTTCGTATCTGGCATTAGGAAAATATCTCCGTTCTTGTTGTAGATTTCTTCCCTGATGGTATCCGGGTTGTAGAACGTGGGTGCCAAGCCTTACAGGACAACACAATAACAAATTTATATTTATTATAAGAATATATCTTACTGTATATTAACATAATTTAAATCCACATTTAGCAGATACTCATTAACTGTAATGGAGGACAATATGAGGATGAAATGTTTCAAAATTTGTAGTAATCTGATATAACTCATTACGTCATTTGATATTAACTCTGACAGTCTAATAAATAATAATCTACATATTAAACAAATAAATAAAGGAAGCCCTAATAAAAAAAACAATAGCAAAAGCATTGCAATCACCGTAGACGGTGCCACAAGACTTCTAAGCTTCATCGAGATTTCAAGTAAGAATGATAGTAATTGTGCAAGTTGTTCCTTTTAAGCCGGCGGTATATTAATTATTCACCGATGATATCGTGATGACGGCTACTGGGGGAACTTTGACAGGTAGCTTGCTTTGACGAGTCGCATTTCTTATATGTCGCCTTGTACGATAAACAAGTTCACGTGCGCTTTCCTCATTATTTAATTCTCATTTCTTTTTTTTTTTCAATTTTTAGTATTTAGCTGTAAATTTTCGTTGTTGTTGATCCCTATATATCTCCCTAGATTACAGACACACACACATTAACGTGGCACAATTTGGTGGGTCAGTGTTAGTAGTATAGGTATGTAAAATTGTCACAATGTCATCAATGGCACTGGTAAACTGGACTTGTCATTCCCACCATACATTATAGCCGTCTGACAGTAAACGACCCTAAACGAGTCACTATTCCGGCCTCATTTAAAGGGTCTGCCTTCCGACTTCACTTACTCCACTTTGCACGGCCTTGAGCATCCTCAGTGTTTAGTTCATTGGCCCTCCATCACGACTTCCAGCCATCGCTTTCTTAGGCGTCCGGATGGACTAAATCCATGGCCTAGTTCATACGCCGGGCGCAACGTGGCCATGTACCATCTAGGGCGACGATCTTAGAATAACATTGTTCGATTCCGTGACGCGAAGTGCCTGAGTATGGTAAAATGATACTGATCAGCATTCAATGCCGTATCTAATATACAAAACTGGTCTGATCATGGTATTGTATGTCAGTCCCATGAATTTCGGCGGTATTCTGCGGTCACAGACCATACTAGTAAGCTACCGCCATTTGGTCCAAGAAGCGATAATCTGAAGGATCCAAAGTATCTGAACTTAGACTTTCCGACCTAGTCGGACTGCTGGTCCAGGACCTAAATGGATAGAGCTTGTGACCGAGATCCCTCAAACCATGTACTCGTACTTGATAGTCCATTCGGCTCTCGTCAATGACTGCTATGTAAGCGGCATACATCATCAGCCACAGAGGTAGTATCTATCACTATATTAAACAAAACCGCATTAAGTGCTGAGCCTTGATGGACTTTTATTGTAATCGAAGTCATTTTGTGTCCCTTTAGATACACTGACAAGGCACACAGTCAAAGGCCTTCTGCAGAGCTCCGTTCTCTCTGTAGGTCTCCTTCAAAGTTTTGAGGGCAAATTGACCATCGTAGGTGCGTCCATACGATTTATATATTATAATTAATTACTTTATATAATGGTATATGTTTTTAATATTACATACACGTTAATTTACGATATAATAAACTATTGATTATGGCATGGGCTCTAAGTCTTAAATGGAGGTATAAAAGACATTTCCCGTAAATACACAATTTCATATTGTGTATTTGCTGAGGCTGACGGCCGTAACGTTAGAGGAAGATCATTTACGAGAATATTCAATCTACAAATATCTAAGTAATAATGAAATGAAAGCTTAATTCCATATCGTTACTCTATTTTTATAACAAAAGATATATCGTCTTCCACTACTTAACTAATAAAGGGGGGATATTGGTTCACACTTTTCTCTACTCGTTATAATTTCCAACTCAATACCAAAAATAATCACCCTGAGATAACATTTACATTTCGAACCTTGCCAAGTAAGGTTCGTAAAGAACTAAACCTTAAACATTTTGTAACTTGTTATATTATATTAGTCCGAAGATAAATAGGAGAATTCTCTAGAGGAATTTGAATAAAACATCGCATTATTAGCCTAATGTAGATAACATATAAATATACAGCACAGAGGCAGTTTTACGCTTTAACGATCATAGGCCTTAATTTCTCGCACAGTAAAAAAATATATATCCTCGTTAACAAACTCTCTATACAGAGTCGCTACGAGCAACACAACTAAAAGTAGCTGCCAAACTCTACTTTTTAACAATTCATACATAAATTCACATTTAAAGTATCACATGATAAATTATATCTATACATACTTCTATTTCATAATAATATAAAGCTGAAGAGTTTGTTTGATTGAACGCGCTTATCTCAGAAACCCAGTAGTTTCTAATTGAAAAATTTTTTTTATATGTCATTAGTGCATTTATTGAGGACTGCTATAGGCAATATAACATCACAGTATGAGGCGTGGCAGCAATAAAAATGTTGTGAAAACGTGAAATACTATATATATTTTTTTAAAACCGTTAAGTTTCTTTAGTTTGAACAGTATAAGTTAGGGAAAAAGATAAAATAAGGGTTGCTTTACTTTAATAACTTTGTATGAAGCTCGGTGGAAAAAGTTTAAGTCCACGCACACGAAGTCGCGTGCGGTCGCTAGCTCCTAATAAAGAGATTTTGATTGTTTTGGTATTTATAATATCTCGGAATGCATATTAATTTAAAAGCGTTAAATGTATAGAAACAAATCCACCTTCGCAATTATTATTGATAGATACAATCCACCTTCGCAATTATTATTGATAGAAACAAATCCACCTTCGCAATTATTATATATAATTCGCAGTGCTAATCAAGAAGTGTGTATCAGTAGAAAGCGATGTTGTACTATGCAATTTGTTTTACAAGAAATTTCAACACAATTAAAAGCAAAGAAGGTACGTAAGTAACATCGCAATATACGTAGAAACGATTAGTATGTAGATTTCAACTGGCAGGAATCGAACCCAGAAACGTCGAGTCAATGGCGCCTTCAAAGGCAATCTGTTATAAAACATAAATATATGCATATTCGCAACGCAGCAACTTTAAGATCGTGAAACATATACAATGACACTTAGTAATTCGTGGTTTGCCAAAAAGAAAAAAAACTATATATAAGAGCTGTTGGGCTGAGAGAGTAGTGTTTACTCACACATCTTACTCCATGTTTGTACAGTCGTCAATGTCTAATAGAAACGGCAAAGAGAAAATTTTAACTTCATGTTTTCGTCGAATGCCACAATCAGCGTGGACAGACGGACAGATACATTCTATCTATCTAATAACGACTATAGAATGATCGACAGGGGGAACCTTGTTACAAGGTACTCCGTTGAGAGGCGGGGGTGAACGTCGCACTTTATCTTGATAGAGAGAGCGAGGAAATTAAATAATTCATTCCCCCGAATGGGACTCGAACCCACAAGCACCGCATTCACAGTCATACGTTTTTATTATTATCATCATTTTTTATGAAATTTATATAGGTTCGCTTTAAGCATACCTGAACTGACTAACTAATTTAGACATTTCCAATATATGTATTTAATAAGTTACAAATACTTTCTTTCGCAAAAATCTTTCGCTACAAATGGCTTATACTAACACACTTATCTTGATCCAAATGTTATGATAATGAAAATATAGCATAGGTAGATAATGATTTAAATATAATATTTATTATTCAACATGTCCCTCATGCCCCTACAAATAAAAACAAAAAATTCATCACGTCCTTCTCTTAATCCTAGGAATGCCTTTCATTGAGACATTCTGTTTCTTGACTCCCAATAAACATCTTGAAGGCGGCCACTTCACTTCACTTTACTATATTATCATTACTGTTGTAAAGACGTATGTGTGATAAGACGAGTGTTGTTATCAATGGTCCGTTTATTAGTCTCTTCAATTAGACACTGTGCACACGCACGCTGCACTGTATTTAATTTTTAGGTCACCCCTCTGTCATAATACACACAGGGCTTGATCAAGCTCTACTTATTAGGGACCGTGAGGTTATTAATTAAAGTTTAAATAATCTAGACAGAAACAACTTATATGCGTGTAACATATGACGTCACAATTTGTTTGGACTGCATATATAAAATATTATGTATATGTAGACCAATCAATCATCAGTCTTAAAATGAAGAATCTGCTAAATATGGATTTATGAAATAACTTAATCTAAAAAAATGTGAGAAATTATTTCAGAGAACACTTGTTATATTGTTGTATTAACAGGACTGATCGAAAATGTTTTATAATATAACATAAATTACTTATAATTGAATATTAAAGTTATAAAAATAGTACACCATACATGATTTACAAAATGTATAGAAATACGATGTATTTGCGTTAATTTTACTTTAATAATTGCAAAAAATATGCAATTCTCTCCAATTCAACATTGAACTGCTTACCTGCTTGATTACTCCATTCTGGATGTTTATATGAAAGTGAGCATGAAATACAATAATATCTTTAGCAATCAAGTATAAGCTGGGACTATATAAACACATATTAAAAAAAACAAATTATCAAAATACTCGACAATTGTTAGTAGTATATCGAAAACTACCAATACGATCGTACAAAATAATAATAATACGTAAAATTAAAAATGTACTTCCGATCGCTGTCTGTACAAAAAAAATATATTTAATATATCACAGACAAATAAATATAAGCTAAGGTTATGTAAAAATGTTCAATTTAAATGAATGTTTAAAACTAAATGTTAGACCGTGTCGCGTACATGAACAATATCAAGTGATACAGTAACATATAGATTATATCGATAGAGATAGAGATAGAGATAGAGGGCATCATGGATTACCTCAATTACGTCAAGCAGAACTGGATAGAGAAATGGACATGTTACAAAAGCTGTTCAGCTGGAAGAACATTTAGCGGTGACAAAAAAAAAACCAATGTCTGTGATATATGATGCAAATTTATTAGAGACTATGTGTGCAAAGTTTATTAAGTTTGAAAACAAGTGAATATTAAAAAAAGAATATATATCAATAACTTAGCCAATAAAGACTAGAACTATCAATGGTTTTCCTACTGCGTAAATATAAGTATATACACGTACATACGAACATAGGTATGTATGTATGTATATATATATAATAATATATTAATATATTAATATAATTACCCGGCTGTACTTTGGTACCAGCTGCAACGTGCTGGTACATGTGAGTGCCGTACGCAGACACGCCAATACATTCCGGACCTACAAAAACATTAAGCTTTTACGAAAATGTTACTATAGACTGTTACTATACTATAGAAAATATATATTTTTGTATTGTCATTTGTTGTCAATGTGTTTCGATAGTTAATTAATTAAGTATATGTGACATAAAAGTTTATGAAGCATTGTTGTTGTTTACATCGTGTCTCAAACCCAAATGCTTAGAATTTAAATTCGATTAAATTAGAATATAAATTCTATATATATTTCTGGTAATATCTTTATTAGTTCACATATAGTATTTATATACGAATGTATCTTACCCATAATTGCGTTGAGATTGTTCAACGTCTCAGCGAGGCGAGCTTGAAAAAAGTAAGTTGTGCCACCAACACTTTCCTATATAAATATAAATAAATTAGTATAAGTCCACAGATAAATAAAATACAATTACAAATCATCAAAGCAGAATTAAAAATGGAAAAGGTCACAATAATTTATATGTTTTTTTTTTTATTAGAATAGAACTCAAATGTATATATGAAAAATGATATGAAATATTTTTATTTACTTCAAGAAAAAGCGGTCAAAATAATTACCTGACTATACATTACCTGATGCACATGAGTATTGACCTTAAGGGGTATGTTGGCTGGAGGAGAATCCTCCTGCGACTCAGGCAGCATGGGCGGGGCGTAGTAGCCCACGGGAATGTACTCCCCGATCAGAAGCTGCACGACACCCAGAGATTAACAGGTGATAACTAACGTAATACTATACATATATTTGTACTTCGTTAAAGGAAATTCAAAATAACAGCAAACTACATATAGAATATATATATATATATATATATATATATATATATATATATATATATATATATATATATATATATATATATATATATATATATATATATATATATATATATATATATATATATATATATACATAAACGGTTAGCTCATGCGCTTATTGATAATATATCGACATTATCACATTGATAATATATCGACATTAAATCGGAATTTTGTGACTGACTAACTAACTAACTGATCGAAAACCTAAGGAAGGAAATTATCGTATATAATTAGTATAGTATATAATTAGTGTCAACAAAGTAATCATAGCATGGGTATTATACTAGCCACCCGTTTGAACATTTTATACCTACGATATCATATTAGAATTCTTCCATTTTCTCGGAGAGTATACTATAGTTTCGAATCACTTTGTCTATTATTAAAAATCGTATGAAAAATATATGTGCATAAAATAAAGCGATCATTTCATATGCAATTTTTAGTAATAAATATATATATTTCCGTATACTAAGTGTAAGCAGATTCTTGTCTAGCTTATTAAATTTTAGGGTAAAAAACACTAGGTATATGAAATTCCCACAATACAAAAAAAAGTCCAAACTTTGACATTAGCTAGTCAGTCACAAATCGATACTCTACTTTCTATTTTTAACATCTCCAATGCTTAAAATAATATTAATATTACACTAAAATACGATATTTGAACCTAAATTATGGTAATATTAAATAGAAAGATAAGTAATTTAATCGACAAAACCTGTTTATTCTATGTGGTAGATATCAATCAAAGTAATTTGACTTCGTAGGTCTTTCATATACAAGAAAAAAAATCTGTTGCAATACCGATATTCGTCAATTTCGGCCTAGTAATTATTGCATGCTTTGCGAATAAATAAAAAACACACAGACAAAAGACTTCTGGGTAGGATGTTTAACTTATATTAACTAACAATAAAGATTTATCGAAATATACGGTAGATGTATATAAATGATCTACTTATCGCTAAGTGTCACCATAATAATTGTAAATCAAATGAATGTAATTATTATAGTGCAATCTAGAACTGTGCTAGACTGTAAAAATAAATTTGCAAATTTATAAAATTATGAAATATCATTAATATAAACTTCTACCATTATTACCAATTCCACTGTTAGCAACATTAGAGAGTGAGGAATGAGAGAGAGAGAATGGATTGAAATTACGTTAACTTGCGTGAAAATCCGGATAAAAACTATCCCACGTACTGTTTAAGGCTTCAAGCCATTACCATGCCGAATCAAACTCACTCATTTTCGGTAGGTATCAATAATCAAAGTAATTTAGCTTCTTGACTTTCTCATCAGTTTTCTGACAACTACATGGAATACCGAGATAAAATTTATAATGGTCGAGACAGTAGGCTGGACACTATTGTATACCAAAATTCATTAAAATATGTTAAGTTACATATTAATAGTAATAGTCAGTTAATAAAAAGTAATTATATCCCATCAAGAACATAATGCTAAAGCGGCAGCTTGAATGACATCCCGAGGGAACACAGAAAAGAAGATTAATAAATTAAAATTGGCTCTCATTTCAAATTTGTTTTTTTTTTGGTATTAGTCATAAGTGACGTGAGTCACCTGTTGCCTAAACTTAGTAAGTGTAGTAGAGCTTGTTGCTATGAAATATGTAAAGGCAATTTAAAATGATTGGTGCGATATAAGAAAATGATGAATGTACTTATAAGCGCAAAAGGTCATTTTGAGGGACGAGGCTCATTAATATATAAAATAAACGAACTTTGAAAGACATGACTCTAAAATTAAAATCATAGTAGCTACACGTATTAGATTTCTGGTAACACCGTTTCAGAACATCCACTGAATAATTCGAAAGCTTTTACGTTAACATTTCGTAGTTATTATTAATTCATTATAAATATCATACACGTGCGAGGACGCGCCATGCACCAAAATCGATAGATAGCCTAGGGTCACCCCTGCCCCCATCCCACTCCACCAGGCAGGCAGGCACACAGGCACCTCGCCAACGACCTACCGGGGCGACCTATCGACGTAGGTACAAGTACATGCGTATTACTAGCATCCACACAACGCCGGTGCATCAGTTTGAAGCCCATAAATCAATATAGCTCTGAAACAGCCATTTGCAAAATAGGTGCTCTCAATCGTATTAATTTATCGTTTGGATGAAATTTAAACACTATTTATATTATTCTAATAAATTGTGGTGGTTAGGAGTTCCAATATGTGTTATCTACGACATTACACACTAGATAGGCAGGAAGCAAAATAATAACATATAAAGTACAAAATAAAATACAATATACAATCATACATACTTGCAAAACATAAAAACATGGCTAGTACACAAATTTGAGCTTTATTATTACCCGATGATGACTCGGAATAAAATTCCGCTTGGAGCGCATGAAATAGAAACAGTTATTTAAATACTTCATTTAGGACCAATTGCACATTTATCCATCTCCAATTTTATTATCATAATCAAATAATTTCTTATTAACTGACAGTTACCTGATTTGGGCTGTATGGCTGTAGGTAGCATAAAATAAAAAAAAATCATGTTAAAATAGATTATTCACTTTACGTGACAATGTATAGATCATAAACTATAAGGATAGTTTACCTGAGGTGGGCTATGTACAGGATAGTGTAGCCCCGGCTATAAGCGGCATAGGAAAACAAATATATAAAGAATGATTTCTTTTTACCGTTTCATATATATAAAACGAAAAAGAAATATAGTCTCTCTCTCAAACAGTCTCTTTCTACATAAAAAGAGACTGTTCAATTTAGGTAACAATGCATAGATCACAAATCATAGGATAGTTTACCTGGGGTGGGCTATGCACAGGATAGTGCAGCCCAGGCTATCAGCAGCATAGGAAAATATACATATAAATCTATAAAACGAATGTTTTCTTTTTTGTTTTATATAGGTATACAAAACAAAAAAGAAAAGGAATGTATAAATAGATTGTTCACTTAACGTAATAATGCATAGATCATTAATTATAAGGATAGTTTACCTGAGGCGGGCTATGCACAGGATAGTGCAGCCCAGGCTATCAGCAGCATAGGAAAACAAATATAATATATATATATATATATATATATATATATATATATATATATTATATATATATATATATATATATATATATATATATATATATATATAGAAAACAAAAAGAATCATGTGAAAATAGATTATTCACTTTACGTAACAATGCATAGATCATAAATTATAAGGATAGTTTACCTGGGATGGGCTATGCATAGGATAGTATGGCCCCGGCTGTCAGCAGCATAGGACAACAAAATATATATATATATATATATATATATATATATATATATATATATATATATATATATATATATATATATATATATAGAAAACAAAAAAGAAATCATGTGAAAATAGATTATTCACTTTACGTAACAATGCATAGATTATAAATTACAAGAATAGTTCACCTGAGGTGGGCTATGCGTAGGATAGTGTAACCCCGGCTATCAGCAGCATAGAAAAAAGTATATATTATAGTAACATAAGTGAACATTCAAAAAATGAAATGGTACAGAACGATTTCATAGTATATATTTTGATTTGTTTACTTTATATATTAATAAATTATACATTTAACCGACCTGGCGATGAGTTACGTTGTGAATATCCTGCATGTTAAGAAAAAAAAAACATAAATTTTAAACATATAGTTAAATAATTATTTATAAATGTACAATATAAATGATTTGTACTTTGATAAGAAATCTACAATGTCTCACTGTCATACGCACCTGAGGATGCGGTGGACTATAGATAGGCTGCATGTCCAAAAAAATATATATACTTTATTCATATCTATAAGTATATCAAGAGACAATAACATATTTTCTGAATTATTAAATTTAACTTAGTAGTCTACCTATTTAAGTATTTCAGTACTCTACCGAATGAGATAGACGTCAAATCCACTAAAATAACACTAATAAAAAAAATCTAGTGTTTTTTTTGTTTTATCCGACTTACAAAGATTAAGTAGATTCAGAAATGGGGTATCTTTTAAAAGTACGCCTGCACTTATAATCAAGGGTATCTACGTGTAAATTTGTAATGTTAAATCATTTTCAATACCAATCTATATCCAAATATGACCTGTCACAGATAAAATACCAGCATACCTGATGTTGACTCGCGTTATAAACCGGCTGGGTATGCATGGAGGGAGTAAACTCAGCCTTAAAAATGGGATAAAAATCATGTTCCAAATAACTATATTTGATTTTATATAAATATACATTGGCTACACACCGGTTGCGCCAGAGGGCTAAAATCCTGCACGTCCGTCCAGTGAGGAGAAAAGGAAACATAATATATAGTTAGTGTATATTCATTTTCATACAACATATAATTTCATTTGTGTGTGTGTGTGTGTGTCTGTGTGTGTCTGTGTGTGTGTGAGTGTGTGTGTGTGTGTGTGTGTGTGTGTGTGTGTGTGTTACCTGCGGCTGCGGCTGCGGCTGCGGCATACCCATCAGCTGTAGCGGCAGGAAAATAAAACATACATATTATTATATATTATTTCTGATTAAGACCTGATGAAAAGTTATAAGTTTATATCTGATACACATTTTTGTGACGAATTATAACAAGCTATAAGATTTTTTTACTTATGTATCTCTACATTGTTTTTATAACCGCCAAGTAATCTATACTATAAAAATATTGTGTCTCTACATTGAATTGATACAAGGAGGTGTAAAATTGTTGGATCTACTGGACGGATTTGATTGTTTTATTATATAGCTGTAGGTCTGCACAGGATATAATTTCTTTTAGCTACAATAGATCAGCTTGAACTACAATAGATCAGCTAAACTAAAATAAAAGAATATGGTTCTCTCTTTATAATATTCCTCTCCTGCATCTTCTCATTCATCATATAAAAATCAAGCATCTGGAACACTTCATAGAGAAACACAATAGATAAGCTATAAATGAAAAATATCAGGTAATCAGTAAATGAAAATCTGGTGACAAGGGTCATACGGTCAACGTTAACAAAGTATTTTTTTATAGTAAAATAAGGCAAACGAGCTGACCTGAGCCGCCTGATGTTAAGTGGACACCCTCGCCCATAAACATCTACAACCTGAGAGGGCGTGGATGCGTTGCCAACCTTAATATTGGAGAAGACAATTGTACACACGACGCTTGAAAATCCCAAAATTATATCGCTCAGAGAAAACCTCAGGTCATTCCATAGCTTGCATGTATGCGGAAAAAAGATCTATCTGCACGCACGTTGGATGCAGAAAAACTATCCAAATGGTGCTGATAGTACGTACTACTTAGGGGGGAGGTGCGATGATAAAATAAAGATGGTGGCACCAAATCAAATAATTTTTGACCACGATACATTCTATACCATCTATACTGAAACTTTATTTGGATTATTATGGATAATTTAAATTACGTTATTATGGAGTGCACAACAACGCTCGTAATCTAATTGCTTCATATTTCACTAAATTCAGCAAGTTACTGTTGGGATTCTGGCAGTATTTGGGTATATATAACCAACCTAAAACAATTGTGGAGTCGGTCCAAAAATAGACGCGATTAGATTGTACTCTTAATGAGGCCTTAACTTTTTCATAAATGCGAACTCCTGTCAAAGCACCACAGAGTTCGAGTCCGGGTATAATCGTTGGTTTAAGAGGAGCAACTCTGCCTGTAGCTAATAATAAACGCATTAATACTTCACCGTACGTAAAGACAAGCTCCGTACGTTTATTCAGACGCATCGCTGAAAATATGATACTTAATGAGTCTATAATAATCAATGAAAACGCAACGTGGAATTTTGATTTTATTTACTTCCGGTAGTTTGGTTACTATATCTGACCAGATTTTATTAATGTCCTGCCTAAAGGCTCAAAAATCTGCAAAATCACAGAAAGTATTCTCGTTTACTATTATTATTTACAATAACTTAACGAGGCGCTGGCTGTGCCGTAAGATAAACTTGTAACGAACGCCAGACAATCTGCTGAACGTGTCTGTCACTGGGATGCATAACTACAGTCCCAAACATTTTCTCTATATCTCCGGCTAATATATATTTATGCTGTCTGAATTGCAATGAAATAGACAAGAGATCATCTTGGATTACAAGACCTGTCATTTGAATGTCATTGAAGCAAATACCGGTAATGGTTGGACTGCTTGCATTAAAAATCTACTCTTAATTTGGTTGTGGTGCTACTCTCCCGTATGACACCATGATGCAGAATATAATAACAACCTTCAACTAGCGCATCAAACTTAGACATATGACCTAACTGTTCATATTCAAGCATGAAATTCTTATTTTACTAAATTCATTTGCCTTTAAATCTACGTTCTAATGAGAAAATCAATGTTTGGCACGAGATAAAGATTCACCTAGTAATTCAGGAGGATATTTTAACGGAAGTGTTACATAAAATTGACCGTTATCCAAGCGCGTAGTATTTTTTATAAAATGTTCTTCACACTGTTTTCCCTCAAGAGAAAAATGTGATGTGGTACTAACATCTTCTAGTTGTTCGAGTAATTGTTGTATATCATCATTAGTCTCCTCATAATTACTATCTGAAATAATCTTAGTAATGTTACATTTGTTTTTTGTAAAAGTCATATTAATAACGCTAGTTGGGCTAGACACAAGCCAGCAAAGCCTACTCTCATAAATAATAGATTATCCTGGTCCTAGTTTTATCAATTGAGACCCGAAGAAGTTACAAAAGCATTTTAGCACCGAGCCATAGGTCTATATATCTATAGGAATTTTAAGACTTGATAAATCTAAAAGCCTACTAGGAACATTGTCCGTAATGGAATTTAAAATAAAGCAACTAATGTTTGTCTTAAAATCACAATTCATCGACGATATCGATAGTCACGACGGCGTTTGTATTAATAGTAGACAACGAATTAATAATTCCCAAGATTGCGTTATTTACAGAGTGAGCAGACACACCCAATTTTTGATAATTATCCTCAGTCATAAGGCAGGAAGTACTGTGACTGTCGAGGAGATCACGTGCAGTATATAATGTTTGATTATTTTCGAATACTTTTATTAATGCTGTCAAAAGTAAAATATCAACATGTGCAGAAAACGACAGACTCTGGTCATGTACTAACGTAGATGCACTCTTAATGCCGTCACTGTTGATGGTAGCTGGAAGAGCTGAGGCGGTCTTAGATCTTACGTCTGTAATATGCACAAGCGTGTGGTGTTTACGACGACATACTTTACAGTGTGCTTTTTTACGGGTACTAGCATTATGACCTGAACACAAACAATTAAAACATACTTTGTAACTTGGTAAGACTTGCAATCGCGCTTCACTAGTCATTGCTATAAAATGTGGGCAGACGTTTAATTTATGGTCACCGTTACATTTTGGACACAATCTATTTTTAGTTGAGATTTTTAGTTACACTTTTAGCGTTTGTGTGACTAACGACAATAGGAAAGTTTCTAGTAAATCTGCTCGCTCCCTTAGGAAATTTAAAAAAGTTGTAAATGGCGTTTATATTCTTCCCATTCAGGAAGCATTTTGGTACGGTGTCCCAATGATTAACAGGTTCACCTAATGATTCTAAAGCGTTCAATTTTTATTAATTTGCTCAATGAAATCCTTCAAAATGACTGGCGACTCTTTACGAGTAGATTCAATACTAAATAATGTTCAAATATGGTGTTGTATCAACAAATGCTTATTGTCAAATCAATCACAAAGCAGTTTACATGCTACCGAATAATTAGCGGCCGAAAACTGAATTGAGTTAACTACCTAATCCTTCATATCATCGTTATAATGAATAAGGCTTTCGAACGTATCACGTAACACTAACCAGTTTGTATAAGACCCAATAAATTTAGGAAGTTAAAATAGTCACCAAGAATTTGTTGAGCTAACGACAATGATTTATAATATGTAGATTCGAACTCGCTACGTTCTGCCAATTGACTATCCATATTATGAGTACTACATTCCAATGATAATTGCACTTTGTCATATTGCTTATAGAATGTCTCGAGCAAACTCAAGCGCAACCGCAAGTCATTTACTTCAAAAGAGCAAATAGCTATAGTCAAAGGTTCCAAAATCTTTAAATAATTGGAAAATACAGTTACTCTTTCGTTAAAACTAGCCTGCTTTCTTACCAGCTACTTATCCTCTGGCATTGTGGCAACTAGTCCAGATAACCATACAATGTTATAAACCTTAAATACTACCTCAAGAGTGTTGGGAAAATTAATCATCAGCATTATTACAGCAGGATATCCTAACTTCCAGACTACAAAATCTTCTTGTTCTTAGAATCTTAGAATGACGTTGCACAATTGCACATCGATATCCGTCTATGTATATAATTCTTGATGTCCAAAGAATTATGAATCCCTTGTTTATTATAATCGCTGATGCTGCATTTAAAGGCTTGAAAAGGACCAACTGTTGAGATTCTGGCAGCATTTGGGTATTGAAATAAAGAAAAATGTTTGCTCAGTACGTTTGTTACATAAATTTCTTTTTAATAAAGTAATTACATATTTACAATTTGTTCTATTGTTAAAGGATGACAGTTATGATTATATTACAGATACTTAATAACTTAATAGACTCTGCGTGAACAATTACTGTAAGTAATGTAAAGTCGTCCGGTTGTCATTTACGGATGGGTGTGCGACAAGGATCGATCTTAGAGCCTTTCCTATTTTTGGTATATATAAACGATCTTCCTGTTTTGCTGAGAATTTACGCGATATTGTATTATTTGGTGATGATACTTCTTTGATCTTTAAAGTAATAAAGATAATTTTGACTAGTGAATAGTGCACTGTCGCAGTGTAGTTCACTGGTTTACTGCTAATAATGTAGTATTGATCGCGAAAAAAAAAAAAATTTTATAGAATTTACTATGCCCAATGTTAGAAGACAGAAGCCTAACTTAAGTCTCAATAATGAAATTCTAAATTTTACTGACTCTGCAGTGTTTTTAGGAATAGCTCTGGATTCGAGACTTCAATGGGGCACCTTACCTCTGATTCTTACACTGTTTGAAAAGTGAGACAGCTTACAGACGATATTACTGCTCGAATCGTTTATTTTAGTTATTTTCATAGCATCTTGTCCTATGGAATATTGCTTTGGGGCAATGCTGCAGATATTGAATCAATATTTACAGCACGAGAGCTCGGGATTCTTGGCGAGAAATTTTAATAAAGCGGATATTCTTACGGTTGCGTCACAATACATCTACAATAATATTTAGTTTTGTCTCAAGGTATATGTATGTATAATAAAATTCCGACGCAGTGACCGCCTGATGCGGGTGAAGGTACTGGTTGAGGGGGCTATCGCCAACTTAATTAGTGCATACGCTCCCCAGGCTGGTTGTAACGGGGCCGAAAAGGAGTCATTCTGGGAGCAATATGAAGAGGTTCTACTCGCTATACCATCTACCGAGGTGATCATAGTTGGGGGAGACCTTAACGGTCACGTGGGTAAGGCTGCGGATACGTATGAACGTGTCCACGGTGGTTTTGGTCACGGTCGCCGCAATATAGAGGGCGAAAATATCCTAAGAACCTGTATTGCATCTGATCTGGCCATCGTGAATACGTTCTTCCAAAAGAGTCCGCAGCATCTTATTACGTATGCGAGTGGACTCCATTCAACCCAAATAGATTACCTATTGACCAGGCGGTGTCATGTTGGCAAGGTAACTAACTGTAAAGTCATTCCTGGCGAAAGCCTCACGGCCCACATCGTCTTCTTGTCATGGATTATGTCGTTACCCCGCTAAAGAAATTAGCCGAGACGCGTAGTCTAAGATCAAGTGGTGGTTGCTGAATGGACCGATGCAGACCGACTTTCTGGCAGAGGTTAACAGTCAAAATTTATCAACTAACACCGAAACTGCTCAGGATGCTTGGGATCGAGCTCAGTCAGCAATCATTACGGCTGGTAAAGGCATGTTCTTGGCGTTTCTAAGGGAGGACGTATTATGGACAGGGAGACATGGTGGTGGAATGACAAGGTACAAGAGGTGATTCATGATAAGAAGACTGCATTTAAGGAGTGGCAGCGTTCCAACTCTCCTGAAGACAGGCTGGAGTACATAGCAGCAAAACGTGCCAGCAAAAGAGCTGTAGCCAGAGCCCGCAGTGAAAGTTTATTACCTCTAAATGATAAACTTGAAACTGTGGAGGGGCAGAAGCTCATCTACAAATTGGCACGTGCTCGGGATAAAGCGACGCAAGATATCACAAAATGTCTTTGCGTCAGAGATTCCAGGGCAAGCTGCTCTGTAGTCATGCTTCTGTGAAGGAGAGGTGGAGAAGTTACTTCTTGGAGCTGCTGAATACTCAGCACCCGGGTAGTATTCCGTCTGAACCACCTCCTAACCTGGGACTTATTGCTCCAATAACCCTTGATGAAACTCGAAATTGTCTTCGACGCATGAAGAACGGCAAGGCGGTGGGACCTGATGATATCCCGATCGAAGCGTGGAAATCATTGGGCTCTCGTGGTGTGCTCATGCTTACTGATCTTTTTAACCGCATTTTGAACACTGGGACGATGCCACATCAATGGCGGCACAGTTTTATTACCCCTATTTACAAAGGAAGGGGCAGTGTTCAAGATTGCGGTAGTTATAGGGGCATTAAGATTATGAGTCACACCATGAAGCTTTTCGAGCGCGTGATCGCCCTCAGGCTCCGCCGAGAATGTACTGTCTGTCTGTCTGTGTATGTGTCAATATGGATTTCAGCCAGGATCAGGCACTACGGACGCCATTTTTGCCCTCAGAATTTTGATGGAGGCACACAGGGAAAAGAGGAGAGCTCTGCATGTGGCATTCTTAGACCTGCAGAAGGCCTTTGACTGTTTGCCACGTCAGTGTATCTGGTGGCACTGCGATCCAAAGGGATCCCTGAATCCTATGTTGCTATTATCAGAGACATGTACAACGACTCTGTTTCTACAGTTAGGACCGCTGTTGGCGATACCAAACCCTTCCCAATTACAGTAGGGGTTCACCAAGGCTCAGCTGTTAGTCCACTTTTGTTTAATGTAGTGCTAGATACTGTCACGGCTCACATCCAGGACCAGCCTCCATGGCTGATGATGTATGCCGATGACATAGTACTCATTGACGAGAACCGACTGATGCTGGAGCGTAAAGTGAATGCCTGGAAGGGTGCGCTTGAGAACGGTGGTCTTAAACTGAATGTGTCAAAGACCGAGTACATGGCTTGCGGGAACCCAGACTCGAGCACCATCCACATCGGGCCTGAGCCAGCCGTTAAGTCGGAGAAGTTCAGGTACCTTGGATCCATTATGCACGAGTCCGGATGCATCGACTACGATGTCCACGCCCGGGTTAGCGCTGCTTGGGCCAAATGGCGGGAGGTCACTGGTGTGGTCTGCGATCGCAGAATACCGCCCAAACTCAAGGGGCTGATATACAAGAGCATGATCCGACCAGTTCTTCTATACGGCAGCGAATGTTGGCCAGCATTATCTCGGCACACTCAGGAGCTTCACGTAACGGAGATGAAGATGCTGAGGTGGATGTGTGGCGTTACTCGGGCTGACCGCATACGCAACACATTCATTCGAGGTAGTCTTGGGGTCCGTGACGTAGCGGATAAGCTCCAAGAGCGTCGTCTGAGATGGTATGGCCACGTTTTGCGCCGGCCTAAGAACTACGTCGGAAGAAAATGCCTTGATATGTCTGTCCCTGGAGTAAGACCCCCCGGACGCCCAAGGAAGCGATGGCTGGACGTCGTGACGCACGACATGAGAGCCAATGGACTAACCACTGAGGATGCTCAAGACCGTGCAAAGTGGAGTAGACTGAGTAGGAAAGCAGACCCTGGCAATAAGCTGGGATAATGCTAAGTGGAAGAAGAAGAATAATAAAATTCCACAAATACTTAAAGACTTACCCTTCGAACAATTTAAACTCAAGATTAAAAACATATAATTAGGTAAAGTATATTATTCAATCAAGAATATTATACGCATGTTAGTGTGTGGAGTTAAGTACTGTTGATGCTCATTCGGGAGACTAGCCACATTTGTAAATATATTGTAAATTTACATTAAAAAAGATCCTGCCCCAAGTGCTAGCAAAGTGGTTGCAGTATTCCACATATTGAGTGACCTGAGCATTATAAAGCATAAGTCTTTGTCCTGATGTGAAATACTGCTTCCCATAGTATCTCGCTAGCTTATTTAAAGCCAATTTGGCTTTGGTCTCCAAATGACCCCTAAACTGAACCTTATTACAAAATGCCAACTCCTAGAATCCCATGTTGTGGGAATCTACTAGTTAATAATATTACCAGTGAATTTAATCTGTAAATAATAATACGGCTAATCACATAAACACATACCTGAGGTTGTAAATGAGTGTACACATGCTGAGGCAGCAGAAAAAAAGAAAGAGAAGTATGTTAGTCACAATGATGTTAATAACATAATACTTGACACACTAGACAACAGCCAAGTAGGTATTCATTTTGAAAAGCTAAGTAATCAAACATGACAAAAGAGTTTATGCTTAGTCATAAGTTACCAAATTTTACAGGTAATCTTTAATATGACATGTCATCTTTGGAACTACTGGATGGATTCTATAAAATTTTTTCATTGTATCTCATTCGGCCTAGGAAAAATTGTATACGATTAATTTTGAAAACTGGAGTATCTGATCTAGAAACATAACAAACTTGTTCCGTAGCAAAAACTCAGTATAACTGTTCTGCACTTGCAGTTGAATTATAAAATTGATAATTTTTGCTTAATATTTATTCACCATTAGCGTTGACAAATGTTGTAACATTTCATTTTAGCATTTAAAGTAGTGCAAAATTAAATAAAAGCTTGACACATTCATGTTAAACATTTGAATAACATTCAAATTAAAAGATTTATAAATTTTGAATTAGTTAATCACTCAAAATTATTATAATTCAAATAGCAAATCTATGATAACACTTACTGGTGGCTGCTGAGGGTGGGGGACGTGAGGCTGTGCCTATGAACAACGACTTACAGTTAGTTTGATGTCAGATTGAATCTTATAGTGTCTTTAAAGATTTTTGTGTTTCTATAATAAATCCTTTTTTATTCATCAAATAAAAATATACAGATAAAGTCCAAATTGATATATGAAATAACACTTCACGAAGAAATTTCAAGTTTAAATAAAGCCCTTTTCAAATATAAAGAAAAAATGTTTAAATCATTCTTTCAGAATATTTAGTAGACTCTGTAGAAAACCTGTTGCATGTCCATATATCGCAGAAACAAAGAGCTCAGAGAAAATTTTTAAATAAAATTTTAACCATATGATTTGATCATTAATTTATTTTAATATAAAAAGGGAATCAAATGAGATATCATTTTTAAGTAAAAAACAAAAAAAAATTATACTTTATATTTGCTTTATCAGCAATAAAATGAAGTATAAATGTAAATCTTCATCTCTGCAAAATAAGTTAAATTTGTACTAGTTTTTACATGAATGTTAAATATTTTGTTATTGATTGATTGATAGATATTGATATGCCATCAATATCTTCTATGTATAAAACATTTCCAACTGTGACAAATAAACAAGGGAGATACTCGCCTTTGTATTAGAAGTCGACGGAGAATCAAGGGTTATATTGCTTATACCCTGAGCTAAAGATGTATTTGGTGTTGATGCTGAGCGGTTCTAAAATAAAATAAAAGTTATGAATACACTTTTAGTAGAAAGTTATTAATACACATTTAGATAGTTAAAAAATTATTTAGTAAATAATTATTTACCATGTATGTTGCCAATTTTGATTCTTGGGGCAACTCATTTGGGGGTCCATCGGGCTGAGAGAATTGTAGGTGGTATATTGAGGGATCCATGGCTTCTTAGAGTATGATCACCAGCTGAAGACCAATAAAACATTAGTGACGAAAACAAAATGATCAATAGACACAAAAAAGAACACTCACTTATTATTTTAAAAAATCACTTTCATTTTCTAAATTAACGGTAGTCGCATTTACAATTACATTAAAATATAATTTTCAACACTTTTTGTAGCTGGTTTTTGCTAAACAGTATCAGGAGTCTGCACTTGGCAATTGCTTGACACTTAATAAATAGTACAGGTGCGTGCAGGACTCGCCCGGGAGCTGTATTGCTGTATTGATCCAGTGCATGTAATTATATTAAACAATTTTCATTGGAAACTACTACAGCGACAACATCTGGGGACACGAAGCAGATTCATAATACATATCATGTATTTTGTAGGTAGCCACACAAACGTCAGCAAATGTATACGTGTGTGTGTGCAGTGCATAAGTTGGCCATAGACAAATATTATGCGCCCAAATTGTGACTGTAATCTTCATGCCCATAGAACGACTTTCTAATTTGACATTTTAATTTAGTAGCACTTTTGACATTCTGCATAATTAATAATTTAAAACTATATATTTTTAATCCAATAGTCTATCGTGTCATAAATGAAAATTTAGTTAATATGAAATTCTGGTTCTATTCATTTGAAATATAAAATAATATTTTTGTAAAGGGCGAGCCCATCAATCGATCAATAATTAATGACTTGCGCATGTCAATCATAGAATACAGAGAATGCATTTCTCGATTTGAAATCTAGAATACTGGGAGGAATTTGTGGGCCTAGGTAGATTGGCTGGGTAGGCTCTTTATTGTATATAATTGGGTGGGTGGCTTGGGGGCCGGAAAAGCCACCCATTATTGGAAATATGTTAACGTGTACGTTAACAGAATAAGATAGGCATGTTTGTAATCACAAAACAATTTTTTTTTACAGTCATAAATATTTCAAATTTCAAACATATTTCCTACAATTATTTTTGCATATTAGACAGTTTCTCTTAAATAAAAACATATTATACAAGACAATAAAATTACATAACTTCACAATGATGCTGAATTTTGATAAGATTTGAGTAGTTGAGGATTTACTAATATTTAATTACCAGAACTCTTGACAGCATTTTAAACGTTCTAAATATATTTGTTTCTTAATTTCAATTTTGCTTAGTGTATTATTATAACATATATATATTTAATGTGAATTATTTTGATTGTAAATAGTATTATACATTATTTGCAATCGCAAGTTAATTGTAAAGCGGCAGAAACATAACGCTGTTACGTACAACCCTAGGTTCAACACAACTACATTTTGTCTATACTCTATAGTCCACACTCCACACTGCCGCACTTCGCATTGCTATTTGTCAATGTCATATATTTGTTACTTGTGGTTGGATGTCTGGCAATCGCTGTGAAAGCAATCGGTGGTTTCTTTATAACAAAGCTCACCCGTTGATTGTCTCATTTACGTATTGTCTGGCTTTAGAGCGACGAACGTAGAACAGGTATTTAGTTTATCTAAGTAAAAATTACAAAGTCACTGCGATGCGTCATAGAATAGTCATATCGGAAAATTAATTTGATTATAGGCGTATAGGCTTCTTTCCGAGGCGTAGTATAGTGCAAGTGAAATATGTGATACAGTGTGTTTAATTAACATTTCTTTGTGTTTATATAGTTTCTCACGATGGAGGCGTCCTACCAGGGAGGCGTGACGTTTGAAGATAATGACAAATTTCAGAAACTTTCGCAAACAATAGCAAGTAATATAAAGAAAATTTCGCAAAATGGTGAGTGTACTTTATTTGTGTCAGTTACAACCACTTTAAATTATTTATTATAAAATTATAATTTAGAAGTATATTGCTGTTATGATTACTGTAAATTATTATTTTAAATAGTGCATAGCATTTAGAATATTGAATATTTTACAGTATCATCAATGTCCAAAATGGTCAACCAACTTCAGACTCCTCAGGACTCACAGGAGCTCAGGAGTCAATTGTATGTATATGCTGGTTGCTTTAGTATGCTATTATTATAATATTTATAAAAAAGAATTTCTGCATTATGTTGCTGCATATCCATATCTATTTTACAGACGCCAAATCCAGAATTATACTAAAAAGCTGGCAAAAGATACATCTTCTTTGCTTATGGAACTAATGAGGCAAAGGACTGACATTCCGGCCAATCTCCTAACTAGAGAAAGGCTCAGTGATGAATACATGGCAACTTTGAATGCATTCCAGGTAAATTTTAACTTTGATAACTTGTTATTGAAATAATGTTACTTCACTTTACATATTTAGGCTTAGTAGGACCAATTTACTGTTCAAACTTGAATGTATGGAGAGTGAAAACTTAAATTTAGTTCATTAATTTGTTCCTAATATTATTTATATAGATGTAAAATATGCAATATCTTTGTGTGCAGATTGAGAGTGTCTGTTACATAATGGTTATGGGTTTGGTACCTGGTTGAGGAATAAATTATTATCAATTATTATAATTCAATAGTAATAGCAACGCCTCACTTTTATCATAAAGCCCTCATTATGACATACCATATTATTATTACTTATAAGTAATAATATAAATTATAAATGTACCAGCTCAGTAGTTGACCAGCTTGAATGAAGTTTCTCTAAGTCATATATTTTTTGATATATGTACTTACAAACTAATTATACCTACAAAAGTACCAATTAAAATCATAACAATCAGTCAATTATAACGTCACAGTGTTCACCCGATTCGCATATGCCTAGTTATTTAGTGTTGATTACTAATTTATGATCGTATCGTGGATTTTGTAAATAAATACATTTATCATAGAGATCTCCTTGTTCAGCTTTGTGTCCCGCTACAACAATGTATTGAGGAGGGAATGCTTTCTATGCTATGTGCCAGACGTTTGAAACGCGAAAATAAACATTGGTTCTTCTTACATATCCCTCATTGTATTGTTTTTTTTTTTAATTTGTTTCCGTATTGTCTGTGACTGTGACTTTAATCATGAAGTCACCACTACGCGGTTAAAGTCGGACGCCCTTTGCCGCTAAACGAATAGGCATATAATAAAATAGTATTTCCTTTGTAATTTACTGTTTCCCTTCTAATTCACTATAATTTTTTCAATTATTTAACTGTATATCCTGCGTAGTTCGTAACAAGATAAGTACCTACTCGGTACTTTGTTTTGCTTGATCTAACGATAACTGACTGATATTACGGACAATTTTTAATCTGTATCTGGTGACATACACTAGCTCTACTGATGAATTTTTCAAAATCAGCTCTTTATAAAAATAGGATGCAATAATGCTTAACAAATATATATATAAATTTATAGGTTTATAGGTTTATTACTTACGTTGCGACTTAACCTTTATTTGTTAAAAAAAATTAAAGTTGATTCTATTTTTAGATAATATAAAGGCATATTCGTTTAAACTTAAAATTATGTCGGTCATCTCGCTTAAATTTTTCCATATTTTCCATATAATATCAATAAATACGTTGAGGCCATGATGGCGCAGTGGGACGGCATCAGGCTGTAAACATGATAAAATCAATCACGGGGGTTCAATCTCGATTCGGGGTATGGATTATATGTAGTGTGTATGGTATGGTGTGTATCGGCTGTCGCTCGGTTTAACCTGCTATATGCAGGATAAAGCATAAAGCTAATAAAAGATAATACATTGAGGTAATTAATTATGAAACATACATATTTTATATGTATGTACATGAAGTGGAACCAAAACCACTGTTGACACGTATCATATCATACCACCTCAACGGTTCATATCCTGTTACACTAAATTATTGCACATACCGATATTATTTAACATGTACTACTTGTTTGGATACTATAAGGAAAATGTTCAACGTATGTTTGTACTTGAGCAGGTACATAATGTAAGTCACAAGCGGATAACGTCGACTTTAGCTATGTAGTATACAACAATTGCATAATATTGTCCAGAGAGAAGAAGCTATATGGACTTTTATTTAAAGTCATTTTTCTTTTAGTATGAAATTCATAAGAATAACAATGTGATATCTAAAACACATTGTCATCGGAGGCCTAATCATATCCAGATTTTTAGTCATTTTAATAGGTGTAAGTTATTATATTTGCATTGTCCATTCAGGCGACCCAACGTTCCGCCGCCCAGAAGACGAAGGACGACGTGCGCAAAGTGAAAGCTCAGAACATTAACATCGGAGATCCCTTCTCGATGGGTAGTAAGTATAGTTTGCTATTATTTTTCGTTAATTAGCGTGGAATTAGCAGCAGCGTGGTAGAGCCTGGTGTGGATACACTCCATTCCTATTTTATATGTTCTGTTATACGTATATACATATATATGTAAGTATGTTAGTGATTAATAATAATTTATGTATCTCAGCGAAAGCGATTGATGTATCTATATTTTTTGGCTGCAAATTGAAGATAATTTATAGTAAATAATTGTGAGTTCCTTTTTTTTTTTTAAATATTAGATTTTTGCGAAGATTTAAACCTAGTGGAGTCAAGAGTAAAGTGGAAGAAGTCTTAAATATTTACTAATTAATCAGCAAAAGGCGAATAAACCATATGAATTGTACTAAAATACAATTTTCAATAAATAGAATTCAATCAAATATGAAATGTAGGGAGAGCTAGCAAAGCTAAATATATTATTATATAGTCATTGCAAGGGCGATCTCCCCCACCTGGCCCTCGCTCGGCCCAGACATGAATCATATATACTATCAATGGTTATGTTTCCCATCTCCATGACGGGCAGCGACCAGCGAGGGGCTGTAATCCTTTGAGTGGGAGAGATGATACTTATGGATCGTACTATGCATAGTCACTACGTACAAGATAGTTTGTTGTTTTTTAATGTTATCAAAAATATAGATGGATGGAGGATATTGTCCGATAGCATTAAGAATACCTACACGTGGAACATATTATATTCGTTATCAAGTTATTAACATATCTCCGCTCTAGTGAGGTAAAGCGCGAAGCCAAGTTTCGTCTGTCAATCGTCAACAAATAATGTCTTTAAAAACCGTTGGAAAGTGGAAAACGGCATAGTACTGTAATGTGTACTCTCTGTGTACTTGCTACATCTATTGGAAAAGCCTGCACTTGTTTTATGATGAATTTAAGTATTTTATGAGTAAAGCGTTCATTATATATTTTAACAAAGCTTAGCGCATTATCACGTCAGGTATACAATAATGATTGTATTTAGTGTAATATATGGGTCTGCTGCTGGGTGAGCAGTTGACCTTGTTCATTTATCTTAATTTATCGTGGGAATATCAACTTCTTTATACGGATATGTATTTAAATGATATTACATATATGAATATCTTTGGTCTATTAATAATTGATTAACCTGTATCCTTGTAAAATACTTATGTCAGGCAATAAACTCGTTGGACTTACGTGGCCTTCGGTAGAACAGATATGTATAAAAATTTAACTGCATGAATAAATATAATAGATTAATATATTTATAATGATTTAATGTCAATGTACACATTTATATGCAATAACGCTCGGAGATTGACATCTCTTCATTATTGCAGTGTGTAATAAAAAGTTTAAAACAAGTTTTTTAAAAGATCCATTAATACAATGAGCACATAAGGTGGTTTCCTGATAAGATAAAAATTGGATTTGATATAGAGAAAATGTTATGAGCTCTTCAGTATAAAAGTATGCCCACGACGCTAAAGGGCGGGTGTTATAAGATGTCGTGCACTCGTAGCTCCCGAACGGATGAACCGGTTTTATTTTAATTTTTTATATGAAAGGTAAATAATCGGAAATTTTCTTAGCTACTGCTAAACTTCTACTGCATGAAAATATGTCCAGCCGTTTGCAGATTCTCAACGCTTTTCTAGTTGTTTTAAGGGTTTAAGCAACTTCCACTGGTCAGATCGATTCCATATTTCATATAAGTCAAAGAGAATGCGGTTAAAATAATGTTTCGATTTCGAGTGTTGTGAGCTGTAGATACGGAAGCCGGGGCCCGCAATACTCAAATCGAATACATCAAACACTACACTTATTGAGATTTTTATGTAGCACAAAACAATCCGGCTTCATTTACGGCCCCGGACTTAGCCTAGACTTAGCCGTCCCCGGCTTGCTTGATCTAACGATAACGACTTAGACGCGCCGCGACCTGATTAGTAATGGTTACGTATGAAAATATTACTTTATACTTAGAAATAATCAATTATTTAAACATAAAGAGCAATGCGGGGTATAATTAAATAACAAATTAATTAATCTCGACATAATATGTGCACGCGTATATGTTTTTTGTTTTAACTCTTGTAATGTAAAAATAATAAAGTATGTAAAGTATGTAAAGTATGTAATAATAATAAAGTTGATATTTCATCAGGAACTGAAGAAACGTCATCTTCTTCTTCTTCACCTCATCTTATTTTGCGTAATCTGTTTTCCAATTGAACCTTTTCCTTTTTTCATGGACTTTAGCATCGAGCATTAGTGATTAGTCCATTGGCTCTTAATGTTCTGCATCACTATATCCACATCATATTCATTTCCGTAACACGTAGCTCCTGAATGTGTCCAGATAGTGCCGTAACAAAGATTCGCTGCCGTATAAAAGACCGGCTCGTCGGCTCACGCTCTCGTATCCTCCAGCCCCTTGAGTTTGGGCGGAATACCGAATCACCACTGTCTGTTATTACAAAAATAAACGGCACGTGTATGTACAACGAATATACAAGAATCTACTGATAATCCAAACTCTGCTACAGCTAAATAAATAAATAAAATATTAAACCTCTGTGTAACTGCAGGCCTGTTAACTTAAATATAAATCCTTCAAGTTCACAGATAATACGCTACGATTAGTAGTCACTAAAAAGTTCGCACGCACGCCAGGGCGCTGTGAAGACGATTTACAATCTAAATAAGTCGAAATCTGCAGCAGTAGAACTAATAAGTAATAAAAACTCTGAGCAGATTCCCATTGACGCTGTTAACGAGTGCTTTTCCGGGCCAGGACCAAAACTAGCTGAAATTATTTTACTTAGATTGAATTGCTCGGAGGAATATCGTTCAAGAAATTCTATCCTCATATACAATACCCTAAAATCATTTGTTTCATTGCCCACAGATTAATGTGAAGTAAGGCGAATAATATTTAGGTCTTAGACGAAACAGTGCCAGAGGCTACGACAATATTACACATATCATTCTCAAACAAAACGTTGATTCACTTCTAGCTCCGATTATGGAAATGTCTAATTTGTCAATTGAGCAGGGACCACACACAGTGCCTGTAATTACCGGGCGATTTCAATTTTACCTGGCATGTCAAAAATATTAGAATGCGTTCTCAATAACCCCGACTAAAGAAGTCAACTGAAGACACTTTAAATAAACTTATATATTAGGTTTCTGTTTCTCACGCACTGGCCAGTAACAGGAAATGTGTTGGGGTTTAACTTGTTTTGGCTAAGGCGTTCGACGACACTGTCTGCTTCCGTCCTTCTCAATAAACTTTACGAATTGGGGATTAGAGGCAACTGTCGTAAGTTATTTACTGACTATCTCACAAATAGATCTTGATGTGTAAAATAAGTTTGAGATTAGCTCCGAGAAAACATGACCTATATTCTTTGGAACTTTTGATGTATAAAATAATATCTTACGCGGACAACACTGAACAACGCGGACAGCATCACACCCTCTTATATTTCATTCTATCTGCTGTAACGTTGACTTGACTTATAATAACACTTGTGAAGGTTTCTCAAAATATTTTATCTTGCCGTAGATATTTAACAATCACTTATATAATCTATTGATATTTCCTTTAAGTGTAAGTGTGCTACAAAACCACAAACGAATTTCTTTGTTTCATTATGAGGCGAAAGTAAAGTACTTGCTACTACTACACGCAGACGTACACGTTGGCACTTGGCGCTTGTAAAGGCTTACTAAGCCTTATACAAAAATATTATTATTAGAAATTTAAAACAATTATTTTATTTATTTCATCATAATGCTTAACATATAGTTTACATGTGGATAAATAATGATATAGTATATATAACGGCTTTAGAGTGATAAGATCCAAATGTATAATACCTAATAAGTATCATATATGTTATATGTATGTATGCTTGGTCATAGCAGGCAGCCGCAACAGGGAGTCGGACCGCGATCTAAGGGAACAGGAGCAGATCAATGCTCAAACCGAACGCGACTTGCAGCAGCTGGAGGAGCGCGAGCGCGACATCCAGAAGCTGGAGGTGGGTTCCGTTCAGACGCTACATCAAGTTATGGGTGCATTACCCAATATAAACATATCATGTATAAGACTTCATAGCGTCTGACTGTAAACGCGACAGTTGTGGGTTTGAATCCTACCCGGGGAGAATGTGTTATTTTAATTTTTCTTCACTCTGGTTACATGACAAAACAAAACGCCGTAATGAGTTACACCATTCAACACGCAATGTCTCTCTCGCGTGTCTTAACACTAGATGCTCTTTTTTTTTAGATATTTATTAAAAAATTAAAAAAAAAAATAATATAATTATTGTACTATAAGGTACTTTTCAGATATGCACAATTTCGTTAGGATGAAATCATGTATGGTTGGTTGCATCTGTATATAATATATGTACACATATTAAATACATATGTATTATATTATAATATTTTATGTATAATTAATTAAAGTCGTAATATATACATAAGTTATTCTATATCGTCGTATACCCTCCATTAAAATTCCTTTACGTGGTATTTTTGTTTTGTATCTTTTGAATTTTATCTTAGCAAGACAATAACGATGAAGATGAGGAGTGTGACTTTGACTGTTAGCGGGAAAACGTCTGGAAACAAAAAAATAAAAACAATTTTTGAATGATTACAGAATGATATCCTAGATGTGAATCAAATATTCCAAGAGCTTGGCACGATCATACACGAGCAAGGCGCTGTTGTGGATTCAATTGAAGCGAGCATCGAATCCACGTCTCACGACGTTGAGGCGGGCGTCCAAGAGCTGTCCCGTGCCTCCAGCTATAAGGTACCTGCTTGTTGAGTATTTGGGCGGTGATAAGATGTTTCGCTTTATTAATAAAGATTATCTAGACTTACAAATTTTTTGGTACATTTTTTGGACAAGTGTTACATACATTCGAAAGAGAGCGTTAGCTTTAATGACCGTGATTTTTATTTTAATACTTCCACGAGTTCAATAATTCCTATAAATAAATTCTTCATAGAAATTTGACCCTGCCATACTTTAAATTGAATGTATTCTATACAACTGAAATGTTTGTTCCAGAACAAACTACGAACAAAGAAGCTATACTTCGCTCTGATCTTGATCATCGTCGCGTGCATCATACTCATCGTTATATTCCATCGCTGATTAAACACCAGACTGCTGTATTTCTTCTTTAAATACGGCATGCAGCTGTTCTGGTTGTCCGTCTTCTTTTACTACCTGCAGTACAGAATGTTATAAGTTCTTCAGGTTAAGCTGTTAATCTGTCAATGTCAGCTGTCATCTGTCATCTGTCAAAGTAATGTCACGTTACATATTTTGAATATTTCATTGTAATTTGAATCAATCTGGACTTGCTTCTAAATAATTTGACTATTTCCGACACCAGTTTGTCACATCTTTAAAACGTGAATGTATCAGTCAGCTATTTATTTAATGTAAACCTATTATGTGTAAGATGCTGAGTTGACAGATATCATTTTATGTACGTTTTTACTTCAATTGTTTTTCTTGTAGTATTTAATTCAGTTTCAAGGACTCTATACAAATGAGTGAGTTAGTGAAGTGATGAGTGCGAAATGACGTATTTGCTTGGACAATTGTCAAAAAGGAAAGTGATTTACAGGCAGGTAGTGTGTGATGCGTCTGCCTTTTTAGAGGAAAACCTTGTCAAATCCCATATCAAGCTGTCAGAGCTAAAAAGTGCTTTTGCTAAAAGAATGTAATTGATTGTAATTTTAATTTCTATAATAAAAAATATAGTAAAAAAATGGACTTTTCACCATTCAGTATGAATTTAATTTCTCTTAGTCGTCTGGATGTATGGATTTTGACAACTGCTTGTAGACTGTATTTAAGGCAGGGATTATAAGTGTTTGTAAGAAATAGTATATATCATTGAATTGAGAGATCTTTTTTCATCTATAAATATGTATTTTTTCTTTGTGTGTTGGTAAAGAAACTATTTTATATACATTTATTTCGGATGCCATATTGATATAAAAAAAGATAGCATTGCATTATCAAGAGATCAATAGAGGTAAAACATTACAATGGTGTGAAAGGATCTCTCGATATATTTAATACTTGTAATATAATATAACGTAACATATATATTACATTAATCCTCACATCAATCCTGTTGCTGCATATAATTATTTTGATTTAAGGCATATTTTCATACAATAAGTAAGTAAGGCAGATATAAGTTAATATGCTTGTTTATATAAAGAATGTACTAGATTTGACTTAATCTAAATTAAAAGTAACAACAGTTGCCGTCTATAGAAATATTGTTCAAGTTTTCTGGAATACAATAACTGCTTAGTGTTAACATGCTTAAGAATAATTAAAGATGTCTGTCTATATGCGACTATTTGTAATCATTGGGAATAGACTATAAGGCTGGGGCTATAAATACTAATCTGTGTATTAGAGAGTTTTTATTCCTAAAGACTGTCACTTCATACTTATGTTGGTTCGTCAAAATTGCAAAATGATATTATTTTTTTAATTTAGACATTTATATATATATATATATATAATATATATTGCATAGATATAAAGCTTAGTGTTAAATTTCCTGCATTGTCCAATATATTAATAAATGTTTGTTCTATATGGGAATTTATTTTATATACATATTTAATATGATACTTGTGCAATCTAGATTATGCTTTTGAAACAAGTATGGTAGGTTTTGATAGGAAATAGAAGAAATTAGAATAAATTTTGATTCAGCCAGAACTCTTTTTAATATTTAATATATCAATGTGTTAGTATGTAAGTATCGTCTCATATAATATTCAATATATTTGATACATATTTAATAACTTTATAATATGTGTATTGCTGTCACAAGAATCAAATGATCTTTTCACCACTAAATATAAAAAAATCTTTACAAAACAGTACGTAGCCGTATCTGTAAAAAAATCACGAATTAATAAGTTAACACTGTAATGGAAGATAAATTACATAAATGTTAGATAGAACATAACTATAACCGAATTTGAACCATCAAAAGAACTTGGGGAGCGACTACTGTCGGCCTATGATTAAATTAAATATTAATATGTACATATATAACAATTACACAAGTACAGCAATATGCTTTTGTATTTTTTTGTAGTGAATATTATTTTGTAATTTGACTTTTTCTTGAAATATTTATAAATGAAATGTAGTTATAAAAAAAATTAAAAAATTGGTGTAAAATTGATGTTTGATTAAATCATGGAAGGAATGAATTTATGTTTATTAATTTATATGGAAATATTATATTATTTCTATTAAAAGGATATTCTAAATGTCTAATAAGGTTTTACATTATATGTGTATTAAATAGATTAAACTAAACTGTGGAACTGTGGAAAATGTCCACGGTTTAAGTACTGACAGAGTGCACTTTCTAATTGTAGATTCTTGATTAGAATTATGATAATAATGTATTGTAATAGAGATCAAGGCTGGTTCTGCAAAGATCATTAGTAAATCTCAATTACACGCTCACACCAATATGTTTGTAATAGTTTACAGTCTTGATAGACTCTCTGTAGGTACACATAATGCTACATAGAAGGATCTGGATTCTGAGGCAGGCTCAACTGGCTTGAACCGTTTTTTTGCCAGTATTTATTTGGACTTGTATCCCATACCATCACAGGTGTTCTAAAGCATGTATCAATATAATTATGTTTGTTCTTACCTTTGAATAGAACTTTTATTGTAACTTATTTGATAGTTTTATGTCTGTAAGTAATATTACTGCTTTGGCTCGCATATTTTATACTGGTTTTCACGTTAAAAGTTATCATTTTGTATATTTATTAGTTTTATTAAATAAATTGTCTATTTTTTTAGTTTGTAGCTTACCTGCGTTTTGTAATATTTGACATATATGACTGGCAGGTATGAGTGCAGGTAGCACTCGCGGCCGTCGTGTACATTCTATAGTACCCGTAACCCTTAAATGCGCAATTTTAAAATACATATAATCACTGTATAAATTAGAGAATTAAACTAAAATAACGCAACGTGATAAACTATCAATACTGATTAAAATATAAATGAAAATTAGATTTTTAGACAATTTTCGAAGCATATTGCGTATTTCAGGGTTGTACGTTTTTTTATGGGGAAATAAAAAAATGGTTTGATTTGTATTGTTTCAGGAAGCAAACTAAATGTGTACCAAATGTTAATTGTATGTGTATGTAGCTAAGCACTTGAAATATAATCCATTGATGTGTATTTGTGTTGTTATTTAGTAGCGGGTTCGGTGTTGGGTTCATCCGTGCCTTTCCATACCATCTACATTGTATGTAGATAAAAACAAATGTGTTGTTGTAGTATGGAGATAACGAGAATAGAGATTAATACGTTTAATATTTTAGTTTTTTCAAGCGATAAGTATGTAATTATAATTACATGTTTGTAGTACCCAAGACTTCACATTAAAACTGGACTGACAGTTGACTCCATCGTTGGACTTCTTATATTTTAAATATTTCCATTTCTTCCACCTGCGTATGTAAATTTTAAAGATCTGTTGTAACTAGATAAATATTTATTTACAAAAAGTTCGATGAACTGGATCAATCAATGTTATGGAGTATGATAGTATTTTGACAAATTTGTCTAAAATATACGATTACAGGTTCGATTCCCACTCTGGGGGAAGGTTCTCTGGTAACAAGACAGCGCTCCACTACTCAACTCGCAATATCTCAAAAATTGGGCGTAAAGTGGGAAACGGAATGTCTTAACATTAGGTTCCCTCTGTCTACGCCACATATACCATATGCATGTGGTATGCGGGGAAAAGCGTGAAGCGTGAAGTTATATTAATTAAATTTACAACGGACTGCGATACAATGTCTGACTGGACGCGATTGATGATTATTTGTGATAAGCATCGCCATTCAACAGGCAGAATCTCTAAAAACAGAGGGGTGACGTCACATGCGCGCTCTCGTGCTCTCTTGCAGTAGGTACAGTTTTTAAAGCAAGTATAGATGGCGCTAGTTGTTACAAATGCACCATCTGCTTGGCCTTTTGCAAATTTCAAATGAGTCGTGTTTTGATATTCACAAATAGTATTTTAAATTTATTGATCTAATAAGACAAATCGCAGGGTTCGGGTCCGTTAGCGCGCCGGAGAGCGAGAGAACGGAGAGACTTCCTTACGTACTACATAGAATTAGAAATAACATACAAAAACCAGAAATGATATAAAAAAGTTCATTAATCAAGTAAAATTCAATAATTAGATATACATATGTATATTTTAGTTACTATATTCGCTTTGCACCTTGTCAGCAATCAGTATTAAGTTCATGATTAATATAAGACGGTAGTATTTAATTATATCTATTATTTTATATATTTTAAATTATAATATAATAAAAAAAATAAAAATATTATTATTAAAGGCAAGGAGTTTGTGGAAGGGTAAATGAAACACCATTTATTATAAAATCACAGTTTAATATATAGTAAAGTCACAGAAAGTAACAAAAACAAAATGTTTAAGAAATTGAGATTCTACAAATCAATGATATATTCATATAATTGTACTTCTACAAGCGTTAATGTTGGCTTGAAAGGTTGTGTGTGTGTATGGTATGTGTGTGTGTGTGTATGTGTGTGTGTGTGTGTGTGTGTGCAACACAGCGTGCTGACGTACCGACAGATGCAAGCACACACATCCAAGCTTTCACGCCGTCGACAACGACGCAGAGCTACGGAACACCTACGAGAGTATAGAATCCAACTCTACTCCGACTATAACGGATCTCCACTCTTCGACGCAAGCAAGTGAGGACTGAGAGGGAACCGGGAACAAAAGTGGACGAAATGGGAATTCCCCCGGACGCCTCGAGGGTCACACTCACAGTCACAGAACTCAGTGTACTGAACAAGGGGTAAAACAATGTAAGTTGGTCGTAGCATAGCACCCAGCGACGTGATCTCGCAGCCCCTCTTGACTACTCCGTGACGTTGACTATGCCGCAATAACGAAGCCGCGCCCGCCACTAGCGACGTGACGCGACTCTATAATAATTCCGTTCGTATTCTGATATGAGCTTGCCACATGTCCCGCGAGCCACTCGTGCGCAGGCCGCGTCACGCGTTCAGAGCGCGGAGATCTAGTGTTATGAGTTTCGTAAGTTAGGTGTCTCCTTGAATTTTTGATAAATGCCCGTATCTTAATAAGTGGCTTCTAATAGTTCCAGCTGGCACTGACGTCTGACACTGGCAGCTCGCCCCCACGTGACTCTTTTATACTATAACGGAAATATCCTGAAACGTTGCATGCTCGTGGACATAATACATATAAAAGGCATGTTTTTTAAAGTCCGCCATCCCTGCATTAGTTCATAACCTAAGGTGTTGTCCCGCGAGATATGTACACTTACAATAACTACCAATTCATCCCACGCCGCGAATGTCCAGTAATAGGTATCAATAGGTACCAATGATTACCAAATATTCCCGATGTGGGGCAAGTCGTTACAAACCTTAGCATACATTACGACCTAACTGTGGGTTTACCCACCATCCTATATCTTTGGATAAGGGAATGCAAATACAATACTTGTTCTAATTAAATAATTACTTAAAGCTAACTCAAACTCAACGTAAGCGAGTCCTCAGCAATAGTTACTTAACAATACGTAAACAAAATATAATATTTCAATTACTTCATAAAAAATATTTAAAGGAACCTTCATAGATTATTATTATTTAAAGGAACCTTCATAGTAATAAAAATTAATATAAAAAAAATAAAGATAACAATTAAAAAATACTACAAGTAATAAGATCAATCGTCTCGTGTTCATAAACGTGAAGAGCCTCGTTCAGTGACAGTTCCACGTTGTACATTGTATCTATATATATATATATATATATATATATATATATATATATATATATATATATATATATATATATATATATACTATATATATATATATATATATATATATATATATATATATATATAATATATATATATATCTATATAATATATATATATATAATATATATATAATATATATATATATATATATATATATATATTATATATACTATATATATATATATATAATATATATATATATATATAGATATATATAATATATATATATATATATATATATATATATAATATATCTATATATATATATATAGTATATATAATATATATATATATTACTATATATATATTATATATATATATATATAAATTATCTATATATATATATATATATAGATATATATATATATATATAGTAGTAAACATGAAGTAAACATTTCCAAAATAAATGCACTTTAGAAAACTTGGTATAAAGGAGTTGGGGACGCGACGCGAGTCGTATCGAGGGAGGGAGGCAAAGGTATACATATATATATTATAAAGTATAGAATAGAGCACTATAGTGGTGTGATCCGTTCATGAACACTTGCACAGCGTGACGAGCTGACGAGCTGACGGTGGTCAGTGAGCGCGAGCCGGTGCGAGTGGGAGGTGCGGGAGGTGTGGAAGGAGGTGGTGGGTTATCATATAAATGTGATTTGCTAACTCCATTTAGTGAGACTCCCGTTAGATCCGAGAGCATTGAGAGGGACATCCTAACCTAAACACTAACTGTCAACATTAGTGTCGACTCGATTAACTTTATAATAATATGATATTCGTAACTGCTAGTACAATGTCGCTACTGTTACACCGTTGAGTACACAATATTAAGTAATGCTTTTAGTATCTAGTACATTGAAGGGAAACATCGATGCGTGGCAGAGGTTTAGTGGAGCTAGCAATGCTGAAGCGGCGCAGGGGTTCCATGGTATGGGGGCGATAGGTCTAGCAGACCACAGCCTCAGATATAGGATTCTCCGTGATGCGGATGACCGGCGACAGGCGGCAAGTGCGGCGCGCGTCCGACAGCCGACGGAACAGCACTATCTTGGTTGGCGACAGTGGCGCCACTGCAAATTGAACACCAAGAACGATTACACACAACACTAGCAAACCAACAAGCGGTAAATCTAATTTACCATTCGTTGATTTGCAAAATCGGCTTGTGGTAAAGTACTTGTATGATAAATCGGTATATTATTTAATTATTATTATACATGCATTATTACAATATTAACATGCTATTTAGATCATTTGAGACACGAAGCAGACAGACAGTATATATATATATATATATATATATATATATATATATATATATATATATATATATATATATATATATATATAATATATATATATATATATATATATATATATATATACCTACAATATAGTTAAGTTTCTGTCAAAATTACATACAAATACTTTAACGTAGCACGTATCTGTTAAAGGGCCCTTTAAACGATCTTGAAGAAGGATGTCAACTTAAAAAGTTTATAAAAAAATTTGAATGTGGAGATGTTCCGTTCAATTATAATGAAAATGCTTTGTTAAGCTTTTAAATGTATAAATTTAAGTGTATACCCTGTAGGTAGTAAAGTAGGGTATCTACTGCAGTAAGTTTAAACTTCATTCACAAGTCAATAACAAAAGAGCACTTTAATAGTTTACGTACAAGTTGAACAATCTGACGGTTTTAGTAATTTCTACATAATTACTGATTAGTATATACTTTGAAGATACAACGAGAGTATAGCACATAGAAGTCTGTCACTACTCGCTACCCGCTACCCGCTAGTAGGTACCTACGACGAACTAGGGGTCACTTGCATATAGAGGTACCTACAGTTCAAATAAATGATAGCAGCTATGAATAAAGTCATTCATTAAAATTGATTGCACAGTCCTAAAAAACCAAACCTTACTCGACCAAATAAATTGTACTGCTATATTTACACCTTGCAGTGCATTTAACAAACATATTTTTAACAAAATCAATACAATTATATTGAATGTTACATAGTTAATTATTTATCTATTGGTAAATAAGAAACTAAGATTATTATTGTCATTTCAGTTTCTGTTTTTCAAACAATATTCAACTTTACTTAAGCGAGGGAAATATTTAGATATTAACACTAGTGTCTAGACGGAGGGTACCTAGTGTTAAAACTTTCCGTTGCAGACACTTCCGTCCAGTCTTTGAAACGAAGCTGGAATCGAACCAACACCTACGTCGACCTCATGTTCAGTTTTAACATTTAGTTTTCTTTGGTTTTCTGGTCTGCTTCGATGAAAGGAAATATTCCTTCCAACTTCCAACTCTTTTAGGCGGAGAAAATAAGATGGGATAATGTGGAGGGGAGGAAGCAAATATTTATTTAAATACAATATGAGCGATGACACAGTCAGTCAGTCAGTCAGATAATTCTCTTGATTCAGTTATATGAATGAAGTAGTCTTTTTAAATGCCAATTTAGTATTATGCCTTAAGACACGACTGAGTATGGAGCGTAGGTATCCTATTATAAGAAATTAAATTATATTTGAAGTTTTTAAACAAACTTTCTGAATATGAGTACAGCAACATTTGATGGAGAACTTACAAAATATGTTCATGGTAAGTACTCTTAACAAATCCGTAAGACGACTGAAGACATATATGTAATATATGTAATATATGTGATATATGTGACAAACAAGAAGAATAATGGTAAATAATTCTGCGAAATAAATATAAGTATAAAAAGTAATAAATGATAAAAAAAAAACCAAAAATATGTATTATTAAAATGAACACGTCACTATTAATTATAATTGTTTATTTAAATCTCGTATATTAATTTGCTCAATGAAAAAAAAAAAAACGAACATATCACGGAACCACCACTGGTGTCCGGAATACTACATTAGCAAAACAAATTAAATGTACACTAACAACATACGACGGATCTCTAACTCTGAATCTCGAACTAAATAATAACATGTTCATTTAAAATAAGAGGAAACACTAAAATAACTAAAAAATTGAAAAGAATGCACTTACTCAGCCGGGCTAGTCTACCGGGCAGCGACCGAGGCGGGGCCCGCTATTTTGTGCAGAGCCAACACAGCTATATAGTAGTAAATAAAACATCATGCTTAGCTACTGCTTGCCGTCCCAGGGGACACGTTGACGGGGACATTCTGTTACTTTGTCTGTCTGTCTGTCTGTCTGTTTGTCATTGTAGCTGTTATATAGACAGACAACACGTGAGTTTTTACGGCTTTGTCGGTTTATAGGTACATTCAAGTTTTTATTCGATTTTATACTTAATTGGTGTAATTTGAGAATGTCCCGTCAACAGTTCATTTACTTGACTTGAGTGCATATTAACAATAAGTGTTTTTACTTATTTATTTATTTATCACAAGTGTATTTATATACATGTACAGTTAATTTGCACACAAGTTTGTATACAATTATAAAATGAGTAATAAATGCAATTTAAAATAAGCGAGTTGAACAACAAAGGGATAGTATTTAAGTGTCTTTAAATTTCTGAATTGTCTTAAGTTATTAGAATTTATCGCGCACCCAGAGACGCCAATTAGCGTTTAACATACATAGGTAATATACAAAATCAATGACATTTTTTAACTAATCAATGTCAATAATAGAAATTATTAAACAAAGTTGTATCCCTTAAAGACACTTAACAATTACTTTATTAAAGTAGCGTATTATAATAATATGGAATTCGACTACATAATGAGCAAATATGCCGAGATCTACCAAAACTAACAAAAGCTTCGTAAGAGAGCGCCAAAGAATATTTTATTTATTTATTCTACTAAAAATTGCAGACAGTAAAAAAATAAACAAAAAGCTGGCAGAGCGCTTGTTGTTGCTTGAATCTTCACATCAATCACACACCACCTTTGCATTTCACGCGCTCCTATTGCGCTTGATACATGTATGTAAAATACGAGTACTATATATATATATATATATATATATATATATATATATATATATATATATATATATATATATATATATATATATATATATATATATATATATATATATGTATATATATTATATATATATATATGTATATAGGAAACAATCCATACTTAAAAAGACATCAAAAGCATCAATCGAGCATGTAGAACAAATACATCAATATATAATATACATATACCGCTAACATAAAATAAGGCCTGTAACATACCATGTAAAAAGACGATACGTCCAGCTCAAACATAAGGGTGGAAAAAAGCCCTTGTTATATTACTAACGGAGTGACGTCAATACGTAAGAGAGTAACAGCTCAAAGGGCACTAACTGACATCATAACTATATCAAATGTGCTAATAAGTAAGTTATGCCACTTTTATTTAGACACAACCATCTTACGCAATACACATTGAGTGTTTTAAATAATAAAAAAATGCAATTTGATAATTTTTTTAGGATAAAGTTGTCCTTGTGTAATAACTTCTTATTGTAGACACTTTCAGTGATAAGAATGTGACATAACTGACCTTCGTCATAAATACTCTAAAGCTTCTTTACTTATTAACTGCGTTGTATAATTAATGATGGATCATTAAAAATCTCCTAAGTCTCTATACATTTCACTAAAAATTTGTTCAAAAATGGTGTTTTGAGGTAAAATGACAAATTTAAAAATTAATTTACTAAAAATAAAACAATAACATTAATAAGATGACGATGAGAGGTTGTTCAATATAACAAGGTGATGTGAAACTATATTCATGCAAACTTTACGTACGATCCTCGAATGCAAAAATCAGTAACTGCAATAATTCAATGAAATCAATACCTTCCTATATCTATTACACGAGTATCTACTCACTCGAAAGACTGACAACTATTTGTTATAAATCCAAAAAAAGAAAAAATACTGTAAAAATATTTAGATTTCCTCATTTTCGGTATAATAACTTAAGAGACTATATATATATAGGTATATATATAGGTATATATTTGTATAAGTGTGAATAATTTTCAGCTATCTTTTGTCCCTTACATTGTATAAGGTAATGTGGATGAAATTTTACATCTCTATAGTATGCAGTCTGCATACTTACCGTATCCCTCGCCCTGCAAGAAGAGGCGGAAAGCCTCAGACACTTTGCCTGGCTGCTCCTCCAACACCATGGCAGCGTCGGATATCTAGAATAATACATGGCATTGAGCTTGTAAAGACATCAACTTTAGAATCTATTAAAATCCTTAATTCATAAAGAAATACCCATCCAACGACCTGTTGAAGTAATTTGTTTACTTGGCAATTGAGCTAACTTATAGCTTAGAAGTCTATTTTACAAGAACATATTGTATTTCGCAATTAAAATCAAACCCTCTCTAACTAATACAGATTCAGAGTTAGAAGGCACCTGCTAAAGATTATATTACCTTACCATAACTAAAACTAAGGAAATTTAATATAAATAACAATAGTTCCAATTTGACCTCATAATATTTGAAAAGCCAATATCGTATCGTATCGTTGTAGGTTCGATATCAACTTAAATAGTAGTATTTGTGTTTTAATAGTAGCACTGAACGTGAACGTGAAATTTTCTTTTCTAGTAAAATACACGACAAGCTATTTTTGTATATTTATATATATATATATATATATATATATATATATATATATATATATATATTATATATATATATATATATATATATATATATATATTATATATATATATATATATATTATATATATAATATATATATATATAATATATATATATATATATATATATATATATATATATATATATATATATATATATGCATTGAACATTTCAGGTTTTCAAATATCTGAGAATTTAATTGTTCTTTAGAAGGAAACTAACAGAAGCAGTACATCATCATTAATCAGGTATCTTATGTGTGAAGAGGCACGTACAAATATTTATATTTTCATAATTATACCTGTAAGATTTATGCCAGAGTCGTGAGTAATTTCGGGAACACTCTTAAACTATATTTTTTATAATCATAAATTATCGTTTTAATTGGAGGTGATTACATTCAATTAATTGTAAGAAACTTGTTTCGAAATCGGAAAATATTAATATTATGTATTTTATTTTATTATAGTCAAAACGTATATTTTTTAAATAATTTTCTATAAATCTTCAGTTGTTATAAATTCTGCTTCGAAACTTCAACTTATTTCATACTTATTATACTTACACTACGTTCTACATTAATAACATAAATTAAAAGTGCAAAAATCATTTCATCTTGTATAATATAAGTTATAACTATATCATTTTATATTTGTGATTTGCTTTCAGTTTTTTTGACGTTCCCAAAATGATTGGCGTGTTCCCGAAAAAGTGTGTAGAGTTGTTATCAATATTCGCAGCTTTAGACATTTTAAAATCCTTCATTGTTCTTGTAACAATGACTTTTTTAGTAATTTGAACGGTTTTCTTCTCTCGTTTTATGATTCAGTCTTGTTATGTTACTTGTTACAGAAAGTATTGAACAGTATCTTCATTGGTTTCTGATTCCATTTTGATCTCCTTGCAGTCACCACATTAACACAAATTGACACAACTAGTAGGCGTACCAGCTGTCTTTTGCTTCTCTCTTTCTTCACGTCTTTGGTTCCTCTTTATTTTTTTTCGCAACTTATCTACAATTCCTTGCATATCTTTCCTTTTTTGTTTCTGTTCTTAACCGTTCTTTACATATAGATATATCTTCTATATCTTCTAGCCATTATATATAGCTATATATATTATATATAGCTATATCTTCTAGTTCCTTAGCTAAATCTTTTTAACTTGTTTTCCCCTCAATATCTTCCTTAATAAATGAATATTGTATTCCATTTCAATTTAAGAATCTGGGGTGCTGCTAGCTAATATATTTAATATCATCTTTTTTTCTTTTATATTTTTGATTCCTAATACTCTTTATCCTTCAATCTCTTCGACTTTCTTTGTTCAGTTGTCATGTTATCTAAAAACTTGCGCCTTCTTGCATTACTTTTTTCACTATTCCTTTTATAAGCTATACTATCCTGTTCTACTCGTTTTTCTACTTTTATTTTCGTTTTTATTGTTTTCCATTTTGATTGCACTAAGTGAATACTTAAAACCAAAATTTTGAATAATTATGCTTTTTTTTCAAATTGGACTTGAATTTTGTTTGAACTGTCACTTCAGGAATGCCCGCTGTATAAGAGAACGTTCTCGGAGTGATCGTTCCCGAAATTACTATTTAATAAATAATTTCAATTCGCGCTTAACACGACGACGTTTGTTTGTGTTTTTTACGTTATGGACAAGTGGGCTGTAATATTTATTATTATTTTGCAAGTAAATTTGCGAAAAAATAATCATCTAATAGTGTTTCCGTAGCGGCAGAGAATTACAGTACGAGTACGCTACACAAATATCAAATCGAATAGTACTTATCAGAATTAAACATATTTTTTTTCCGTAAACACGATATGCGCCTTTTGCTTTAACCAATAAACTTCACAGTAGTGCTAACTAACGCCATCTATTGTATTTAGTTTAAATTATATCAAATAATGTCAACCGCGTTCACGGAATGACTTTAAAGATGTCGAACACCATATGAATAGCTAAAACGTGAAGAAATTAAAATTCTATAAATTTATATAAATATATATATATATATATATATATATATATATATATATATATATATATATATATATAATATATATATATATATATATATATATATTATATATATATATATATATATATATCTTAATTTAATATATTTTAAGGATAATGATTAGTAATAATAAACATTTTCGTACTTTCGAAATATAATATAAGGACCTGTTCCTGAATAACTGTTTAGGTCTGTTTTATAGGTATATTCGGTACACATATATAATGTATATATATATATATATATATATATATATATATATATATATATATATATATATATTATATATATATATATATATATATATTTCGGATATTCTTACGGTTTCTTACGTAGTTATATATGAATAATAAAATTCCACAAGGGATTTCAGTTCTCTTTCAGTCCACATGAACAATTTAAAGTCAAAGTTAATAATGTATTATTACGCGTATTATTCTGTCCAGAATATTAGAATATTATAATGATATTTGTGCGAACAATAAATACTGTCGAAGCTCTTACAGGACTGACACCTCAATGTAAAATGACGATTCAAAAGAGCGAGCCTAGAAAAATGGCCTAGTTGAATAAATAATATTTTGCTAAAGGAGTTGTTTCATTGTTTGTCACTATACGAACTTTATAAATTGATTTCTTTAAAACTGTTATTTTTTTCCCTTGTTACAATACTAATTAATTGCTTATTCTGTCGGGGCCTAGACAGCCGTTACCGAAAAATCGAATCGGATTGATATTGCGTTTGTGTGTCTGAAAATCCTGAGTATATAAGTATATCTTGAAAATATGATAAAAATAATGGTGAAACTAGTTATTTAAACAAATTTAAATGTGCGTCGCGCAGTCGTGCAATAAACAAGCTACGTTCGGTCATTCATCAGACTGAATCAGTATTTTCGAACGGAGTTTTGGTATCTATCGATCTGGAAAACCTTTCTGTAGCTTTTTGTAGCAATTATTAAAGTGAACGGTCGACAGTATGACAAAATGTTTGATATAGTTATTACATTTTACAGAATGTCATACAACAATGTCACCTTTTACATGAACAACGTTTTGTATTCGTAATTACTTTTAAAAGCACCAGCTCCGACAATATTGGAGTTAAAGTTAAGTAAATTCTTGACTAAAAGACATTTCAATCCCTTCGTCATGTACAAGACAAGGAGAAAACAAAAAACCTTAAATATAATATAACATGGTATAAATGCTTAGATAAAATAGTTAAAAGTGACACTTTAACAGATTTTTTTATATTGGTTTTCAGTTTCACAGCTTTTACCAAGAGAAGGCAGAGGGAACCTGCTGTGAAAACATTGTATTCTTCTATTTAAAGACGTATAGTATGGTAAGTGATATAAGTGAGTACCTTCATCCAAGTAGAGTTAGATGGGCATAGCCGAGCATTAAGGGCCACGGTCTGGTCCACGTGCGGGGACAGTGCAGCCGTCAGGTTGAGCACCGGGGCGCGGATAGTGGCGCCATCGCGGGAGATGCCGAGGTCGCTGCGGCGCGCGTAGCTCTCGATCAGCATGGCCAAGTTTCCGGGGTTCACGTGACGGCGGAAGTACGTACGGTACATTTGGGCCAGGTCCGGGTTGCGCTCTTCCGGGCACTGAGCAAGAACACTTCGTTGCATTCATAGTATACATATAATACTCATTCGAATTGGCACATAAGGTAATACTAACAATTTATGACAACCAGGAATAATTAAGCAGCATTACACAACCAGTTACAAAATACGAAGTCTCACTTCATCGCGTGGCAATTAATAAAATTCGCATTTTGCAATCACTATATAATCGATACAAGCTAATAAACGAACAATAAAAATTAATGAAGCTTTTTTCGCATTTTTTATTAATGGAGGTAACACAATAGTCTCCAACAATAAAACAGTACACATTCAGTTCCCAATCAAATCGACGGCCGCCAAAAAGCAATTTGCATCAGGTATGCATTCGCGGTTCACTCTGGATTCCAATGCAGATAATAGTGCAGTATGCAAATGTCGCAACGCGATTAGCCGGAGGCGCGACTTTAGCGCGCGTACAAACCCACATGGGTACAAATACATTTTTATAATACAGCCATTTGCTTGAATTAATAGAAACATTCACTTATCTCGACTGTATTTGACACAATCCTGAAAAATCGCAACGCTATGTTTTCATAATAATTTGAAAATGTTAAATTCGCTTATGCAATTTTCTATCCTTAGTCTAGCATTAAATGAGATACTTACGCGTCCAAAGTGATACCACATCAGGTAATCAACGGCAGCGGGAGACATGCCGCGGGAACGTAGAGAACGAGAGCTCATTTTGTGCGAGGCCCACTCGATCCAGCCGGACTGGGTGGACGAGCAGTTGATCAGGGTCAGAGCATCGACCTGTCAACACCAGCAATTGTCAATCCAACAAATGAAAGATTACCCAGCAAGTACACGTAAGTTAATTAATAATATGACCTAGAAGTAGATGCTTACATGTAGCTAACGTAGAATTATTACAATGTTTCAATGGATTTGATAATTATAAATATGACTCGTCATACACATAATCAATTACGATAATAAAATATTTTTCTATAACGCCTTCTACGGAGGAGGTTAACATTTTGTTTCGGGAGCGTTTTAAATGTCGGTTATTATTTTGTAAAACTAAAGTAGAAAAGTTAAGTAGTTTGGTCTTGTCTTGCTACTATATTCTGCATAATATATACAATCTTTATCGATCTTTATAAATGTCATTCGACGGGTCTGGTCTGGTCTATTACTTTTCAATTTGCAATTGCGAATGATAAAATGGAGCACTAACCATCTTAACACTAGCCTTCCTTTTACTGCCTTGCCGTATTCGTCAATATGAAAATTATCAAGATTTTAAAAACAAAAATAAACCTAACTAACATAAAAGATTTTAATGAAAATTAATTAAAAAAATAGCAACGTTTAAGTTTATAATAGTAGTGTATAGTATACGATATACATCTGCAGATATGCAGATAATCCTACGTTACAACAAGTAAACGAAGGGTTAGGTATGGGTGTAAATACATGAACAAGCAAACGTGTACTTTAAGATTTTTTTCCCTTTCATTATTATGGCAAAGGCAATATGTTTAATATTCTACTATTTTCTACTATATTCTGTTTAATATTCTACTATTTTCTACTATATTCTGTTTAATATTCTACTATTTTCTACTATATTCTAAATGTATATATCGCCTCAATGTTGTTTTTGTTCTTAGATAAGACATCATAAATGTATAAACATGTAAATCCTGAATATAATTTATTTGCATCATCATAGTCTTACTTAAGACCATCACCTTGTATGTAGACCAAAGAGTCCGATATCTACTAGATATCCACTCTACTTTCCCTAGTTTCCTTGACAGTCCTCATCATCTATGCCAAAGGATGAGATAAGCTTTAACTAACATAATTCAGCTTGGAATACTAACGTCTAATAGTATCTTCATATTATTGAATACAAATATAATATAGAATTAACAATCCTCAGAAGGGCGAGCGAGTAGAACATTAATTATTTAGCAGTTAAAATAGCATTACGACAAATCCCAAAGTTTGAACAAAGTTTTGGAACAAACCGAAGTAAAGTTGTCTGCAAGTTGCAAGATGCATATTGTTGCACTCTCAACAGAGATGGCGCTACGAGGCGTCATTACATGTTATTTTGAACCGCCAAAGAACTCTTGTGTTTGGAACTTGGTTGGCACTTTACATTTTTATAAATAATATGTTGTCTATTTTTTATATTTGTGTACTTTCTGTTTTTAACTAGAGAAACAAAAAGAGAGTAGTGTTAAGACACTCCTTCCTTCTCATTTCATATATTTTATCAACATTGCGGTTTGGTGATCGATTTTTTGGTGGACGAAGACCAGTCACCAAGAAAAAGCACTAATTTGAAGTTCTTAGAACCGACGTACAGAGCTACAAACTACAAACATATATACTATATTCAAACACATTAGCTTATTTCGCAGACTTCAGTAAGAAAATTTCCTGACGATGTAAGTTGGTAAGGAAATGCAAGCATTTCTTAGTTGGCAGGAGTTGGGAAGTTTACTACAGCTCGCTGCCAAGCCACTTATACATACATGCACATCTTTGGGAAACAAGCACATTTTATTTGAACAATTCTTCATTTGAAAAGCGTTTATGATTTAATTTTATATCTAATCACATTATATTATCGGCAGGAGGAACCTGATGTTATTCCAATACAGTCGTCGATTGGATATAATACATACATACACTATTGGACATTACACACATATATATATATATATATATATATATATATATATATATATATATATATATATATATATATATATATATATATATATATATATATATTATATATATATAATATATATATATATATATATATATATATATATATATTACTAGTAATCTATTAGAATTTGAATCCGTAACAACAGGCTATGAGCTTGCATAGTAGAGGAGGAAAACCCCGATCCCTTTTCCTACACAAATATAATAAAATAGAAATAATAATAAAAATATATATTTCTATTTTATTAATATATATACTGTATAGTACAGACATAAATAACATACAAATTATTTGAAATAATTTATAATATTTTTGAATTGAGAATTTGGATTTATATTGCTATAATTATATGTACATATACGTATACAAATACGTACATACGTACATACAAGTTTAGGCAGTAATGTAAGAACTTAAGACATTCAGAGGGCCGATTCGAGAAGCTGTAATTGTGAAGGTGAAGTTATAATTAAACAAAGAGTAGAATAGTTGAAAAAAAAGTTGAATTTCAATATTCTTAATAACGTTGGTATCGACTGCCACTGTTGGTATTAATCTGCACAGCCTGCATCAGTCAACGATGGTATTGATGGCGATAGTCCGTGTGATCATTGTAGCAACTGACAGACAACAGACTGACCTGTGATGTCGTATTACCTCTCAGAGGGTAAAGTGTTCAAAATGTGACAACTTAACATAACCGAAATATATAAAAACAGAATCTCTTTAACCTGAAAGAAATAAAAAAGAAAAGTTTCAGCTTTGTTACATTTAAATAACGAAATTAGCTAGGAATCTGGATTAATGATCATACCTTCTCTGGGTTGCTGAGAGCGAATCTAGCGAGGATGTTAGCTCCAACGCCGACGCCGAATCCAATGAAATTCTTGATGCCGAAGTGGACTAGCACGAAGTTCAACTGGTTGGCCAGCTCATCCATGTTGGGATATACGTAGCTGTAACAAGCGGCATCTTATAGTATTAAGCTTTCTTTAAACTTAACTTATCTCCCACATATAACAGGATAGATAGAAACTAAGTAGTGTCAAAACACTCCATATTCCACTTACTTATGGAGTAAGCTTATTAAGATGAGCTGTATTAAAAAGGAATATTCAGTTATTTTCAAAGTATAAAACTCCAACTTAATTTGATCAAGGTTAGATTCATTCTTATCATTTTCAAGAACACCGTATTCAACCCTTTCGGTCCTTACAAAAAGATTCGTAAAGTAACAATGAAATGCTTTTATTTTATTACCGTCATGTAAATGAAAAAAAAAAACGAATTACAAGGAAGCTTATCGTTTTGCACAACTTTTATAAGGAAATAAAGCTACCCAAGATCCATCGGAGTGACAGCAAGAGGCTGGACCGTGCCTAGACAGACGCACCACGCAAACGCTCAAAATTGACTTTGTTTAATTATGTAACGTAGCTCTAAGTAGCTGTAAGTAGCTTTTAATTTTTTTAATAATAATATCCTCCTGCCTCTTTGATAACAAGCAGACACTACTCAGTACTTAAACTTCGTCTGTTTTTGAGATAAAACGTCGCGTATAGTAATACCAACATCGAAAGAAACTAATATATATTAAAATTATAAATATTGTATATACAAGCATACACACATACAACTACTAGTATCACATGTTTTAGACACTTATCAAATACGCCACGATGGAGTAAATTTGCTTCCATTCATCCCTACATAGTACCAGCTAGCGAGGGTTGCGTAACACTGCGCCACTCGCAAGCCGCCACAGTACCTAGTAGAGTACCTGCGCGAACTGAATACGATATATTTGTTACTTGGAATAAACTTTTACAATCGATTTTGAACTATAGTCAAAATATAAACAAATTTTAAGTAATATTATGAAATAATAAAATAAGATAATCTTCTATGTATCGTAACAAAAAAATGCGAGGTTTTAAGTAATAGTAAAAGCTAACGCCCAAAGTGGTAAAAGTGTTAAAATATAACACAAGTGAAATAAGTAAGTGGTTAAGGTAAGTAGCTTAAATAAATTACTTAGAGTTTATCAGTGTTGAGTAACTTTGAGATTATGATGTTTTATACAATTTAGCTCCAGCTTTCATCTATTTTGATACAATTATTATAATTATACACAATTGTACATAAGAGCAATATTTTTTTTTATATTTGGCATTTTAATTTTTTTCTGGGTACAGCTGGGCACATATGAAGAAGGCTGTAGTTTCTTTCTACCTATTCTTGTAAACTAATCATAATAAAAATAAATCTTAAATGAAGAACCAACATATTACAAAATAATACTAAGATGTACATTTTCTTTGTAATATTAAAGAGGTGTATTCCCCATACAACAATTATCCACTGAGCAGACGGTGAGGGGTCCCGTCGCGAGTAGCGACCGCCGTCAGCCGTCCCGAAGCACACTATCGAGCGGGGTTACGTAATACTGCGGTACCAAACACGGCCACGCTCCCGACCCCACGGCACACTAACTAGCAAATTAAATATTTAAAAGTCTTTAAATAAATGCCTCTTGGCTCAGATGTTTAGTGTCTGGCTATACCTTTACTTTAGGAGATTGTAGCTACAATTTCCACTAAACCACTTTATGGACAAAACAAGCTTATTCCAATACTCAGCATAAATTCTCGTAATTATAAACATCTCATACGACATGAAATTAATCTTGTATTAAAAATTTACGTTTCTAGGCAAAAGAAACAAATCGACTCTTATATAGACAGACATATAGACCTTATATTTATTACACACACATGTCTATATAAAATACCAGCCACCAGTCGTGGTACGAGGTAATTGAATTAATCACAAAATATGATAAGAATGTCTTCAGTCTTGCGATATATGTACTACGGGTAAAATGTAGTAGCTCGTAAACTGCAAGCACTATTGATGTGCATCGCGGCGGAGTTGAAGTCATATTTAAATACGTAATATACACTTGACTTGATATATATGACACTGTATGTATTTGACAACACCGACCACATTAGTTGACTGAAATATCGATATATTGTCTTTCTTTTTTAATCTAATTGTATATAGCGGAATTGAACAGAGTGTTTCTCCACTGAAAGGTCTCCTCGCCAATAAACCGCTTCTACAGCAGTGTAGCTAAATTAAATATTAACATTTAATTCAAGAGGCCATATGTGTAGTAGGCGCGGCGCCAGGCCGTCGCGCCGGTGCTCTATTATTGCAGTTTATTCACCTACCCTCGTCCTCTGTGGAAACAGTTTGCGATGCCTTCACTTTATGTCGGCCATGTCAACCGCCGCCGTCGCTTCTGATTACATAGAAGGGTTGTTACGGTTTAAATCATTCATATTTATATTGAATAATATAACACTGCGATGTGGTACGTGTTTGCTATAATTTAAAGGTACTTTTTCCATTTTGAAATAAAAAGATGTGTGCCTTATTTCATTGCTTTGTCATAGTTGATTGTTGTGTGAAAAATACCACCGTGAGATATAGATATACTGTTAAATGTGTCTAGGTAGAGATCTAAATACATATCTAAATACTAACACGTATCTTGTACGGTGCAATACGAGAAAAACACGCTGTAAATTGTTATTAAGAGTATTTTAATTTTATTCCTTAAAGATGGTTGGATGGTTAAAAATAAATATTTTTTGAATTAAATATTAATCTGAAACCCATGGCCTAACGCCGAATGAGTGAAGTCTAAAGCTAACTAAACAATAGCAAGCACAATGACTTCAAAGTTGTGTGTATTGAAGATAAGAACATGTGTGACTTCCGGGAGGATGTAACTCTGTAAGACGATGTTTCTCAATTCAATTACGCGAGAAGTTCCAGCTCGGACTAAAGTGACCAAACCATGCATTCACGAGGAGTACCGCAAGGTCTCAGGTCACTATCAGCTGTCACTTAAAGCCGGGTTATTAAGAGAGCACTCTACCTGTACGTGAGTAGCAATTAATTATTCCGATCGACAGAGCATAGTTCAGACTTAAGGATCTATTAGGTGGCCGTTTGAGCGTTTATTCAGGATTCAATTCCCATCAGGAGATTTTGTTAAATTTATTTAGTCAATAAATCTGTTTAGCTTTTGTAATATTTATTACATTAAGTGACCAACCAAGTTCACTTAGTTCTCGAATGTAGGGCAAAAATATACTCTACTTGTACGGTGGGAGCAATTAATTATACTGATTGACAGCGCGTGTGTAGACACGAAGGACTTCTGTGACTTAGTAAATAGTTGAATCAAACAATATGTACGTCTTTAATAACAGTACCTATACGGGACCGCGAAGTTTAATCTCTGGGAAGAACGACCGAACTAACTAGTAGTCTGCTACTTGCTACTTGCAGCAAACCCTATCTTTATGGCTTAAGTTGTAAGGTCTTTGTATGCAATATTGGGGTAAACCGCAACACTGTAAACCGTTTATTGGCACCGGCGACGTCCGTGTTTACTCATTTATCTATGTATGCGTGTCGTTGCGTGTGTGTCATTTTTTTTGCTTATAAAAAATACCATTCAAATTACTTTGTATCGGTATTTAAAAATATGGTGTTGGTTGATTTATAGCTATTTTTTAATTGTCTGCTCAAAGGTTAAACTTAAACATTTAATTATACTAATATTAAAACTGAAGAGTTTATTTGTTAAGAGTTAGTCGAGTTAGTTAGTTAGTTGGTCGAAGGCTTTAACCTCAGGAACTAATAGTTCTAATTGATGATGCCCACAGGCTATATTACATCACGTTAACAGTTTCGATGTGACCCACTATACACTGGAATTGCGGTCAGAGTAACCTGGGGCATATAGAATAAGTTATATTATATCGCACCCAACTTTTAGTTATTTCCATTTGGCCACGATGCCCAAGGCACAGGTACTACCTGCTAGTCATTTATGTAACGGGGTAGAACATAATCTAATGTCAAATAGACATTGCGCGTCGAGTGGGCAAACTCGAACATGTTTAAAACACTGTGCTCAGTCGACTTGACTCGACGATATTAAATCTTTATAAGATACATTTCTATTTTAAGTCAATTTAAACAGTATGAGTATAGTTCTTACGTTCGCTGCATTGGTTTTCCAATCTTGTAACTTTTGACGTATCTCCTTGAGACTTAAGGGCTCTTGTTACACCTCAACGAAGGTACTGGCATTGTAAGCTCTAACGTACATATAACTCGCATCTTAAGAAAGGTTTGAGTTCAGAAAGAATCTTCATTTAATAGACATTTCTACTGATTTATCTTATAAAGCAACAGTTTAAGCATACATATGCATGTACATATAAGACATATGCCTGAGTAAATTTGGCTAAAATTCACTGACGTTGAAGTAGTAGTAGTAGTATGGGTAGTGTATGTGGATGTAAACAGCAAGACACGTATAGAATCTTACGTAATACAAGATCTCTAGTTAGAAATCAGGCTTGTTAAATGGAGTAATTGGCGGACGCGTCGCGGTCTGGGGCGACCTGAGGTGACGACGTGAATAAGACGCTTGCTCTTATTTAACAACTATGTTTATTATTGTTTAGTGTCTTGTCATAAAATACAATAAATACTGAAATGAAACATATAACTATATTTCGATTTTTTTTTAGCTTTAATGCAAACTGAGATCTCTTCTCTAGGGATACCCTTATTCATTTAGTACAGAAAAAGCTACAATTTTGTTACTTGACTATATAAAGTCACACGAACAAGTGTCACTTAGATATAGCCAATCGAAACATTCTTAGAATAGTTTCTTTAGAAGTTTAAGTTAACACATATAAACTTATTCATCTTTATAAGTATATTGTAATTTTTTTTTCTTTTCATGAAGATTTCTTATTAAATTTAGGAACTTACTATAAAAACTTTTTTATGTCACTGTCTTAATACATATTTAAGTAAATCACATTAAACAGTACTCTCTAAACTTGTTTAAAAAGAACGCACGTACATTGTTTAGAAGCTTTGACGGCGCAGTTAGACATTGAATTATTATGTACATTGTATACACCGTATGAATAAGTATCAAGATATTTGACAATATTAAGACTGCTATATTTTTTAATAATGCTCATTTTCTCTCGTCTTTAACGGGTTTATTTAATCGACACACAGTCTCTAAGTCGGGGGTAGAGGACGGAAATGGGATCGTCACAGATACAAATAGGTATTCTCTCCCCAGTCACAACCCTGCCTCATACGAAAGACACAAAAAAAATAAATTTATTTCAACTATGCTTTCACGTAATTTTATCCTAGGTCATATCTAATGGTAACAGTATGTGCATGTGCAAGTTAAGAAGCATCGCACACAATATTGTGCTAGTACTTAAGGCCGTCCAGGCACCATAAGCATATAGTAGAGATGCTCTCAGTAGCGTCTCTGACATAGCGTCATAGTACTGTTACGTAGATGATAATTGTTTGAAAGTACGTTGTCAGTAAAGTAAGCTGAGAGAGATATTTCCAATTTATTATAAAAAATTAAACGGATTAACCACGTATATTGACGTATGTTTTTGGAAACCTCACGTTTCGAACACTTTGGTTTATAAAAAAAGTCAAATTCAATATACGCGATAAATCTGTTTAAGCTATTTCATTTAAAATGTACAACATTTGTTACCATATAATTGAGCTTTTGATTAATTTTTTATTTCATAACGTACCTATATGATTTTTGGAATAATCATACCTATCTAATACTAATCGGATTTTCTTACAAAGTTTTATATCAGAAAGGAAAATTTGAACCTGAAATTTTCAAGTTCAAGCAGAATCAAGTTAAAAAGAAGACATAATATAAAAATAGATCTACTCTTATTGATGTAAAAATAATTTATTCAGTAAAACGTATAAAATATATTGATAAGTAAGTATCTTTGCTAACAATAACTTTTAAATAGACTCTACAATAAAATCATTTGCTTAAATAAAAGAGCACACCATAAAAAACCCAATTACTTTACACAAGTGAAACTCCCATCGAGGGGGAAAACGAGAAAATGAGAAAAGTTTCACCTTTAGCGACGACTGCATCGCGGCGGAATGATTTAAAGTGCAGTCGGCGTTAGTAAGCCGTTATATTGTAAACATATTGTAAACATATGGTTAGCTTCCCGAATATAACGTAGGCTGAAATATTATTAGCCTCCCGAATACAACGTAGGCTGAGAAAATTCTGTGTTAAAACACTCAGTTTTTCAAGAAACCAATACATTTAGTATTATTAAATTTAAAGAAATTGTGGTCGATGTCACAATCGTCGTGGTGTACTGACCACGGGCCACTTCCCACTCAACCACGATGACATTGTAGTATTATTCATTAAAATGAAATATCACTATTGTTAGTCCGACAAGAAAACCATTCTGTGTCTTTGAATAATAATTCATAAATTATCATATTATACTTCATATTTCACAACCCGCTACACTTTTTCAAATATTTTCAAAGCTTTTGTTGAGACTGACTGAAACTCGATACATTTTACGTTGTTAATGAACAAGCTTTTATTCTTACACAAAATAAAATATAAATATGATTCCCGTTTTGTATCTGGATTCCACGTCACGTCACGATAATAGCTTGAAATTCGGCTTTAGGGGAAAAATATTCAAGTGATTGTGATTTTGCTAGGAAATTAAGCGTAATTTAAACTAAATAAAGGCCACTTTAGAGTAAAATAATATCGTACGAGTATCATATATATATATATATATATATATATATATATATATATATATATATATATATATATATATATATATATATATATATATATATATATATATATATATATATATATATATATATATATATATACATACTGGCATATTGCTTTGGGTCAAAGAGGATCAAGTTGCATTCACTCAGTGTTCTTGCAATCACTTCAGGGGCTCTTTCAGTTCTAGAGTTTTTAAGAAAAATAAAGCTAATCGTATAGAAATTTATTATGTACTGAACATTTCATCTATTTATCTATAATAAAAAAATTGCCTTTTCATTGAATATTGATATGAAAAAAATTATGTAGCATCTCTAATAGTAAGAAGAAGTAAGAAACACTAATAAAATACAAATCTTTTGTCTGTCCGTTTGTACAACTTTATCTTTGGATGTAGTAATCTGTTAGGGTCTGGGCTGTAATTTATTTTGAAGACTGGCACATCACATGTAGAACTACAATAGATCAGCTAATTTATAAGAAATAAGAAAGTGGCTCTTTACTTAGAGATGTTGCGCGTGATGAGAATTTTTTATTGACACCTGATGTCGAACCACAATACATAAGCTTAACTATAAAAATTAAAAAAAATCGGTAAATCAGTAATAAATGAAAATCGGATGGTGTGGGCATCTACTAGTTATATAAATATATATATATATATATATAAATGAAGCAAGATTTGGATCTGCGTCTCTTCGGACCAGGCCGACTACCAATAAAGATATAAGTTTTGTGTCTAAACACAATAAATAAAATATATGGAAAGCGGAGAGCCCAGGGAAACAAATTCTCTATCTTAATGATTCAAATAAATTTTTTAGATATACAAAATCGACAAAAACCCACACGGAAGGATGCACTGTTTACTCCATACCAGATATAGACATAGTATACGAAATAATCAAATAACACCGTATGGTATAAAACAGTTAGTTCCCCTTACGCTCTTTCTGGGTTGTCACTTGGCAACGGCCGCGTAAACATTTAATTTGCATCGATTAAAACTGCTCATTGCTTTTACCTTCGAGTCACGCTATAATGGTATTATTGGTGATTTTTTTATGTGTACATGTACAGTGTACCCACACTGTACTGCACATATGCAGTATCGTTTTCTTATATATATATATATATATATATATATATATATATATATATATATATATATATATATATATATATATATATATATATATATATATATATATATATATATATTATATATATATATATATATATATATATATATATTTCATAATATTTTACTTGCTTTGTGTGCCAGTTTGAAGACTTGCGACTCCATGAGTCGCAATTCCGAGCTTTGTATAATTAAAAAATAACAATACATTCTAAAACATCTAAAATACTCTTTTATATTAAAATATATTTCAAAATCTCGTCTCGTTTTTCTTGACACATTAAAATCTCGAAGAAGGCTTAGTGAAGTGTAAATAAATCCCTATGAAGCTCCCTAATAATGGTCTAAAAGCTATTAAATTGGTATTATGCGCTTTAAAGCAGCCTGATACAGCCTGAACACTGCGATGTGGAATTATATTGTTTACTTTTTCCGTTTAAGCGGATCCCATCTTTAGAAGAAATATTTTCTAAGGCTGGCTAGGTTAAATTAAAATAACTCACTGTTTGAGTCTTTCCTCTTTGCGCTTTGTCTTACAAAACAAAATTATATATATATATATATATATATATATATATATATATATATATATATATATATATATATATATATATATATATATATATATATATATATATATAAATATATATATATATATATATATATATTATATATATATATATATATATATATATATATATATATATATATATATATATATATATATATATATATATATATATATATATATATATATATATATATGTGTGTGTGTGTGTGTATATATATATATAACACAACAAAGAAATGTAGAAAATATAGAATCCTTTATCGGTCTGTACTTCATAAACTCCTTATTTTCTAGGAGATCTCTTGGGAAATTTGGCGGTCGCGAGGCCGATAGTGCCCTCACCATCAAAAGCAAAGCAGATACGCTTGTGAAAACTATAATAAATATTTTTAAAACTACACCTATGTGACGTAGAATGGGAAAATTTGATTCTGTAAGATTCTCATTTAGGCATTTTGAATAAAAACTATTCTTGATTCGTCAAATTTGCGTAAAAAAAGCGAGTGGAAAATTTAGAACGGTATTTCGATATTAGTTTCTCGCCCAATCTAACAAAAAGGATAGATGAAATTTCAAAAACCTTCAGTCGTCCGACGCTCGCCTGCAATCGCCGCGCCACAAAAAATGTCACCAAACGATTTCTATGGTTTTGACAGGTTGTTGGAAAAGATTTGTGTCTAGCAAACATTTATGTGCAACATGTACGTAGTTTTTGTTTAATATATGGCACCATTCAATATATTGGAAAATACATTTCAAAAGATATCTTTTTACCAAGAATTATTACCAAAGTAGAAATTATTGTTTTGGCCACTTTCATACAACGAGGTCATACATAAGTAACAAAAAGTAAAGGCAATTCCGAGAAATGGTTAACGGAAAGATATTAGTTGGAAATTAGAGGGAGACAAGAAAGTCCCGGCGGAGTACCGGAGCGGTCGGTTCAAAGATTGATACCGCAGCAGACTTTGAACGTAGTTTCCTTCTCTGATATTCGCGAACCACACATTAAGTGCGGGACAAGGAACTAGAATCTACAGTTACGTCACTTTGACAAATTTTTTTTAATGTCTTTTTTCCGAGACATTTCATGGCAATACAGATTTATGTATTGAGTGGAATAGATTGCTACGACCAGCAAAATCTATCAAACGCAATCAAATTCTATGTAGCAGTGTGTATGCCGAATGAAATAGCAAAATCCTTTATTTACGTAGCAGCAAAGCAAATATAAGGTAACTCATCTGTAATGAAAATTAATTAAATTAAAATACTACCAATAAGCAATTAAGCGCCGTTGAAACGATAATTAGCTGTAAATGAACAATAAAATAAAATGTTATTATTTCTCTAGAACAGTACTATTATAAAACATTTATTTAGACAGCTCTGCATTTTTGCTTGGAGCAAACAAAGCATTTTCTTATTTATTTAAGCATGCAATAATTAATACTATAATTAAAATTCAAACAAATTAATTTAACATATAACATTGTTATTGTATACAACTCATAGAGATTAGGTACTCGTCCTTACTAGACCGGCAACGTGAAGTAATTTTAGTATAGTCATTCCCCTAAAGTTAAATTCAGTTAATAGTACTTACAGCCAGACTATGCCCAAAGTGAATCAACTATATATATATATTTTTTTAAAATCTTAAAAAGTCACCCAAGAGCTACCAGGCAATAGACCGAGCTAGGTCTCCTGTGACCTCTGAGACGTCCGTTTCCGGAGAGTGGTATTCCGGCCGCGTTCACAACGCGAGCTCAATTTTCTAAGCTTATTACCCATGCTTCCAATACATTTTACTTTCTTTTTACATTCTGTATACAGAATGTTTGACTTTTGTATGAAAATTATTTTTTAGTTTTAAAAAATGTGTATTACTTTATAAAATAAATTTAAAGAGGAATAAACGATATGACAAAAGATTCGATCATGGCGCAACGGTATAGCGTATAGTTGTAATCCCGACGATTCTAGGTTCGATACCTACTGGGGAGAATGACTTATTTTCATTTTACTCGCTCTGGTAACAACATACGCGGCGTTGAGTTCCGCCAACCAACATTCAATATCTCGAAACGCGGAAATCGTGGAAATCACAGAATTTTGAGACATTGCGTGTTGAGTGGTGAAGTGGTTACCAGATCGAGAAAATGAAATAATTAATTCTACCCGAGTGCAAATCGAACCCACAACTGTCGCATTTGCGGCGGTCTCTAAAATAATAAAAACGTGTTTCAAATATATATGGGTCAAAATCAGAGAGGAGAGCAAAATTACATTTTATTACAACCAAATTTTTTGTCAAAATATGGGTACCATATATAATTACTAGGCACTTGCCTCATTTTTTTTATTTAAATAATGTTTTACTTGATTTTAAATAAAAACAGACCTAAATAGTCATTCAGGGAACAGGTCCTTATATTATATTTCGAAGTACACACAAGGCAAAAATGTTTACAATTACAAATTGTTTTGTATTGAAAAACTGTCATATTATTCCATTACTCTTAAAATATATTATATTAAGAATATATCTATTTACGAAATTCATAAAAAATAAAATATTTCTTCATTTTATGGCTCTTCAAGTACTGCCCGACATTTTAAAACTCATTCCGTGAACGCGGTTAAAATTATTTAATGTAATTAAAAGTAATACAATAGATGACGCTAGTTAGCACTTTGTGAAGCTCATTTGCTAAAGCAAACGGCGCGTGTCATGTTTACGGAAAAAAGAAATTAATTTTGCTGGTAGTACTTACCAGCAAAATAAATTTTTTGATTTAATTTGATATTTGTGTAGCGTACTTTAATTCCCCGTCACGACGAGAACACTGTTAGATGATTATTTTTTCGCAAATATGCATGCCTCTTGCAAAATAACAATAATGAATTTTACAGCAAACAAACGTGGTGGTGTCAAGCGTGAATCGAAACTATATATGAAATAGTCATTTTGGGAACGGTCATTTCGAGAACGTTCTCTTATATGGCGGGCGTTCCCGAAATGGCAGTCTGTAAACAAAATGGCAGCCTAATTTGATTAAAAAGGTAATTAAATATAAACATTTTGTTTGGACACCTAAGTCCACTTAATACAAGTAAAATGTAAAACAATAAAAACAAAGACAAAAGACTGTGACTGATATGACTGAAAGAAATCAAAAGTATAGAGGAAACAAAGATGATGCTAAATATACTAGCTAACAGCCCCTAGACTGAAAACATTCAGATCAATATTCATGTATCAAGAAAGATATTGGGGAGAAAATAAGTTAAAAATTATGAAGTTCAGGTTTTCACAACGGTTAAAAACCGAAACTGAATTACTTATGTATTAAAATACCAATTTCCTCAAATAACTGCATCATCATTTCGGGAACACGCCCTATTATTTTGGGAACGTCACAAAAACTGAAAATAATTCACAAATATGAAATGATATAGTTATAACTTATATTATACAAGATGAAATGTCTTTTGTACTTTTGATTTATAATATTAATATAGCACGTAGGGTAAGTATATTGATACGAAGAATTAAATTAGTTGAAGTTTCGAAGCTGAATTTATAAAAACGGAAGATTTAAAGAAAGTTCTTGATAAATATACGTGGTGACTACAATAAAATACAAAATAGCAATATTTTTCCGTTTTGAAAAAAGTTTCTTACAATTTATTGGAGGTGATTATTAAAAAAGTTAGTTTTATTATTATAAAAAATATTTATAAAAGTGTTCCCAAAATGACTCACGACTCTGGCATAAATCTTATAGACGGGTAGAATTATGAAAATATAAATATTTGTACGTGCCTCTTCTCCAAAAAGATATCTGATTAATGACACTTTCTAAAGAAAACTTAATTTCTCTGATAATTAAAAAACCTAAAATGTGTAATCCCTTATTTTGACCCATATACATATATCTATACTATAAAAAAGTTACTCTCACAAGCCGCCGGTCTTAAACAAAAGAAAGGCGAACAGTAAACGTAGGGCAGAATGAGTATTTTACCAGTTACAGGTAAATACTCGTATCGTAGTAAGTAAGTTTAAATCAGTTGAATACGCGAATACGCCATTCGCGTGTCAGTGGACTGCGAATACGGATTGTTTGAGTTAGCGTCCAGTTCGCATCAGAGCATCTCAGTGGCATGCATACGTTTGAGAAAAGTTCTTCTCATTCTAAACTTTGTTAATATCATATGCATTGTTTCATGTTCGTCGTATTATTTAAGTGACTGAAACGGTTGTAATCAAACAGATTTCTATTTTCATTTATATACAAGGAATTTAGCTGATAAAATGTTCTCTAATTCACAAACGCGAAAAATAAATGAAACTAGCAGAAATTGGTCAATTTGGGTTTTGTGACGTTGTTTAAAGAAAAACCATCTAGACCCAAAACTGAAACGCCTCTTATAAAGTTGGCCAATTTAGGATTTCATACAACATATCAATCTATAACGCAGTGGTGCCTTACTTTCTGTAGCAATTTAATGTAGAATTTAAAAATTCTATTTTCACTGGAAGAATTTTTTTCCGTTTAGAAACCGTTTCACATATAAATTCGATGCTTTATGTTTATCAATTACGGACTTGATTCCAATAGTACAGTACAGTAGATAGGTATGTAATTACGGAGAACCATTGTACATTAAATACTCTTCATTGAATCTGCAAGACTCAATCGAGAACAATGTCAATCACATGAAGTACGTGTTAGTCACGCTAGCGTCACTCAGTATAAGTATATACTTAGAGGTATAGAGGTATCATTTATATGTAAACATATATTCCGTATACATTGGGAATAGATAGATAACTATTTAAAGCATAAAAAAGAATCGAATTTGCAACCATCGCTTATAAACATGTACAGCCCCTAAACTGCTCTGGTACATACATATATATATATATATATATATATATATATATATATATATATATATATATATATATATATATATATATATATATATATATATATATATATATATATATATATATATAATTATTAGGTATTATTTTGCATCAGGAGTACAAAAATCTATTTCATTTTGTCACAGTTTACGACACTATCCATTTATTCATTATCACATTATTTCAAACAAGAAAATTAAATAAATTCAGAGATTCACATAGTACATTTGAATCGTTCCACGATAGTGTTTTTATTTACAAAAACATTGAGAACAAATATATATATATATATATATATATATATATATATATATATATATATATATATATATATATATATATATATATATATATATATATATTATATATATATATATATATATATACTCGTAGTAATTATAGTGACACTTCATTTATACAAACTTCGTCGTTCATCTATCAGAGCAATAAACGAAGACATCTAAAGGGGCGAGGACATATCAATCTAATGTTACGAGTACAAGTGAAATCATGTGTTGTGCGCCATTTATTTATTGGCTTGATTACAATAATATTGGCCACATTTAGATACAATTCAAATGTATTGGATAAATGTTCCAGTGCAATTTAACTGTCAATAAGATTGTTTTTTTTTTAATTATTTATATACAATAGCATTACTAGTATTTAATCGCAGCTCGGTCCCAGCGATCGAATTGAAATAACTATAAGTTGTATAGTTTCGGCACCATCTAAAAATAACTTAAAATCAAATATGGTATTAAGAAATAGAGTTTTTAATTGTTATTTAGAGAGATTTATATAAATGTGTTTATTTTGTGTGATGTGGGAAAAGAGAGAACGAGATTATAACATATCTCTAAAGGTATAATCATAAAATGAAGTTCATCAACTGAAGTCAATAGAACCTCAGAATACGTTAGCGTAGCGACTAGCGTACTTGCTACTACGACGTAGGGCCAAGTGCCGACTAGTTTCCTGTAACGACGGCCAATTTGCCCGCCGAAGTTTAGTTATACATATAACTGTTCGTTGTCTGTACATAGAAGATATATTTAAAATAGCTGTGTTTTCTATTTTCACTATTACTAAAATTTTCATTTTTTTTATATCTTTTATTGGTAATTTTTATTATTTATTTTGATATTCTTTCTTCTACATGCAATGCAATTGGAGAACAAGAGAGGCTAATTACTCTCATCACTAAGTGCTCTGCTACCTATTGGTTGCGTATTAATTTGAAGTTCCAAATATTTAGATTATTTGTAACGCGCTAATTTTCACAGTAAGGATAAATTAGAATAAAAACGAGTATAATACCATTTTGGAAACTCTAGGAAACTTTACAGATAAAATCAAGATACGTTTAAATTTGTATTATATAATATTCTAAAAATATTGATATGAGTAATATTTGAGCTTTTAAGTTACCATCATTTGTTACCTAGAAGTTATATGAATTTTAATACGAAGCCACAAGCTTTAATCAATGTTAGAAAATAAAGCTACATGATCAGCAACGAAATAATAGTACAATCTTTAAATATCGATTATTATAAACTATATCGTTAATATAGTTTACGTACAAAAAGGCAATGTTAAGTACAACTCCGTATGCATCACGAAGTAATTAAACAAATTATTCTCGCTAAAATTGCAGACAAAAGTGCATACAAACACTTTATATGTGATAATGCAGCTAAAGTTTTCAAAGTTAAATTTGAAAACGGCGAACCGGTTAGAGTGTTTGTTTGGTTTTGTTCTAGAGCTAACGTAATTTATTTTAAGTCAATATATAGCATTATACGGTTAATCCACACGTCTTCTGTATTTAAATGGACCAAACATTTAGGTATGACACTCTTTAGTCCGTTTTCAGTCTATTTAATTGGCCTTGCCTTCTTTCCATGTCCTCAAAATGGGCCAAGAGGACGACGAGGCCTGCGAAGGACGCAAAATGACCACTGACCACTACGAGCACTATACTCCGTATAGTATGAGATACTAAAAGAAGTATAAAAATTATCATAAAATCTAGACGAATTATAGCAAGATCAGTTTTATTTATACTTTACAATGCTGTGTTAGATGACAGCGACGAGTGTTCTCCGCGGCGCGTCGCACTGAAGTTAACAACCGTCTTTAATAATAGTAGGTTTCTAGATTCTAGATTGACGTCATCGTGAACGTGTGCTTGATAGACCGCGTGGGTTGCGGGTTTGAATATCACATGTTACGGTGAGCTTCACTTAATGTTTAGGGTTTGTTTTATTTCAATCGGCTCTTAAATAAAACATTTTACGACAAAATAACTGTTAACGTGTTTGTAATATAAGAGATTTACGATATTTGTCAAAAAAATGGCTAAATTATCATAGAGGGCTCTTTATACGACTAGAAAAAGGAACGTGATTTTCTAAATGATGCTGAAAATAAATCATTATTATATGAAAAAGTCCTCTATCTTATTCTTATGACCTCCGAAGATCGACGGGTCTTAGTAGTTATTTTAGGGTCATGTTAAAAGTTTCGACCTGGATTGCAACTTGGTCCCGCCTCGATGGGGCGTGAATAATAAGTGCCTAGTGTTAACAACTTTTTAAGTAATGCAGAAGAGCTCACTGTTCTGAAATTAATTGTACTGGTATAAAATAATGATTTAACTATCATAACTAAATATTTTGTATAAATCAGCCATTAGCGAAGAGTGGAGAATGAGTGTTATTTTATATGTGGGATAATTTACGGCCCAGTTATTGTTTGTAATTACTTCTATTTGCAGATATACTCAATAAAGCAATACATTTTCTTCTGTGAGACGTCGATGACGACGATTCCATCAATTTGCTTTACAATGAAAAATGTCTACTGGAGTTAAGACGAGAGACGTTTCGTGTTTCCTCAAAATCTTGTAAGAATACAACTTCGTTTGGATCATTAAGTCTGTGAATGGGGAATAATAATCGCCTGCTTCTGAATATTAATGGACGAGATTGCTATACGATTATGTAATCCGTTCGTCGTAATGCTATATTAAGAATATTAGTTAAAATAAGAATAATATTACGCTAAATTCTCTCTACTGTGTAAATCATTATACTTTATACAAAATAATAAATTTATTTCAAAGTATAATAATAATAATATTGTATAAAAGGTATAGAAATAACGAAGCTTTACATTCGCCTTAAACAAAATATGTAGTCGGTAAAGTAACGTTATTCCGTAACGAACTCGTAATCCGAGAACGCTGGATTGCTAAGATAAGCAGCGATTCGACTGCCGCACGCTTAACACCGGGACTAACATGGATTTTCAAAAGAGCAGAAAATACGTTTTAAATCAGAAATCCATTTGGCACCATACAGAAATCCTTATTCAGGGACGTCCTCGACTCAACCAGCCGGAACATTTGCAATGTGGGTCGAATTGTGCAAATGTAATCCGTACACTGCATATAAGAATTACAATGTGGAGTATTAAGGGCTTAATTGGCTCGTGCCAATTAGCTCGTGAACAAGTGTACAGCGCCTGAGGTGCGGGATCTAATCCTAAATTCATAAATAGCATCGAGTGTAATTCGAACGAAAACCTGTCTTAAACAACGCTATATGCTATGCTCATCAATATAAAAAGATTTTTTTTTAAATTATGCCCTAAATACTTTTATGAAGGTTGTAGAAATATTTGTGTTATTACATGAATTTAATTATTGTACGAAAAATTAGTCATCAGAAGTAGCGTGATGTGCATTTTTATTGGTATACTAGACTAAGATTATAGATTATAGTTCCGCCACTTCAAACGTAATTTCTCAAAATTAGGCGAAAAGTGGGGAACGGAGTGTCTTAACTCTAACTAGCCTACCCCGCTATATGCATGAAATAGTGGGAAATAGGGTGGATACTATTATATATATATATATATATATATATATATATATATATATATATATATATATATATATATATATAATTATTCAACATAATTATTCAACAAATATTCGCACCGGAAAACATTTTTATGAAAGGATGTCACGAGCTATGAAAATATTTCAAATAATAAGTCAGACATTTTCACGTACGCCGCCTGGTATTTAGAATAGAGAATAGAGCACTTAGAGCCCCGGACCCTTTGTGACACATGTGAGGGAAGGTGCCAGGCTCTTCTTGCGTTTGATATACGTATTATATACAAATATTGTATAGGTACTAGTTGCCACCTGCAACTTGCCGTGGACTTGATGACTTTTTCCATAATACACCTATATATATATAGATAGAGTCCTCGACGGTTGTGTGTTTGATTCTTAGCAGAGAAATATTTTTCTATTAAATATTTTGTATTCCGGTCCAATAGATAAAGCAACCTTCGTCGTCATATTATTAACCGGTAGAAAAGTAAAAAGAGAATAACTAGAAATGCTTAAATATAGGGTATAAATACTTAAGTACTTGTGTATCTATAAGTGGTAAATAAAAATGGCAACAAATTAGCGTTATTTCTGGAGGAAGTGTGAAATAAATTAATAAAGTTCTCGAAATAATTCACAAAGTTGCTACTATTGTCAAAAATCATAAGCTAATTAGTAAGCGGCAAAACTCAAAGTGTTCGTTTTGGGGCCCCACCCGAGAGCCACCCGCGCGTACCATTAAAAAAAATCAATACTACTTTCGCACCCCGACTTGTCTGCAAGGACATTGGGTTAAGCCTAAAATATAACTCATTAAGTTGAATTTATTTTATAATAAAAGCTTGAATATTAGTAAATCTTAGGGCGTTAAGTTCTTTTAATAATATTTTTCGACGTCAGTCTCGTCGTATCGACATCCGACGTAAAGTGGAGATGGAGTGTCTTAGCACTAGATCTTCCCCGCATTCCCTAGGGGCTTTCTCCGGCGTGGCGTCCCACAAACATTCTTCGATCTATACTAGGGTTAATATTTTTATTTAAGTGTTAGTTTCTCTGGTTTAGAAAGGCAAAAACTGTTAACCCAACACTCGCTACTCAATACGTAATATGGCCAAAAAAGGGAAAACAGAGAAAATACCTCAAAGCAGATATGAGCCCACATGTTACTAATAATCAATCAAATTTTCTAAAATTTTTGTAATCAATTATTAATTACCAGCATGTTAGTTACCAGCCAGAATTAGATTATTATTAGAATCCTAAATATGAAAATTCACTCTCCAAGTATGTACGTACATGCAGATAGCGTTGTTCTGTAAAGAAAGGCGCCACCCTCTTTTATTGCTTCATCATATTATGTTAGTCAAATTTTATTAGCTTTGCATTTAAGGACTTCATTTACGTCGGTAGTGTTTTTGATATTAATTATTAATAAAATAATATAAATTTAATTGATTATTTTATTTTGTTGAAAGAGGAAGAATTTCTACACACGACTTTATTTTCTCACTAACAATTTTTTTTGTACTTTTAATGACACTGTGTCCGTTTGCGATTGCAATTTCAACAATACGCATAAAACGTATCAGCGATCCAATTATCACCGAATTGGAAGACCAATCTATATTTATTAGAAATAAATAAAAAACGCAATTAATAATACGACATTCAAAATTTTAAGCAAAATATCCAAAAAACTTTACAGATCAGTATTAGTAAAGTTAGTTTTGTTTGAATCTAGCCATAAAATAGAATTAAAATTTGTTCGTTTATTAGACCTAGGTGGTCTAATGGGGGTCTAGTGGGGTCTAGTGGGGGTCACAAACACTCTGCTATGACCACATTAGCCTTTTAACATATTATACGGTTAAACGTAACACATCAACCTTTGGAGCACTTACAAACGCGTTTGCTTAAAAGCAGACGAGTTTACGCTGCAACAAAGTATCTATTAAACACTGGTAAGTAATTGAAATGACCGTTCGTGATTTTATACGAATAAATATATTTTACATTTGGGTGTATGGTGTGTAGTGAACATAGTCGTATTTAATAAGAGGCTACTAGTATAATTTGTATGATTTAGCTACTACAATCATTTTACAACTTGCTTATTAATCTTAGTTAGAATACATATCTTCTGTATTTTGTAGCATTATCAGAAAAAGACGGTAAGAGAAAAATCTCTTTACAATTAAAATCAATTACAATTATTAACTGTATTTCACTGTGGTACTGACGAATCATCAAAGAATTGAATTGAATTTGAATTAATTTAAATTTGATAGATACCGGGACAGGTGAAACTAAACAAAAGCTATTAGATAAATTGGACTCGTAAATATCTCACAATGCAAAGGGTCAGTACCCTTGGCGTCAGCGATCGACAGACGGCATGACGCTTCCCGCATACAATATTTAGGAGATGGCCAGTCTGGCTAAGGACCTTTGTAGTTGTAGTACCAACTAGCTGCCGCCTATGTTTTGTTTAATAGGCTCTTGAAAATTAAAAAAAAAAACTTCAGCTGACCCATTGCGCTGTATTTAGGTAAAAAACGACAAAATTCAGCTCGAAAAAATATAAAAAACACGAAAGTTCTTATAAGTATATTATAATTATATTAAGATTGAAATCATTGTCTACGCCATCAAAAGATGTGAACGTTTGTTCTTAATTTTGCCGCCATTTGTACTAAAATCGCCGCGTAATCATAACATGCAATATACTCTCCGTTCAGCTAGAGTCACGAAATTTGCCAATAACTTATAGTTTATAGAACAAACAAAGGAAAACATCTGAAATGTTGGAAATTTATAAGTATGTCAAGGAATATAATAATACAAACTTGTTTGCGTACTTCATATATACAAATTGACAAAACCAAAAAAGTATACTGAACCAATGAAATGCACACGACCGTAAATTTAAGCTTATCAAATTTCAAGTTCTACTTGTCGTTGATCTACGGGCGCGAGCACTCTCGCACTTGAACGATATTTTGCTTTCTATCATATCTAGCGTTTTAATTTTAATGTTAGGTAAATGTAACAAACATGGAAATATAACAAATTAATCGCAGTATCTACAGTACAAACAAATTATTATAACTGATATGTTGTCTTACTTAATTTGAAAAACGTTGACATTTTATATAGGTATATCTGTTCTTTATCTCGTGTGAGGAACGATTCAAACAATCATCGTATGAACTTTAAAAGGCTTTCCGACTATAATAGCCATTTATTAGTTTAGTATAGCTTTGAAATATTATCGCGATATGAAAGCTCCGCTTTTCAGTTTTTATTGAGTTAAAGACGCGGCGGTGCTCTCAGCGGAATTCAATATTAATACAGAACATATAATCATTTTGTAAGAATTCTTAATTGTTAAGGTCAAATAATATTTTTATGGAAGGTTCACAGGGTTTCTTAAACTGGATTGTTGGGTCAATACTGTATATGTCTATGTGTACTAAACTCCAATCAGTTTTAATTGACGTTAATTAGAAAAGCGTTTAAGAACAAAAACTATAAATAGATAAAAAATAAATACATTACCTTAGAACTTTTTAAGCTTTTTGCATTTCATATCTACCTTAATCGAAGCTAGCGCGAGACACTTCGTATTCAACCATCTGCAAAATTTTATGACATTACGTGTCCAGTAGCCGGCCGGACCAAATATTACATTTTTATAAACAGATATTACTAATTTAATTATTCATATCCAAATGAATAGATATCCGTCGTAGCAGATATTGTGGTCCGATAGGAGCAAGTAGTATTGTCTCATGTAGCAAGGGTATGAAATATTTAATATACATTAAATACTAATAGTTGTTTCTGAGTGCTATTGTTAGCGTATTATGTAGTTTTTGCTATCCAGACGGGATATTTCTATAAGGACAAGTATTACAGTACGGTATCGCCGCGAGCACCGGAAACACCTCATTAACTCTGAAATCCATCTTATTTCCGTTAAAAAATTTTATTTCTTGTCTTTAATCTACATTTACAATTGGATCGAAAAGTAATATTCACAGTAAATAACATTGAAAAGTAAAAAAATATAATAAATATTATAATATAAATTTAAATTTTAATAATTAAAAAACATCTAGCGTCTCATTACTTATTTTGTGTTATTATAGTGCTTTAATGTTTACTTTAATGATTAAGTTCATAGATAATTATTAACTTATTTAGATTATTGTCAGTAAGTAATATGAATATACGAAAAAAACAGTTCCATGTATGAGGCATATTAATAATTTTCATAAGGAAAATAAGAACTCGCTAGGGAAAACGTATATTCTTAGGATGGTATGTGATGCTTTTGAAATACAAAAATATCCAGATTCTAACAGGGTACATTTTGAAATATCACCCACCACACCAGAGGACAAGACTTTGACATTATAAGTGTGTCAAGTGACATACGAATGCCACCTAAGTGGCCACGGTCTACTGTTAATTGTTGGAATTTTTTTTAGGATTTTTTTTAAACTTTAATCTTTAATCATATACACCGTATGCTGAGACAACAACAAAAATATCTCATAGATTGTGTCTATTATTTTTATTTACAGATTCCTGCCATTTTAGATGACTTCATAGCAGTAAGAGGATTTGGTGCATTTGTGCTTTATAAGATAAGCTTGAAAGCCTAAAAGTAGTTGAAAACATTATTCAGTGTACAAAGGAAATGCTATTAAAAGCTATGTATATGCATTTCGGCATTCTTTAGAGATAATTTAGTTTAAAGATTACTTTACGCTTGCTGCTCTCTAAATAATTTCGAGATATTTCGTAACAATTGGCGGTACTATGCGATATACTTTAACTAGATTGAGAATTTGAAAATAATTAACATACAATTGAATAGTAATTATACAAAATATAATCCTCTGAATTGTAAGAAGTCACAGCCTGAGCGTGTACACCATGTGTTCCTCTGTGCCACGAAAGCCTCTAAATTATAGACTTAGATTTAACATAAATATATATTGTAAAAAAATATATGCAAACGCTTGTAATGTAGACCCATTTACTTTTGTTGTTAGTATCTCTGTGAAAATATACACTAAAACATCGTGTATCCTTAGAAGTAGTAGAAAGCTACAGCCATAGCTACAATAAGCAGTTACAGATCAAGTTTCTTTCGTCTATTATAAGAAACTAAATTAACTCAGCATTTACATTATTTTTATTTATTATTGGACTTCTACGGGACTGGATTATAGTCTTTTGATCGATTTCAGATAAGTAAGTCAACCATAGGAAAGCACTGTTCGGGGATATACTGCACCTCTGGTCCTCTCACTGTGTATGGTTTGTCGAGTTCTAAAGAAATATAATCGGAAACAGTCCCTACTAGAAAAATGATAAATACAGTTATATATATATATATATATATATATATATATATTATATATATATATATATATATATATATATATATATATATATATATATATATGTATATGTATATATATTAGTTAACTATTTATTTGTATTATTGTCTCGAGTTTGACATTTTGTTCGTGTGGAATCAAACTCCTGTGCACATCACACCAACTAACTCTAATTAAATCCTACCAAATCCAATCCAGCAGACACTAACCAATATGTGACAATTCCTAATTGTCAATAGCTATAAGGCGAAATCTAACGTCCTTATAACAGTCCGCAGGACAGATTCGATTAACAATCTCCAATTCTAAGATGAACTGACCTAATTCCTGACTAAATCGTCAAAGTGTGAAGACGAGGTTGTCACACCTAAGTTAGTTAGGTTAGGTTAGTTAGAACGCGTCAGACAAGATGCCTGTAGTGCATCTAACGTTATTAAGCTGTTCTGTATGTCCTGAAAGCATCCATATCTAGTAATTGCTCTACAAGGTAAAATCACTGTAGCATAGTTGTACCATGTGTGAGTGAACAAGAGATGGTACTATTGATATTTAGGATAGTGTGCATATTAATTAAACATTCTCATAGCTCCCGTGTGATCAGATTTTTGAAGAACATACACTATACTTATGTGGGAAATACGTAAAGCCAAAAAACAACTACTAACGGTCACCAGGATAACGTCCCGTGGTAGAAAACCAATGTTAACATGTATGTAATACGTTGTTTTACGTCGTTTTTATTGTTTTTATGGACAAAGGTTCCAATTTTAGAAAAAAAAACCAATGCGATTCTCTTAACTAAGTAATAAAATTATTATTTAAAAACGACATCCTTAAACGTTTCAACGTTCCATTTAATATGTCTAGGTTTAAAGCACTTTAGCGTCTGAAAGCCATTTCAAACTGTTTATTCATTAAGTGTCTTAGATTTGCCAAGACAAATCAAACTATCAGATGACCGCTGCAGCTTCTCAGCACTTTGATAAATATCTTAGATGGATCTGGAATTATTTAGTCAGAGGCTATTTGTCGTTTCTCATTAGTGTAGAGTAATTTCAATAATTGTTATATTGAAATACTAACACTCTGTGGAGTATGTTCAAATATTAAGGTTTCGGTACATGAAAAGTATAGGTTCAAATCCATTAAGGGGAACACTTATAAGTAGTTACTGTAGTTATTTCAACAATGTGTTTAATACACATTTTCCCTGCGCCACCACGGTGTTCAATATTTAAGATAAATAATAATAAGCCATATGTTACGGATTTAAATAAAATATAAAAATATACGGTTTCATAGAAATAAATATTACAAATATGAATAATATAAGCTAACAAAAAAATTAAATTATAAATAATGAATTTCTATGAAAAATATATGCAACGTTTACCTAAACTTTAATATAAACGGGATGTTGTTGGTGGAAACTTGGGCATTTAGCTTCACTTCGTGACTTATTACAAACCGATTATCATAATTACGGACTGTGACAATACTTTATTTGAGCTTTAAAGCCTTATGGATAGTAAAAATTTTGCAAAGATACAAAGTATTAAAATCAAAAACGTTCCTAAGCTTTTTGAATTGCTTAAAAATTAATAACATACCTTACGCCATATACATTCAGATATATAACATAAAGATATTCTGTACAAAAGAGCGTAGCAGGATTTGAAGCTGTGCCACTTGGATATGGTCCAAGCTGTTCTAAACTTTAATATTTCGACAGTTCTAGGAGTTCAAATAACAATTGGAGTCGATGATCATTAGCTCAAAAAGTCCCACTTGGCAAATATTTTAGTGAACAACGAAGTAATTGCGGCTGTCGTGGCCTGGTCAGATCCGTGCCGGTTCGGTTCTCAATCTGGGCAATTATTTAATTTTATACAAGCCTGGGTTCTCTTTAAATAAAACAAAAATCTGTTCTAATAGAAATCTAAATAATAGCACATTAAAGTCAAAATTCCATAAGAATTAATTTTACATTTGAACAGTAAATTGGATGGATAAAGAAAAAAAAGTTAAAAAGGAAAATATCGGTATTATCAACCGCAGTATAAATGAAAATGAATTCTTATGTTTTAAAGTAAGCTTAAAGGGAGCATCGACATCTGGCCACGACGTCACAGTGCACTCTGTCGACTTTAAGCCACTAGAAATGCCTAACTGAATTAATTTCTATAACTTATAGACAGATCCAATATGCCGCAATAAAAGTTCACTTAAGCCAGATAATAGGATTTACTCCGCTAGAATTTAATACAGCCTAGGTCTTATCCATTTGCGACAGAGATTTTCTATAAAAATGTTGTACATTTTCCAATTGTAGGAATCACTATACTTTCAGTTAAAGCTTTTACTATAGTAAATGAGTGATATATTTCTCCTTTTTAAGGCTTCCGTGGACAAATGGCAAGGAATTGCCATTGTCCTTAGATCTCATGTCTGTCTGTCTGTCAGATCGTATGTTACAGACGATGTTATTACCTCCTGCATGTATCTTGGACATTTTATTTTTACGATGTAAACAATATATTTTACAACATATAATAAAGAATAGTAACGATAACATATTAAGTATAATCATATCAATCCCAGCCAGCCAGGCGCTTCATAACTCATCATTCTGTTCAAAGGTGTCAAACTTAACTTTATAAAATATACGCTATAGATCAATACGTCTGTCTGTCTGTCTGTAATAAGTGGTCAAGGGTTGCATTCCCATTCGTTTCATGTGATAACGATGCAAGTATAGATGTAGCTATAGGGCACTATCTCACCCTCCTCTTCACATTCATTAACGCTGGCTTGCAGCTCAGTAGACGATCGGTAAAAATATTTTCTTTGAAAAATATCATATATTTTTAACATTTTTAAACAGTCGTACGTAAATGTAATAGTACGTGTGTGATGTAGATAAAAAATATTAAATTATAATTTTTTTTTATCATATTAATTGAAACATATTATACTTTATTCCAACTTAGATAATTGCATGTAGAGTGTACCAATTGAGCACAATTCACTTTGTCAACGTCACGTCACATCAAGGAGATTGTTAATAACATTAATAGTTCGCTGAAAAAATATGTACATGTAATATTTTATAAAATTAAACCTGTTTAACTTATATGTATTGTATTGACTGTATAATATTAACATAATATTATATATATATATATATATATATATATATATATATATATATATATATATATATATATATATATATATATATATATATCCTATTTATACCATATATACTAGTATGAACACATATTATAAAACAGGTTGAATCTAGTCATTTACACATTAATTCATGGAAAGTGCACACACTCGTAGTACGCCGTATATATCAGATCTCTGTCTGGTTACTGTGAGATTTTTTCTGATTCGACGATTTTATTAATAAATATCATTTTCTTAATAAATTTGAAGAAGCGTAACTTGCCACTATAAATATTATATTATAGTTTAACTGTAACTTTGCGAAAATAAGACCAGATTAAAAATAAACCTATATAATAATAATAATTGTAATGAATGTAAAACTTCTTTGCATTATGTTTATTTAAGGCGAAAGAAAAATGATATTTTTAAAATATATTCGAAACACATATTTTGATAATACACGACGGTTGCGATATTCTGAATCAAAATTATGAGCGATAATTAAATAATACAAAAAGTACAATAGATTATAAAATCTATCACATTTATAATAATATAAATGTGATGAAACCTCGAAACTCTAATGTCTTATTGCTTTTTATATATTTGCAATATTGAATTGGAGAAACAAGAGAGAGGAGAGAATAATAGCAAACTAAAGTTATTAAGCTTATATAATAAGTATGTTTGCTTCGAATTTTAACGGTTGGCCTTTGACATTTCATTCATGCATGCTAGCTAGAGAGAGATATTTGTTGATTCATATTCTGATCTAATATATGTGAAAAACTATAAATTATATATGTTATAAAACCCACTTACTGGAGATTATACCGTGATGTTATAAAGCCTTCCTTAATAAAGGGACTAACCAGTATAAAATAATATATTATTTATAAGGTTCCGTACCTCAAAATGAAACTAACGGAACTCTTATAAGATCACTTTATTGTCCGTCTCTCTGACTGTCTGTCCGCCTGTCTAGACGAAATTAATATCAAATATCCAAGTCTATGACCTCTTGAAGCACAGAAAAAAACAAACTTCTATGTCAACGCAATCAAAACATATGATCATTTATGCTTAGTTATTAAATTTTGTATGGAAATCGCCGTATAATCCAAAACCTACCGGGTTCTTCCCATTGACAAGACTTATGACTACTTATGATGACTTAGACTTCGAAAATTGGAAATAACTGGTGATCAATGTATATATATATATATATATATATATATATATATATATATATATATATATATATATATATATATGTACTAGGAAAAATCTACTACAAACTTATACTGTAGTTAATTTCATACAAAATGATTGCATACAACAAGTTGTATTTCATTGACCTAGACTTATATATATTGACGAGAAGGGAGGACTTACATTATAATATATAAAATTGATCATTCATAAGTGTAACAAAAGAAACCATTGCAAACTTATATTTGTGGTTTGCGAGTACTCCTCGCACTTGACCGATATTTTTTATTTTTAAATTCGAACTCTATGATGAAGTTCTAATACGAGTATATAGGAAGCTCCAGTGTTTGTTCCGCCGGTCACGTGCCAAGTGTGCGTTTAGTTTTTGTCTGGCTACCCGCTTGCAGGATAAAGCGTGAAGCGAGAAAAAGGACTTCATATTATTTATAGTAATATATATATATATATATATATATATATATATATATATATATATATATATATATATATATATATATATATATATATATATATATATATGTAGGAAAATAGCCTCGACGGTCAAATATCCTGAAACAGTGTTGAGTTCACAAACTAAGAGAAAAATTGAATACTCCTCCTGAGAGAAGAATTTAATGATATTTTGTCAAATTATTACTAGCCCAGTTAAGTTCAGATAATTCTTTAGATAACACCATCGTAGCGAAATCAATGGTATTATATGGTCAATTCTCATTGCGGCGGATATATTTAAAAAAAAAATTACCCTTCCCGTAAGATGAAATGCGGTTATAGGTTCTGCCACACATACCTACACAGTTATCGATATAAGCGTATTATTAGCGTATTATTGCACATTCTACTTACGTTACTGAGCGTTAATAGATACAACAATGGCTATCCAATCGCGATATATTGTGTGTGTACATACATATGTACGTACATATGCAATATAAAGGCTAACTGAAACATATACCCATTCCTTCACATTATGGTACAATTACAAAGGTATGCTGGTGTAGCTGGTGAAAGTCAATATCTTATTCTGATGATTCTAAATTCAATTCCCAATTGGTATTAGTTTTTACATACATACGTACATATAAATAAGTAAATATTTTAAAGTTGCCTTTAAATGGTACTAAATCTAAATATCTCTGGCAAAATAGTTCGCGTTGCTTCGCCGTACAATCGTGAATAGAATATGTACGACTAACGTACTCGTATATCTATTCTAAGATACGTGCTACCACATTTATTGAACCAGTTTAAGAATAATTATAGAATATAGGTCGAACTATACTCTATATGTAGAGAAAAAAGTTCCGTATGCGGTTTGGAAGGAGATTTTTTTAAATTCCAATGATATCAAATTTGCAAATGTTCCGACGCGCGCTATTTAAACATGCAACAGTCGCGATTATGAGTTCAATTTTAAGTTCTGCATCTGAAATATTAAAATGGCGATGCAATTGGCACGTGTCTGACTGAATTACGCATGTAATGGACGGAAACAGCATATGATGCTCGTATATTTCTAAATTTTTTCTGTTTCGCTTCAAAAAGGGAGATATGGGTATCTATGTGTAATGAAAAGATATGTTTATAATTATAAGCTAATTTTATGCATGGGTTGTGTAGATCAAAAATGCTAAATAATGACTTGTTTGCAAACATTTTTACTAAATGTATTAATATTTGAACATAAATGTGAGATTGAACACGCATCTGCGGTATGACCTGCTCCAACCACTATGCCATACGTTTCATCAAGCTAAGTCAAATTTATATTAAATTTTGTATATTTTAATGTAGTATTAGTATGGAATAACCCTTTAAAAATAAACTTGTTTAAGGTAATTATTTCAAATAAACAAACACAATATTGTGTGTCAAGAACCTATACACTATCTCCCCTACAGAGTGCCACATAAAATATAAAGGATTTTTTTATGTATATACATAGCTTCACGCTTATTCCTAGCGGGCTAGTCAGAGAGAACGGAGCGTCAAACGTTGCGGTCCCTGAATACCTCTTTCGCCTGTCGTTCACTGTCATTTATATTTTCATACAAGCTATCCGGAGGGTCCTTATGCTTTATACGTGACCTTCTTCAAGTATTTTCGACTCTGTGTTTTCGAGAGTCAGCCGAGGTCTCCCTCTACCTCTCTTACCGAGTGGTAAATGAGTACTTTTCAGATATATTTTTTACCATCTTGTCATTACTCATTATTTCGACGTGCCCAAACCACCTTTTTTCTTCATTCTCACACATTGACATTCCCGCTGATACCTACTATTTTGTGTATCTCTTGTTTGCGGGTCCGGTCAGATAAGCTGACTCTGCATATAGAAGAGATCACATCTTCACAGCATTCATCTTTCTTTCATTCTTCTTCTGCAATATCCACGTTTGCACTGCCATATAACAGCGTCGGCAGAACTGCATTGTGTACGACCAACGTTTCGCCGTGTCAACAATCCAGCTAAGCAATCCACTGTTCATTCTGTTACCGGCAGCAATACGCCACATCCATTTCGTATATACTTAACATACTTCCCAGGTACACCTCCACTCGTTCTAATAAGTTCCATTCACAAAAATCTTGCATTCCGTCTTTTCTTCGTCTCTTTCAAATACCAGAACCTCTGTCTCACTTGTATATATACATATATAGCAGCAAATATCTATAATTAAGACGTATTGTTATTCGAATTTGAATTCCAGCGGTACAAGACAATGGTGACTTAATGATCTCTATACAGATATATGGGACGTCCTTTTGTGTTCCAGTTACATTTACTGTGTGAATATCATATATAAGTGTATGAATACGGGTGTATGGGATGTAGAATACACGTATGTGGATTTTGAATTAAATAACGATGTGTGGAATAGAGTAAGATTACATAAGATCTTATAAGACTTAAGAATAAGACTTAAGCATACTAGACTTAAAATCCGAGGATATATATACGAGTATATTTCGTCTGAGTTCTTTTAATGTTCCATACGTATTTTAGAAATGTTATATATTTTAAGCAAATATATTTTTTTAAATATTGTAATTTGTCGAATAGTTTAGGGTCAAGTCGAGGGTAGGCGTGCCCGGGGCAGGGCGCCAGCAAGATGGACGGACGCTATCAAGAGTGCGGCAGGCGGTAGGCTACTATCATGTGGTCGTGATCCTCAGCATTGAGGGAACGAGGAAGAAGAAGATTAACAAGTTGAAATAGCAGTCATATATGGTCAAATTGGTAGCATAGCCGATAAGCGTTGTGGGCAAATAAAGAATTAAATATTGAGCTTAGTGGTGTGCCATTTTAGAGACGTCCAGAAGTGGACGAAGTTAGAAGGTGATGATGAATCATTTACCAAGTAATAATTTAATCAAGCAACAATCTTGTACAGTCTGTTATGTACATGGTAATTACAAGCACTTCCTAGTAGTTACAATTATCAGGATAAAATATCAGAAGCTTTCTTTTATATACATATTTTGTACATTTGTTCACAATCGTAGTAACGGTCATTGGTCTCCATCGGTGAATGTATTTTTAGTATACAGTTGGTTGACGAGTTTATTAACATAAGGAAATAGGAAGACACACGTAATAATGTATCTATTACTAAACGTAAATCATAGTTTCTAATAAAAATATTTGATATATAAAAATATTTGATATCAAATATAAAATTCATTTTAAATAGTATTTTTGTTAATAAAAAATACTTAGGTAGTTACTGCAATACTGAGTTTCTACAAAAAATTATTCAATTGTTTCCAAAATTAGTGAATTTCAAATTGGGTACACTAGGTACACTATTTAACGCATAGAGCTCTAGAACAACATAATTATAAACCCAACACCAGTGGTCAGTGGTCACGTACTTAATTATAAACTATGACCATACTACTACAACTAGAATAGAAGCGAAACACTTCTGTTTTAATATAACATAGAATTTTCAGCAGTTAACATCACATGTTTGAATTCCAAGTGTGTAGTATGCGGGCGGTTAATGGAATTTAAGAGTTGCCTTCTTTGTAACGGCTGCATTTTAGTCTTCTATAGAATAGCATGTTCTTTTTTAGTTTCTCGCCATATCCCGCCTAACACTGCGATCCTGTGTTTAACATTCTGTATTAACACAGTGGTAGGAAGAAAGTGTTATAAGCAATTAGCGTTTTTTATTAATAAGCGCTATCTATGTTCCTCCATTTTAAGAATACTACAACATGTAGTATGTGGCGGGTGCTCCCAATCCCACAACGCCGCTCTTTTCTTCAATGAAATAAACGAAACAAAGATGTTTAAGTAATAAGCCCGCCGTACAATCGTCAATACGAATCATCGATTCGTCAAAGATTCGCCGGCAGTCAGTTAACTTGTACAAGTGTGTTCATAGATAATATTCTTCTAGCCTTCAAAGTTTTACTAGTTTCTATTTATATTATATACTCTCACGCTGTTTTAAATATAAAAAAGCGTAGCATTCACATTGGCTCACCTCAAAAATGTGAGAAGAGAACAAAAAAGTCACAACACTTCTTTTAAAACGTTCAAAAATTATAAATACATTTTAACTGATCATAAATCATGTGATGAAATATAGAAATATCACATTAAGCGGTTACTCACTCATCAGGCAGGGTCGGAGCACCTTCCTCCTGTCCCGGCGCATTCACGTGGTAAACGCAGAAGTTCTCAAGGAGAGCGCGCATGTCCACATAGTTGAAAAATGGCTGGAAGCTGGTATCTGTGAAGGAACAAATACTGTCAATCATAAACATATTTGACTGGAATATGACCGAGTGTTATACGCCAAGTATATACGCCAGGGATAACCGGTTGTATTGTATGAACCTTTTAAATTATATTATACAATCGTTATAGAACTATAATAAAATAAATCTTTTCACATCTATATACTTTTCTCTATTAAATTTTTTTAATGAGTTCGCAATGCAATATATTTCTAAGTTATATTTAAATTTCTATTAAAAGTGCTATTCGCACATAAAGGATGAGAAAATAACGAAAGCTTCATACAAAATATGAAGAAGGATTTTTCGTCGCACCTTCGAGAACATTCCCAGACGGCGGACTAAACCGTTGGTTATTTTTTAACCATGGTATATATATAATATTTTCAATATTTCTATTCTAATATATTTTCTTGCAAATTAATGTATGTACGTAATTGTTCGTGGCATTTCGCTACAAACGCGGGTCAATCTCCTAACTGAAAGCTTGTTACGCTCCAACAGTCCTCAGTAAAAGCACAACACTCAACAATAAACGGTGAATTATTTTTAATTGCGCGTATTTAAATGGAAGCTTTTGTTTACGCTGAGGTTCTGAAGATTTTTTGAAATGTGTCTCAATTATAATTGCATTTGTTTAGTTTATTATGTGACTCCATCGTTACTCAGTAGGTATTCTTCTGATTGCACACGACGTGGTTGTAGATACGTTTTTTATAGATGAAATTTGAGCCATAAAATATCTGTGAAGCAAACGTAGTTTTTGCTACGATCCACGTTAAACTCAGCTAAATTCGACATCAACTTATTTGGAAAGTAGCTCACCAAAACAGTCCGATAAAATAATTGGTTTAATAGAAAAAAAATGGTAATATATCGATTTGTAATAAAATATTAAAGCAACAAGCGAATGCGAACAAGTTCTTTATAAAGTAAAAGAACAAAATTAAGTTGAAGAGAAACGATTTTCCTAATACCCATCCATTACTTATTGACGTGTGCTTCGACCTACTTTGTGAAAGCTTCACTTATTCTCAACTCATTAAAATGCACTAACAATATTGACCTCATATAACGCATTTCGTATTTATGTATTAAAAAATGCAGCTGCATGATTTTTTTAGATGAAAAAATATATGAATTTAAAATATCAGCCTATCCTTGGTATAATTGGCATATCTTCAAAGATGGATAACTAGGGTATGTGTCACAAGATTCTCTCTTTATTTGTCTATAGCTTTCCTCGATAAATAGTACCAGTAAAAAACACTTTACAATTATATAAAATTACTATCGATAATGTGAGAGACAGATACAATAAAAAAATTAAAACATTGGTTTTTTTCACGTAAAATATTCAATTAAAATGCTTGGGAACGTTTAATTGGGTAAGGAACAAAATATATTCATTGTAAGTTTTTTACTTATTTTCAATGCCTTTTAATTATTTCATATATTGATGTGTTGAAATTTCATTTCAATTTATCTATATTGTATAGGTACAATAGGTTTATCGCTGAACAATATGTCTATATGGGCCTTTTGTTCATTTTTCACTGTTGTAGCGATTCCATATATATACCTATATATACGTGTGTATATATATATATATATATATATATATATATATATATATATATATATATATATATATATATATATATAACGGCAACGGCAACGACAGCGTAACATTGAAAAAGTTTAAGCATTAGTTACAATTTTTTCAGTAGCTTCTGTTCTAAAAGTTCTGTCTGAAGTAAAGACGCATCACAAGCATCACTCTCGCATAATCTACTAGTTACACACAAACTGCTATAACTACGTAAAACTCGATAAGTTTTCAAAATTAATCTATAGATGCTTAAAACTTGCTAAAGATATACAAGTTTGGTTTCAAACTGGGGCACGGGAGGAACTCTACATTAACTTCAAAGGGATTACAAATATAATAGTTTATCAGACGCTATGTGCTTTATATGGGCATGAAGCCAAAATTATTAATATCAATTTATATAGATAAATTGAGGACGGTGTCTCAGTTCAGTGCTCTACTGCAATATCCCGCTGTGCCACCGTGTATTACTAAAGTATTTTTGTATATTAAGATATAAAAAAACAATATTAAAATTATTAAAAAAAGTATTGTTATTTCTTAGGATTTCGATTTATTTAAAAAGAAAAAAAAAACTATCATTAGAAAAGATTGCAATGGCTAATTGTCTGACTACTAAAGTTAACTTAGTCAAAGTTTGATAAGGACCAAAAACTAGTCTCTACTATCGAAAAATGTAAGCAATGTTATATATTAGAAAATATACGTAAGCCAATGCCACACAATTTTTCTGTACAGAACCGTTCACAGAGCCACATACTCGGGATCCTCGGAATTCGATAAGAAACGACTGACTTCGATAAGGGTTTTATTAGAATTTGCATACGATGTTTGTCCGGAAACAATATTAAACTCCTAAACGTTTTTCTTATAATACGTTTGACGTCGTGGCACAGTACATTAGCAGCATGTGCAATATATCAAGTCTCACATAACACTACAACAGTGAAGTCGGCACCAGTTCGGTTGTTTCGTAAAACTGGGTAGGATGACACAAACTAATCTATTCTCCATGTTGTGTCGAATGGTGGAAATTAGCTTCTAAAGGCCATATTTACTACCAATATATCAAGTAGGGCTTACGAATCATCAATCAATACTGTAATGCCACTGATGGGAGTGTAAGTTGTTTTAAAACAGTTTCTACAGTAACAATTCTATGAATACTAAAAAACTTAATCTAGCCTTGGTCGCTTCGTCCATATTACAGAAAATATGCTTCGTCTTTACGATGCATGCATCTACTTTCAAGTATTGGATCGACATTTTCAATAAATCTAATTTAACATTACAGTCTATCGCGTGACATGACGAAGCTTTCACTGTCTTTAATAGTAAATTACCCGGTTATTACAATTTGCTTTTATTCAATTTAAATGTATCATAAACTGGAGTACCTATATACATTTTCAGTATCAATTTAAATGTTGAAGCATTTGTATTATAATTGCACATTTAATTTAGTAGTAGAATTATATTCCGTAATTACTAAGTTAGAGAGAGGAGGTTTTTTAGTTTTCCGCTTTCCGTTAACTAGCACTACCAATTCCACTACTACTAATACTACTACTACTACTGCTACCATCAATTAGTTAATACATTTCTGAGCGGAAGCTCATTAGATTTCACTTTATAATAAAACTATAAATAACATCAGAGAGGAGAGCTAAATTAAGCGTAAGCGGGGAACAGAGTCTCAACACTAGGATCCCTTCCTCCGCCTACACAGCTATCTGTGGGGTACTTTAGTTTAAAATATATATATATATATATATAAATAAAAATAAATATATAAACATATAGAAAAATACTAAATATTTTCTTACATTTTCATTATAATTTAATGAAAAAGTAAACTATTAAACATAATATTTACCTATTTATTTACTTTTTAAATTCGAACGTGTGAACAATCCATGCCCTACTTAGCCTTCCTTATATAATATATAATTTTTTAAAAAACAATGTCCGGTGGACCGTAGAGCCTATTATAAAGCTGTAACGAAAGAATAGTATGGTATGTATTCCGTAGTTATTTTTATTCACTAACAAATTGATTAAGCTTTTGACTACTTTAAAACGTGCAAAATGCACGTACGAGCTCGTATGCGCTATGTTGGTGGTAGAAGGAAAATGTGTATGATTGAATTAATATATTGTTTCAGCTGCATGTCTTACTAGAGACATATTACATTATTCATATTTAATTCATTGAAGGTTGAGAGTTGAAGCGCTATAATGCGGCGCTGAGCGCGGAATTTGGCACGCTATATCTCGGAATGAGAGATTTGGTTTTGCTTATTTTTTTAATTCCAACACTGGAAGAGTACTTTAATATCGCGTTATATCCAATAAAACATAACTAACGATTATATACTAGAAATTAACTAGGTTTAGCCTACTAAAATACCCGATGAGTTTTTGGTCAGCTTTAAGTTCATTTTGTTTATATCTAGTGCTTAACAAAATTACCGAAGGTCAATACTCAAATCAGAATATTACATTCTGTTTTTCTATGGCTTCAAAAGTCTAGAACAATCGATGTACTCAAAGGTGAGGATAGATTTTTATTAGATATCAAAATTATAAATGTGTTCGTAGCTGCATATATACAACAAAGTAGTCACATTAATTAATGAACCGAATGTTTTAAGTTCCATTGACAGGTTGAGATCATTTAACATTTAAAGGAACTAAAACAGGGTTGTTAGTATATTTCATGAACAAGTTATATAATCAATGCTGTGAGCTCAAATGCTAGACTCTACGCCTGGAGATTAGTATTCACTACTATGTAACCAGATAGCTTGGATGTATTTGTCGTAATTTTGCAACAAACATAGATAAAAATTACTCATAAAAAATATACATGAAAATTATTAGATATAAAAAGTTTTCAATTTCATTTCAAGAAGGGTAATCCAACGTAGCGTGCCTTAAAAAGGTTTGCGAAAGTGTTTTTAGGGCTCCGTACCTCAAAATGAAGTATTGGAAACCTTATAGGAACCATTGTTGTCCGTCTGATTGTCTGTCTATTAAGGTCACTTTCTCAAAATTGCGTGGTGCTATCAAGCTGAAATTGGTGGTCTCTTAGAGCACAGAAAAAATCATACTTCTAAGTCAACGCTATCAAAAGGTTTATGCTTAAAGTTTCTCCATTTTGTATGAAAATCACCGCGTGTAAAAAAAAAATTACAGAGTACTTCCCGTTGAAATAGAGTTATGATATTTGGCAATAAGTTACTACTTATAGTACAAACGAAGGAAAATATATGAAAATTTTAATATTACAAAATAAGAGGATTCGAATTTAAGCTCCGCAAATTTAAGCTTGTCAATTTTCATAAGTTGTTTTTCCTGCTCACCAATCAACAACAATCATGAAATTGGTACGGAATCCTCAGTGCACGAATACTACTCGTATTTGACCGTAATTTTCATTTTAATATAAGCATACCGCAGATTTGGACATCAGCCTTAGCCAGATGTTAATCCAAACAGTGTTTATTGTAACAATATATACTAAATAATAGCTATTTTACAATATCTTTAATACTCATTCATGTCTCCTTTTTGGTAGCTATTTCCAATATTTATTCTTGCTTTGTTAATATTTTATGCCACTAAATAAAAGTAAAGATGTTCTTTATACGAGTACTTTATATTAGCAACATCTTTATTATTATTTATCTTGAAACTTGGAGCAAGATGGAACAAAGGCTATTTGTTATGTCGAAGAAACAAGCAACAAGAATGTCTACTATTTTCACAAATAAACTCCGCGCACCAAATTTTGTAAGAAAATGCAGCGAAGCATAAAAAAAAAACAATAAACCTTTAAGATATTACTAAGACGACGCGTAATGGTGCAACATACATATATACTATAGTATACATATATGCGCCTGATTGTTTTACGATGTTGTCCTACATTTGAAATCACTAAGACAAGTCATAAAAATATATGTACTATGTAACAGTTTTATTTTCATATATCTTTAATATCAAATGAGTATACCGTTAATGTATTTGCGAACAAGAAATCAGCTCAAGCTCTACGATTTCAGAAAAAGGGAGGTCGTTCGTGATTCTAAGGTAGAAAAATTATTAAAACATCATCTGGTATTCTAGTCCCAAATGTCGGGGAAATATGCGTAAACTTATGGCGAAGTCCTTTCATCGCGGGGATCTGAATAAACGAAGGAATGAAAAGGTTTTTGAAAGCAAACCCATTGAGCGAGTTGCCTAGGGAATGCCCCCACCAGGGGTGCTAATAACGGCAGTTCACCTTCGTAATCGTCTTTACGTGAAGGTCGTGAGGCAATTTCACATTTTTCGGCGTGTTAACTAAATTATAATCTTACAGAATTGAGGCACTGATTGCTATCGCCTTTGTAAATTTAATAAGCCTCTACAACTACTACAAATTTAAATAAATGAGATGAGAGATGATGAGAAATTTAAAAATGTCAGCCTCCCAGATCTACTCCAGCCTAAAACGTATGTAGTTTTAATGAACGAGATGGTAATCTATTGACAAACAGAATATAGCTTCCATACATACGAAAGTCGAACATATTAAAAATGAAAGAAAAACACACTTATTTTTTTTATTGAAGTAACATTCGTCTTTACATAAAGATGTTTCTTTTTTATAATTTTCTCAAGCCAAATTTGAATTTAAACCAACAAACCTTTGGTTATTTGTAGGCGATGATAACCTGTGCTAAGCGACTGAAGTAATTTAGAATTGAAGTTCTAAAGAGGTTCTACCTAAATCTGGTTAAAAATATTAGGGAGCTGGAATTATCTGGTTATCAATATTTATCTTAAAAATAATTCATATAGAAATCAACCAAAGCTTGCCAAAGAGATCAAATAACAAATGTGAAAAAGTAGGCCAATGTGGAAACATTGTTCAGACAAACACCAAAGCTGACATAATTAATACAAATGTTGAAATTCATCCGAAGGCGATTAAAGCATTAACGATGTAGATGACTTATCAACTGGTTACTGTTCAAATAGAATAAAGGCTCTATTTATCACGACTATAAGCCATTTGTTATTGAAAATGAAGCAGCTGTGCATAATTTGTTAACGAAAATGGCCTATTATTTGCTATATATATATATATATATATATATATATATATATATATATATATATATATATATATATATATATATATATATATTAGGGTAGGGAGAGCGTTGAAAGCATTCCATATCTTACACCATAACATAAAAACATACATACACTCGTACCGCAAGAATATGAAACGAAACCATTTGAAATGAACGTTCGTCATGAAAAGATCAAAGACACGTTACCGCGCTTATTATATTTACCTATACATTTGTCCACTATAATAACTTAAGTAAGGTTCACTTAACTATTTCCAGGAAAATATTAGCCGACACCGAATTTAAATGAACGAGTTGAACCGGAACGTGTCACGGTGCTCGGCGACTAGGGGTTCCCCTGCCACCCCATCGTTTGTCTAACACCTTGCACAGTAAGACTAACGCATATTAGCTTTGAGTTTCAAAGTTATAAATCTTTAAAACAAAAGCTGAGTAGAATTACTCAAAAGAACAAGAAAAGAGTACAGAAATCGATATTTAAATGGAACAAGACGACGCCCGATTAAATTATTTAAGTGTAATACGTCGCGGCTCGCTTTGCTACAAGCTCATACAAAATGCACCAAGGATGATAGGTTTTTTACCATGAAATTATAAATAACCGGCTAAATGTCAGTGCAGGCCTTGTATTTTCTTACAGTATTGTAGAAAACGAGGGCCTTCGTAACATGTCTTTATAATTATAACCATGTAGGAGAAAATACTGTACAAAATTGTTTAAGCTCGTGTTTATCTCTTCTTGGCGTACATTCTATACAGAGTCATGTTTTGTTATGTGAAGTTTGAACAATTCGTAATTAGCAAGAACATCACAAAGCGTTTTTTACAAGATTCACAACTGCCACTGCCACTATTACTAGACGTTTGACCTCAAGGTGACCACACACCTTACGAAGTGCACGAACACTTTGCTACATTTCTAATATGTGCTTATTTTATGTAGTGTATATAATACAAAATGGAGTAGTTAAAAGGAATATTTTATGTAGACTAGTTAGGAAAAGTGCAGCATAATACATTACTATAGCACTATATGCTTCCTCCGCAGTGGAATTTTATTATAATATATATATGTACATAAATCATATTATCTTCATCACATCAAACTCAATTAGTAGTTCATAGATACATATAAATCGAAATCCGACTCCATCGAATCGAATTCCATTTACATAAAAACAGAGACTGATATCTCGTACAGAATAATTACACAAAATAAAAGTTAACCGACCACTTTGAAAATGTCTACGAAATTGGCAGGCTATTTGCATCATTCGCTTCAATAGACGTTCAAAGCGTGTATCGAATGAGTACATTTCCTGATCGTTACTGTCACGCTGTAGACGCGAGATCACTCTACAATAATAAAAAAATAATAACTTCTGTCGACTGGATAGTCAATTATTTATTTTGTCATATATATTCAAATACAAACTTGTCATCAGAATAAGAAGCTTCTTGTCATCAGAATAAGAAGCTTCGATCAATTGCGACTAAAGCATTCGCGTCAAGGGAAGCTTTCAAGCTTTCAATAATAATGGAAATAGTTTCAATGTGTTTGGGTACTCGGTGAGGACGCGCATGTATTTAATATAAACTAACTATGAACTTACACAACTTGTTAACTATGAAGTTACACAATATAGATCGTTGTAAAACTTTCCCATAAAACTTATGCAGCGTTTGACATTAAATATACCTTTGAAATGGTCGCAGATAGTTTTATAACGACGATGCTGAAGTTGCAATTAAAAGGAAAGAACAAACTGTCAGGCAGGAGTATTTTGTTTCTAAAATAAAATATTATAGCATAGCGCTATGCTACGTGCTTGACTGACGGTAGATGCAGGTTTTCTTTTGAAAACAAATATGGTTAAAATATTATCGTGTTCATAGTTCATTATAATGCGGCGATGAGATTCACCGCCCAGTATGTATTAAAAGTTTATTATTATAGATAATGACGTATATTAAAATCAAGAAAATCAATGTGTTTTTCTATTCTTAGACATAACGTAAAAATTAATATTCCATGTCATAATGTATGCATAGCAGGATTTGAAGACGCACCTACCTCCAATTTTAATACTGAATTTCAATATTTGCTGTCTTGTTTCTTGAAAACTAGTTAGAGCGAATTTTGAGTTATCATCTTCAATATATATCATTTATTTATAAAGTCTTAAATCAAAAGAGGCCGGCGTCGAACTAATTTACATTTCTACTTTGCTTTGACAAAGTTCATGTTTGTTAGGTAACGATAGATAAGGATCCTAGAAAAGCTTCAGTCAAAGTATCTGGAAATCGATTTAATTAATAAAATTGTTTAAATTGTATACAAATATGGACGTTTATTTTCCAATTGAGAAGCAATTACATTTTCACGAAAACTTTCTATATGATAACGGCAACGGTACGTGCGGTCAACGTGAGTTAAGACTCTTGTTTATATTTTTCTTTTGACTTAAAAATATGTGCAAATACGATATTTCGATAGCCTATTTTTTATTTCTACACCTTGCAGCACTTGCATTGTGTGCATAGTGCAGGTGCATAGTGTAGGACACAACGTAACACAACTCTTATCAAAGCCTTATCAAAGTCAAGTGTTATCAAAGCGGGGATATGAAAATATTATCAACATATTATTTTAATTTCCTCTATTGGGGATCGAGCCCACAAAAAATAGCGTCTTTGTCATCTAGTTAACTTACATTTATCCTAATATTAGAAAGCAATAGATTTTGTTTTGAGGACCGTCGTGGCTCAGAGGCATCCAGCATCTGCCTGTAAGCGCGACAGTTTGTGGGTTCGATTCCCACTCGGGGAAGATGAATTATTTCCATTTTCTTCGCTCTGGCAACAAGGAAAAGCGCGGCGTTGAGTTCCGCCACTAAATACGCGATGCCTCGAATGGCGTAAAGTGGGGACACTCCGTTCCCGTTCTTAACAATAGGTTCCAACGGTTCCCTCTGCCTACCCTGCCAAGTGCGGGATACAGCGTGAAGCTATTATTATTATTATAATAGATTTTGTTTGGATGTACGCGCAACCCTCAGGAACTATTTTATCGAATTACAAATGTCGTTTTGTGCTAGTAACACCTTGTGCACAAATGTACCTACTACTTTCAGTAATAACTATATATTAGGGATCGATACATACATTTGTATGACGACCGACCACTTTACGTGTTACTACTCACATTATACTGGAACGTACTTAGCTATAGAAATTGCATTTATTAACATTATTTCACATCGACGGTTAGAGAAATGACTTTTTGAGCCTTTGACAGCTGTCATTTATTCCTTAAGCATACAAAAGTGAGGGTACTATACGATTTAAATATTTTTTGTATATAACAAGGTATATTTATAAAACAAAAACGTATTTCGTTTAAACAATTAATCTTGTCAATAGAAAATAAAACACTGTTCACATATATGTCCTCGCAACGTTCCAGGACAATGGACGTTCTCGTTTACAAGTTCCGTACACAATTAAAACTTGTCAGGTTTGTCATTTACACAACACAATCACAATTAATATTAATATCCAGAATATTCCCAGTCAGTCTACTATGACATTTTTACATACGTAGCAAAATGTATTTCTTTCTTATATATATATATATATATATATATATATATATATATATATATATATATATATATATATATATATATATATATATATATATATATATATATATATATATGAATATCACGCTAATCACAATATCAACAGGTACACACAAATAACACCGCTAAACGGTTATACAATGCCAACGACGCGGCGCGGCGTGCACGAAGACGAAGCGCATATGTCAGTATAATATATAATATATGCACAAAAATATGAGAATAAGAACATATCCTTATTAAATCTTAGTCTTTTATTGCAATCTCCTCGTATCACAGTATAGTAACTACATAGGCTATAAGAAGATATTATTAACAAATATATACGGAGTATCTTAACACTATGTTCCCTCCGTCTTCCTTGCGGGAAAAGCGTGAAGCTATAGCATATACTATATGTAAATACTATTATAATAACGGGCTACGACCGTTTTCGTAATTTTACCTATACATACATGCTATCTCTTTCACAATTCATTTAATATATTAAACTCGTAACAGGTGTACAAATAAAGTCATATCTGTACTTACATGTAAGTCAATTATGAATTTACAAAATCAAAATTCCGCTCGAGTTTCCATTTCGTTCGGGAGACACGCGACGTTACGTAACCTCACCACCCGCCTTCGTTGTCAGATCGCGTTCCCAAAGTTCCCAAGTTATGTACAACACGTATGTATGTATTTCAGTCTAGATATTTTATCAATACATATTTCAGTTAGTTATAGAATGCAGCGATAAACGACTCTACCAATAGAATAAGCTATAAAGTATTTCAGACACATTTATTGTAAAACGGCGGAACTAAACGCCGAAGCTTTGAAAAGACCAAGTTAAGCAGTGATATCTAATGGAAATTTGAATCCTTAATTACCAAATACATACAATTGGTTTCATTGTGTCACGATGGCATCAACTGTCTAGATGTCTTAACATAGTAAGGTGAAGGCGAAAAGGACTACGCTATAACACTTACGTGAGGCTCATTCGGATTAGTAAGCAAGTTAACGATAAAATCAATAGAAAAAAAATATATATTTCTATATATATTTGTACTGGCTTCTCACTAGAGCTTGTTTATTTTTTGTCTTTGTAGTAATCATTTTTCAATAATTTTGCCTTTACATTGAATAGTTATTATAAAATTATTAATAGATATGATATAAGCACATGTTTGTTATCAATCAAATACAGAATAATTCATAAGCTTCCTTATAAAATTAAAAAAAAAACTTAAAAAAAAAAATTTTAAAAAAGAAGATACTTTCAATGTTTATCACATTAAAAATAGGTATATAAATATATCGGGAATGTAACAAATAATATTGCATCAGAATCTATAACATATTTAAGGTTTATGTCAACTTAGACTTACAGTAAAAGTTCCTTGCACTTTAACAAGATCGTTTCAAATTGTTCAGACAATTTAAGCTTCTCCGAGACGAGCATTTGCACGCTAGCAGTGCAGCGTGACGATGTGAAAGATCTATCATCTTGCATAAGTTTTATATGTTAAATTTATAAACAATTTTATATGTTAAAGAAGTATGTAAAATCTACATATATAATATATAATTAAATATTACAATTTTAAAATAGAATTTATAAACCTTACAAAGCCTAATTGTGCAAAGTATTTATAAAAAGGTGTAAGCCGGCGTCGAACAGTCATAAGAAAAACAAATTCAATCAGTATAATATAAAAATGGGGATTAGTTTACGAAAGTTATTTACTCAGCAAACGTTTTATGAAATATAATTGAGTTAAAGTGCAATATGAATGCATATTACATAATAATTAATTGTTATTTCATATTTATTATACTGAACAAAAGGTAACCCAATGCGAGTCATGTTACGTGGACACTTCGTCACTAATATTTTACGCAAATATACTCGTATATTAAAATCTGAAGTAAATCACCTACGTTTAATACAGTATGGGAGTACTAGAGTCACATAAGTATAGACGTAACGATGATCTCCTACTTCATTATTCATTCTCTATCTATCTCACATCTGTCACATCACACTGTCAGGTCACCATTCCGTTGACGAACTTTGTGGTCGCCAACGACAAGGTAACGAGGTCCTCGTGCCGTAACAGTCAGAATCGATGTCAGGTGGTCACCTATGCTTGTTTATAAATAAAATGATATTTTTGTCGTTTACCTAACAAACAAGAGTTGCACAATAAATGTGTACAATACATATAGGTATGCGTTAGCACGAATATCATAAAGTAACTACTAAGGTACTAATCATTTCAAAAGAATTTATAAAATTCTATATTCATATGATCTATAATTCCATATACAAATCAACAGTATTAGCTTACTTAAAATATTTAATGTTTTATAAATGTGAAGCTTCAGTCATGTTTTAAGAATGTGTTGTAAAAAGTTAACTTTTGTATGAAACCTTCTTCGGCTAGTTCAAAGAGAAACGTATAAAGCTAAAACTTTACCATGAAAGAAGGAAAATAAATTCTTTTAATGGAAAAGTAATTTTAATATACGACTGTTGTAACGTACATTTGCCTAATGTTTTTATATAGTTACGTATTGTTATACGTAACTATATAAAACATTAGTTTAGTTTCTCGTTATTTTTACTTTATTTAATTAGATCTTTTTACGAAAGCAGTAATTTTTTATTTTTAATGTCAGTAGTCACATTCGCGGTCACTGTCCTAGTAACATTTCTCTGAATGATTGAATCTCTGAATCCACATTTACCTACATGTTGGTTTTTATATGTTTATCCTCATTTTTTTTTCTAATGTTGTCAATAATCCCATTCAATTCTTATTTAAAGGAAAGAATGACACTTATGAACTCTTTCAAATTATAAAAGTATCTAAATAGAAGATAAAAATAGTATCTTACTAAAAAAATAGTAATCTTACTAAATAAGTAATCTTACTAAATATGCTGACATGCTTGAAGAATGTTGTAAGCTCAGATTAGCTTACTTCAATTAAAAGTTTGTTTTTGGGATTTTGCAGAACGTCATAATTAATATTATGATTATTATAACGTTGTGGCGCAGCGGCACTGTCTGTCTGTCTGTCTGTCTGTCTTTCCTGCTATATGCAAACAATGAAAGATATTTTTTTTTAATTTAGTATTTAAATATACCTGTTTTGCTGAGTTGCAACATGAATATGATATGCATACCATACACTGAATATTGGTTACTCTTCACAATTGATAAATCAGATGACATGAAAGATTAATAATGGAAAAGTAAAAAGAGGTATTTCTTCAGGTAAAATTGACAAAAGTAAATACGGTTCCGATAGAATTTCCCATACATAAGCCACTTGGGTCTAAGTATCGTAGCGTTTACAGACATTTCAGTTGATTTGACTAACTAAATGTTGTAGATCTGAAGCATAAATTGTATTCAGACCTGAGAAAAGCAAGGCAAGGTCGGTAATAATATAAAACTGCGGGAACAATTTAGTTAGGGGATGCTTAATGTAGCGCTGGAATGGAAATAAAATTTCTAGTCCGACCATGAGGTTTATCAGATATATTAAAGAGCAATAAGCTATGAAGAAATAAATTAAAGGTAAAAAACTACTTTGAAAAAAAAAAAAATTAATGTAGTTATCGCTGAAGGCCGCGGTTCGTCAATATATGTTAGTGTAAGCTGGTGTAGGTTTGATTCAGTGATATGTTATTTATACTTATTTCATTTTAGACACACGTCATCTAACCAACACACAATATCTCTAAAATTTTGAAATGATAATGTTCTCACATAAAACGAACTCGCACGGACACACAATAATTTCAGAAGATGGCGCATAAAATACTTTTATAGAGAAAACAGTAACAGTGGCAGTACTGACTGGCGAACAAAACAATAATTCGCAAGCATTTACCTATAGGTTTATTAACATCTACGTTGGACTGGACTTTATGATCCTTGCCACTGTGCTATCGATTCTCTTTCAGATTCATGAGATTGTATTCCACGTGTTTGATATTTACATGACAACGAACTCCTCGTTACGCTCTATAAGACCATTATATTACTAGAGATACTATTTTTGTGTTTTAGTTTAGCTAATCTATTTTGGTTCTACGTCAAGAGTTCCATATCCTTAATATTATACATCAAAATGTCAATGGAAAATATCCATCACGTTAAATAACTTTTGTTAAAGGCACTATTTTCGTATTTCATGTAGTTTAGCTGAACATAATGGTTCTTCGTGAGATATTCCAGACTTAAGGATATATATGAAATATTTCAACTAAAACCATGATCATGTTCAATAACTTTCACTAATGTGCTATTTTTCTGGTTTTTTATAATTTAGATGTTCAATTGTCCTACTTCAGATGATAAAGATCCTTGTTTTTTATGTGATTTACGAAGTGCTTATCACGTTCAATCATTTTTCTTATGGCAGCATTCTGTACTTTTTATAAAGCTATGGTACTACATCAGGTATGCTAGTATTAAAAATCTATCATAGCCTGGATCGTGCCAGGCCTAACAGATATGCAACAAAAAAGTTTTATTGAAATCCGTCCAGTAGTTCCGAAGATGTTCGTGTATAAACAGACAATGAATAGATAAAAAAAAATAATAGGTTCATATTCTGTTAGTGTTTTTACGTCGCCCTGCATCATTTTGTTTGTAAATATGTTACACAATTTTCTACTGTTTTATTATAGTATAGATTTTCTAATATTAATTAAAAGTCTGGCTGACTAACAACTTGCATGCAATTTATAAGAGATTATTGGGCGAAAGTACATTAAAGCCCTCTACTTGCAGTAAGCGCGCCGCATCTCTCTCAAGGCACGTATATTTCAAAATAATTCCCTTCACCGCGGAAAATAGAAGTAAAGCCTTTAATCTACCAAGATATTATTTATCAGTTGCCGTAGTATCACTAACGATGTCCTATCCAGATATTAAATGTTAAATAAGACATCATTGAAACCATTTAACCATCGATTAACAAACAGCGTAAAGTCAAACTATACAGCCAAACTCTGAGAACTAAGATTTTATGTATTATTATAAAGCCAAATTGAAAGCGCGACTCGAGTATTATTTAGTAATAATGAAATGAGAGATTCAAATCTAGATAATTAAGAAATTTATCCAAATATCTCAGCCTTCATCATATTTATTTCAAAAAGCAGGTATCGGCACAATTAATTAGGTATACCAAATACGCATGTCTTAACATCGATGAATAAAACTCACATTTAGATCAGACTAGTACATACTAGATTAATTACTATAATGTTTAAAACAAGTAGTATAGAACAAAATATATGATACGACTTAGGTGTGTTACACCATGTGGAATGTGATAACTAAATTATTTTTAACCTAGACATTTTGTACTCATTTTACACACATTAATACTAGGAAATTTAAAAAATTATATATCTTTAATGAAGTCACTGCACCGCAAATAAAAAGAAATGGAAAAAAAAAAAAAAAAAGGAACGATTTGTAAATGAATATATCTGTTTAAAATCAAGGACCCCAAAAAGAACTACTTTTACAGATATAATCTATCCACAATGCGGTCTTAGTTCTAACTTGGTAGCATTTAAACCAAGGTCAATATTGCAGCTAAAATACAAGACCGCAACAGATGAACTTGGGTTTCATAAGACAATTAACTCAAACTGCTCAGCTAAACGTGTCTCGAAGAAAACTATTGAAAATCTATTAAGGTAAGGTAAAGCTAAGTAGAGGGGAGATAGAAGTTGGAAACGAATCCATTTTCAGATTGATTTAACATTTTATGAACTCTGTACTCTGTTTTCAAGCTCGATTTCCATCGTATTATCTGTGATTTGATGCTTAGTTTCACCTATTTACCTCATTCTCCGAGCTAAGTGGAGAAAATCCAGTGTACGACAGATTATATATATGAAGACAGATTGTGATCCACTTTCCATATATTGTCTAACAAAACCAAAGATATATATATATATATATATATATATATATATATATATAATATATTATATGTATGTATATATATAGATATATATATATATATATATATATATATATATATATATATATATATATATATATATATATATATATATATATATAATATATATATATATATATATATAATATATATATATATATATATATATATATATATATATATATATATATATATATATATATATCGTGTATACATGAGGGATTGAACTAAACAAGTAGAAATTTGTAGAAATTTGTAGAAAATGTCTAGATTTTATGTGCTTTTAAATTTAAAAAAATCAGCTTGCCATAGGTTCTTACTACTTCCAGGTAGATATTTTAGTATACCTGGTCTATGCCGAATAAGGTATTAAGTACTTTTTTGTTTCTCGTTTTTGAAAACGAGTTTTTCTTTGCATACTCTGCAAAAAATGTAGTAATTACAGCTTTGTGTTTGAACAAAATTGTAATTTTAATTATTTTAGTATACAAAAAAAGCCATTGTAGCGCAGTGGTACGGCGCGGCGTCTCTGATTGTATGCACGATAACTGTAGGCTCAATCCTCAGTCAGAGGCATTAATATTATTTCTACACTTTGTTTTAAACTTCAGTTCCACCACTAAACACGCCATGTCTCAAAATTTGAACAAGGAGCGATACGCAAGGTTTAAAAATCACCATCATAAAAAAAGATAATTCATTGAATGTAGGACAAAATGGTTTAAATTCTTTAACATGTTTGCGTTATAACGTGTAGTACCTATACACGTTTTCATTCGCATAATATTAAATGTCATCATTGACGTCGACGTGTTATCCCAATTACATATACAATCAAGCAATACATTATTAAAATTATATTTTCATGCGAGATTTGTTCATAGTTATTAATGACGACTATGTTTCCCGTCCGTCAGTGAGCTGAAATTAACACTCTCTTACTAACGTCTCATTAACGTATGCTATTCATTAGAGTAAAGAAAAAAGCCGTTCTTCTAAGCCAACGTAATCGAAAGTTACGAGCGGTTACGCATTGTTCTTGCCGCATTTCGCAAAATGAGCGCGTGAACCTGAGTCTGGTGGTGAACTGGTCTGCTGAGCCAACTTTTATAAACTGGATTTTCAGTTGATCTACAATCATGAAAATGGTACGGAACCCACGATCCGCTAGCGTAGAACGATATTTTTTCTTATGCATTACATAAAGCTGAAGCTTGTTGCTTGCATTTTTACTTTTTACTTTCCGAGATTTCTCGTATTTAAGCTCTAAGCTCTCCGATCGTTTTAAGAGGCATCGTACTGGAATACGATTGGTTCGATTAGTCCCTATTGGTCAATTTCCAGCGTTGAAACGATAAAAGTAGTGAGAAAAGTTTTACACGTCAGTACAAATCAAATTTGGCATTAAATATGAATGAATAATCGAGTCCAATGTGTTTTTAAAAATAAATAATGATCACATGTATGTACATGTATGTAGGTATATTTAATACATTTATTAGTATTGTGTCTATTTGGCAAGAAATACCCACTTAGAAATTTATTATTTAAGTTTAAATTATAACCAATACAAATCTAAAATATGGTATTATATTGGATAGGAATTCATCATTTTTGACAGTTTACTTAACTTAAGTTGAACAAAGTTTGGGAGATTGCGCAAAACCGTCAGTCTGAATAGCGTTACTTAAATTCGGAGTGTTGGTAAAAATAATTACACAACGAAAATCCATTTTAATTCCAATAATAAAATTCACGGCACTATAAGCAAAGCTTTCATATAATAAAATAAGAATAATCTGTATCTGTATAGGTGTCCAATGAAATGAAGCTTTAACATTCCATTTCAGCAGTAGGTGTTTATGCTTCTAAAAAGTAACGAGATTACTGTCACTCTTAATGTTCGTATATGGTTTGTATTCTCGCTGTAATTGATTAACGCTAATTGATGTGTGAGGAAATGCACTTGTGACTCTAGACGTGTTCAAGTATATTCTTATTTCTTTTAAGTTTCATTTAAGCACTCAGCTTGGTAATGAAAATGGCAAAAGAGAAAATATCGATAAGCTATTAATATATAGACAGATACATTTCTGGCTAATTCTGTATGTATATTGTATTAATATGTTCAATCAATCAGTATTTGAATAAGTATTGTAGATTCAAGCCTCAAAAGAGAAGCAAATCTCTAGATGGAACAAAGTGCAGCGATGGATCCCAATTATTATTACCTCCTTCGATGTCTTCGTATTAAAACTGTTTTTATTCCAGCTTGACGTTAAATTCTTCATATGGGGAAAGGTAGGCCGAAGGAACCTTGACCCGCCAATGCTCTCCGTTATCAGAAGTATTCAGAATTCATGATATTGCGTTTTGAGTGGCGGAACTCAACGCTGAACTTTGGTGTGGACGCTATGCCATTCTGCCACTGTGCCTGCACTGTGCTTTATTAATACCTATCATGCACCATATTTAAGATATGGTCGTATAAAAATAAATGGCCAAAAATTGTTTTGTGTTGTTGTCACTTGTAGTATATATATATCTCACTACAATTTAGAGAAATAAAACCTCTACATCAGTAAGCGTCACCACAGCAAGCATAGCTAGTTAGTCTCGTTCGCCACTGACCACAGTGCACCGATGCGGGAAGAGTAACAAGTCTAGTTCGACCTTACAACGCGACGTTAATAGAACCACTTTGGTAATAGTTCTATATGTATGTGAAACTAAAATTTTAGACAATTGTACAACATTTGATTTTTAACTTTCTCTATTTATTTCTACTAGGGTCAGAATTTATGTCTAGTAGAATCATTTCGAAATCGGTTTCGGTAGTGTGAGGGGATCGGACAGTGGAGGTGAGTGCTAATGCATTTTAAAGGAGCCCCTTTAAACCTACGGGCCCGGCACCCCCTCGGTGAAACCATGGATTGCTAACTAGTTTATTCAGATTAATTTATATATAAATACACATATATATATATATATATATATATATATATATATATATATATATATATATATATATATATATATATATATATATATATATATATATATATATATATATATATAATATATATATATATATATATATATATATATATATATATATATATATATATATATGCATTATCCCGGCCTATTGCCAGGGTCTGCTTTCCTACTTAGTCTACTCCACTTTGCACGGTCTTGAGCATCCTCAGTGGTTAGTCCATTGGCTCTCATGTCATGCGTCACGACGTCCAGCCATCGCTTCCTTGGGCGTCCGGGGTGTCTTACCCAGGGACAGACATATCAAGGCATTTCTTCCGATGTAGTTAGATCTCAGACGACTCTCTTGGAGCTTACGTCACGGACCCCAAGACTACCTCTAATGAA